>BLSH010147789.1:334744-362791 GCA_018402905.1 Glandirana rugosa
TCTCTCTCTCTCTCTCTCCTCTCTCTCTCTCTCTCTCTCTCTCTCTCTCTCTCTCTCTCTCTCTCTCTCTCTCCCCCTCACCACCAAGGGACTTGAATCTGGTGCCCTCTGTTTTGCAGAAGCCTCCTTTTTGAGAATATTTGGGAGATTCCCTTCTCACTCTTAAGAAGGTAACCTTAATGGCTATTACTTCTGCTCGTAGGGTGTCGGAATTGACAGCTTTATCATGCTGTACTCACTACCTGGTAATTAAGAAGGATAAGGTGTTTCTTCGTCCTTGTCCATCCTTCCTTCCCAAGGTTGTCTCTGATTTCTATCTGAATAAGGACTTTGTGTTGCCCTCCCTGTGCCCCAGACCGCGGCACCCAATGGAATGTTCCTTGGATGTGGTTTGGGCGATCAGGGTGTATTTGTCTATTACCGAGTCTTTTCGGAAGTCAGACTCCTTCTTTGTGGTCAGATGGGCCGAGAAAATGGCTGTCCGCTTCCTCTGCGACCATTTCAAGATGTATCAGGCAGACAGTGAATAAGGCCTATTCCATAAGGGGCAGGGTGCCACCCTTTCCGATCAAGGCACACACTACCTGGACGCTGAGTGCCTCTAGTGCTTTCCGTCATCGGGCATCAGCGACGCAGGTTTGCAAGACGGCCATCTGGTCCTCAGTACACACTTTTACAGAGTGGATGTGCTGGCATCTGCAGATGATTCTTGGCCGCAAGGTTTTGCAGGCCGCTGTTTAAGAGTTTGACCCTCCTGAGGGTTTTTTCTTGTTCAGGTTGTTCCTGTTGAGCTCCTGCTATTTGGTTGGCTTTGAAGACTATTAAATGGATGGCTGTCCCTCTGATCATGTTTTTGGAACTGCTTTGGGACGTCCCAATTGTATTGTCTAAGGGAGCGCTGTGTCTGTCAATGAACATAAGAGAGAACTGAATTTTTGGGTTACTGTAAAATCCTTTTCTGAGTTCATTGACACAGCACCCACTCTAAGTAGTTTTTAATGCTTCTGACACTGCTTGTTACTAAACTGAAGTCCTATAGCAGAGAAGGTGGGCGTATATCACCTAGGACTGTCCATGGGTGTAGCCAAGTCTTTTGTCTGCCTAGTGTTCTACCCCTGTATGGAGCAGTATAACCCAATGGTGATGTCTAAGGAAGCGCTGTGTCTGTCAGTGAACTCAGAGAAAATAATTTTATGGTTAGTCAAAAATCCCGTTCTCCCGCAGTGGAATCACATCACTTGGGTGTTCTAACCCATGGGATCCAATTCATGTGCGAGTTCACAGTTCGCACTGCGATCTGTGAGCAAAACTGGGGGTGTCATTAATTTTGTTATGCCACCCGCAACGCTTCGCAGAAGGCAGTGTGAACTGCCTGCGGGAAGAATGTGATGCAGGAACCGGCTCTGTAATCGTGCCGATTACTGCATCGCACATATGTGAACTAGGGCTCAAAAGGTATTTGTTTTATCCCTTTAGACCTTCATACATATTCTATTTTGAGGGTTTCTTCACCATTTTGGATTTTTCATGTCTCCAGTGTCTAACTTGGTGTATGTACATTTTGGCTTTTTTTCAGATAAATGTTCTTAAGATTACCGTTGAAGATCTAGAAAAAGAAAGAGACTTTTATTTCGGCAAGCTAAGGAATATTGAACTGATTTGCCAAGAGAACGAGGGCGAGAGTGACCCAGTCCTCCAGAGGATCATAGAGATTCTGTATGCCACAGATGTAAGTATCCTCCCATTGGGAGACGAAAGGAAAAACCTGCATGGTGGTGGGTGGTGCTATTTATACGTCTACATTTTACAGCTCATGTACACCAGCGGGCTGTTTTTGTGTTCAGATTTTTAGGTAAGGTGTTCTTCAAAGGCAGCTTTAAAGTGATTGTAAAGTCTTGTGAATTTTTTTTTTTTTTTTTTATTATAACAAACGTTACATTTACCTCCTCTGTGCAGTTGGTTTTGCACAGAGCAGCCCAGATGCTCCTCTTCTTGGGTCCCTCTTTGCAGCTCCTAGCCCCTCATTTCTATCGAGTGCCCCCACAGCCAGCAGCTACCTCTGGGGGCACCTGAGCCGAGTCAGAGCTCAGTGTATCCATTCAGACGCGCTGCCCAGGCCCCACACCCTTATCTCCTGTGATTGCTGTGCCAATCAGGAGTGTCCCGGGCGGCTTAGACATTCGTGGACATCGCAGGAGAGAGAAGGGGCTCAGGTAAGTTTTTATTAGGGGGTGTAACAAACGCGGGTATCAGGTCCCTGCCCTCCTTAGTAACTCGTGACAGAGGACCGGCCAGTCTCGCACCGCGCTTGTCAGTAACGGAACAATGCCACTCTCAGCTGCATCCAGCACAAAGATTTCCCAGCTTGCAGGACCACAATCTAGGTGCCAGCAGCCTGAGAGCGATGGTCACCGGGCTAATTTAAGCAACTAACCCTTTAACTGCCACCACCTCTTTCAGACCAAGCAAGAGGGACTCTTAACTTAAGCAATACCAATTATGATGTTAGAATAATCGCCTGTAACAAACATTTTCACCACATACCAGTATATTCAGATGACTTGCTCTAAACAGTAGGACTTCAGGAACCAGGTTCGTTTATAGCTTGCATTAAGAGCTTTAGGGACAAGGGTAACCCTTTTCAGAATAAGGTTTAATAATGAAAAGGTCAAAATTGGTGCAAAGAAAATATTTACAGAATAAAATACTTCAAACAGTAAAGACATAATGTGCAGCAACGACGAGATCAAGTAGAATTTTTAAAGATACTTGCAATGAACAGCGTTTTTTAGTCGATTTGAGTCCAAAAGGTTCTCAACTTGTCAGATTTTGATGGTGACTGAGAGCTGTTTCTGCAGATCCCTTTTTCTCTGGGACCAAAGGGGTGGTGCCAGATGCCCTTGACCACTCAAATGGGTGGTCTGTGGGCTGTCCGGCGTGAAGGATAGCATAATGACCCTCCCTGACATGGTTTCTATACAAATATTCATATCTCTCAATCTCTACTTTTTACAGACTGCTAACATCAATATTATAGTCCAGTATGAAAGTTGCATTTCAAAAAATCTGAACATGACAGGTTTCCAATGTCTAATTTATCTAGGAGGAAGAAGCGTTACCAGTGGTTCCCCATATGATCTGACATAGGGGTGTCTGGACTTGAAGCGTTACAAATTATCAGAGGCAACTAAATATGTCCATATTATGTCTGTGTTGCTATTATTTTAAAAGTTATAACACATGCTGACGTTTCAGGCTTACACTGCTAAGCTGTCTGCATCTTATGTGGATTGAGCTTTTTACGACCCAGGACTGTTAATAGTTTTACAATTGGCCTGGCCAGCAAAACCAGACATCCTGGTAACTCAGTTAGCTGAGAAGGTTCTTAACCACTTGCCTACCGCAATTTGCAGAATGATGGCCAGGAGGTGGTTCAGTTATCCTGACTGGGTGTCATGACGTCCAGCAGGAAAACAAGCCGGCGCACAGCGCGGCTATTGGTGGTGTGGTGTCAGTCTGACACACCGCATCTCCGATCGTGGTAAAGAGCTTTTGTTAGACGCTCTTCAGCACGTGATGAGCTGCGACTGATCAGTGTAAACCGGAAAAGCCGCATATCCCCTGATGGGTGGGGGTCTGCACTGATTATTAGTGCAGCCCCCCGCCACCAGGGAGCCCACCTAGGACTGCCAGGGAATGCCCACCCAGGGACTACTAGGTAAGGGGCTCAGTGCCATCTTGGATGCCACCCACGACTGCCAGGGAAGGACAACCAATATAATGCCATCTAGCATTGCTGCTTCTCAGTGCCACCTGTGAGTGCCCATTAGTGCCGCTTTTCAGTGCTGCATATATGTGCCCATCAGTGTAGCTTTATCAATGCCCATCAGTGAAGGAGAAAACATTCTCATTTACAAAGATTTGTGGCAGAAACAAAACTTTTTTTTTTTCAAAAATTTCGGTCTTTTATTTGTAGCACAAAAAATAAAACCCCCCAGAGGTGATTAAATGCCACCAAAAGAGAGCTCTATTTGTGGGTACAGCGTCGCACGACCGCGCAAATTTCATTCAAAATGTGACAGCGTCTGGGTGGGAAGTGGTGTAAGTGCCTGGTATTGAAGTGGTTAAAGTGAGCTTAGGAATTCTATGGCTGAAGGGTGGAGGGAGGGATTGAGGTATTCTAAACTGTCATGGCTGATTTCTGAACAAGATGGCCGCTAGCTTTTAAGTGCTTCACTCGCTCTCCTATCCACACTGTAAAACACATTTCATGTCTAATTCAGTGCCTTTAAACCTGGTTGGGTAGATTTGCTTTCACTTCCTGTCCTTGACAGGAAGTGATAGGAAATCTCCCATTTGGCCCCTTTCACACAGACTCTGATCATGTCTACCTGTCAGTTTTTCAGGCGGACCCGATCGGAACTTCCATTCACCCTTATGGAGCGGCATATGCCATCGGTGACACATCTGCTGACATCCACTGCTGTCCGCTAAATCCAGATGGATGGAGGTCCTGTTTTCCATCGGTCTGGCATATCGGGTCGGATGAAAACGGACAAGCAGTCTGTTTTTCATCAGGTCTCCCCATAGAGAGCGGGATTCGACACATTGAGCGGACAAGGACCTGTCATGTGCCTGTGAGCGATCCCCCACTGAGCAAGCTGAGTCCATCCAACAGAGGCGCTGGTGTGAAAGGGGCCAAAAGAGACCCAGATAGTAGTAAAAATCTGACAGGTTGCAACTGTTCTCTGCTCTAACATTAAATTGAAAATCGGTGTGCTTTAACCAGTAGGATTTTCCCCTTTAGGACCAGAGCACTTTTTATGATTCAGCACTGCGTTGCTTTAGCTGACAATTGCACGGTCGTGAGACGTTGTACCGAAATGAAATGTGCGTCCTTTTTTCCCCACACATAGAGCTTTCTTTTGGTAGTATTTGATCCCCCCCTCTGCGTCATTTCTGATCACCGCTATAAACAAAGAGCGACAATTTTGCAAAAAAAAAAAAAACCGCTTTTCTTACTTTTTGCTAAAATACAAATCCAAAAAAAAATGTATAAAAAAACATTTTTTTTTCATCGGTTCAGTGGCTGCTTTCACGGATAAGAATTCATTTCTGTGGTTTTTTTTTTTGTTTTTTTTTTATTAGTAATGGCGGCGATCTGTGATTTTTAGCGATATTGCGGCGGACAAATCGGAGCATTTTGACACCTTTTTGGGACCATTGGCATTTATACAGCGATCAGTGCTATAAAAATGCACTGATTACTGTGTAAATGCCATTGGCAGTGAAGGGGGTTAACAGTGTTCCATAGGCGTGTTTTAACTGTGGGGGGGCTGGGCTACCTTGGGCATAAGAGATCTAACTGATCCCAGTGACAGGGATCAGTAGATCTTCTATGCCCGCACTGACAGAGCGGGGAACCGCCGTGTTTACATTTTGCGGTTCCCCGCTCTTTTGGCTCTGGCAGCTCGCCGGCGGACATCGGATCCGCCTGAGCCGCGGGCACACTCTTCTGGAGCCCCCTAGCTGCCACTCCACAAATCGCTGTTTATTTACTGCAATTCGCGGGACGCATCCACATTGCCGCTATAAATATACGGTAGGCAGTGTGTAAGTGGTTAAAGAGATTGTAAAACTTTATACCCAGTGAAGTAACTAGCCTCAGGTGATGGAGATGAAACCGATCTTCCTACAGAAGTTGTACATGTTTATCTCCATTATGCTCTTCTCTACAGCCATTCAAAGTGCAGATTTTTATTTTTTTATTTTTTTTCCATCTTGTCTGAGCGTTCAGAAAGCAGGGAGCTGAAGTTAATCTCTGCAGAGCTCAGTGAGAGCTGATAGGAGGAAAAGGACACCTCCCCCCCCCCTTCACACAGCGTAAATGAAGAGCTAAGGCTGTCAATCAGGTTGTGTGCTGGAGCTCCCTTGCCTGTCACTTTTTTTTTTTTTTTTTTCTCTCCTTTCTCTTGGTGTCAGTGACATCTTTTAGAAGTGATTCATGTTGATAGCAGAGGAAGGAGGCAGCAGAAAGAAATGACACTTGGTGCTATAGAAAGAGACAAATGCACACTATAGAAGGGATATGCTTTGTTTACAACCACTTTAAGGTATTCTAAGACCAGCGTCGTCAAATCTTTCCTCTCTGCACTTGTATCATGGTCACACCCCAGCAGCTCTTGGGTTTTTGAAAGGGACATCACCACACAATATTGATCCGTGTGGACTTTTTGACAGCATTTTAAAATTGAGGTAAAGGCGAATATAACTCCGGTTTAAAATGTGCCCCACACACATACATTTTATTCTCCCCTTTTTTCATGCAAAAATGTATTTTATTTTTTCCCAAAAAGTCAGCTTAGCCTTTGATTGCTATAGCTGAAAGACTGCTACAAAGCAGGCTTAAAATGCCGGGAGGGCGTCCATGGACGTCGGGACTCGGCCGATCAGAGTAAAGGACCTATCACAACACAGGCCCTTTACCACGTGATCAGCTCTAAGCCAATTACAGCAGAACACGAAAGTGGACAGAAGATGGTTCTGCCTTTTTTTTTTTTTCTCCACACGCTGTCAGCGTGATGAAAAGAAAGCCATTAACTGGCTTCTGTTAGGACAGCAGTACTGCTAATCGTTACCCACCAGTGCCACCTGTCTGCGCCCATCAGTGCAGCCTCATCAGTGCACATCGGCGAAGAAGAAAAATTACCCTATTGCAGAATTTTATGGGGTGTGTGTTGTTTTTTTTTTTTTTTTTTAGCAATGCATAGAATGTATTAAGGTGAAAAACCTGTAGACTTTACAATCCCTTTAAATACCACCAAAAGAGCTCTATTTGTGGGGGGAAAAAAAAAAACATTTCATATGGGTACAGCGTAGGGTGACCGCGTAATTGTCAGTCAACATGCAACAGCACTGAAAGATGAAAATTGGCCTGGGCAGGGAGGTGGGGGCTATAAGTGCCCAGTAAGCAATGTGGTTCATGTTTGTGACAGCCAGCATCTTTGATTACAATTTTGATGGTTCAAATCGTTTAACTTGTGGTTGTGCCATCAATCTGATACCTTCTGTCTTCTTTCCTGCAGGAGGGTTTCGTTATTCCAGATGAAGGCGCGCCTCCAGAGGACCAGGAAGAATATTAACGTGGTTCTTCTCCCCAATGCAGTCATTTTTTTGAATTTTTTTTGTTTTTGTCCACATCATATGCTTAACTGTAAAGAGAAAAAAAAAATCCTTTTTATTCTCGGAGGCCTGGGTCAGCTCCTCACTTTTCAGAAGTGTACTTTGCCAAAGTCTCACTCATTTTACGGTGGCTAAACCTTGGAGATGTCCCCCTTTTTTTTTTTTTTTTGTAGCAAGAAAGTGTTAAAATATCCCCTCCACCCCCGTACTTTTTTTCTTTTTTGAGTTTCCCGTGGGAACTCTCAGTTAAGGACTCTTGAAGGTTTCAGTCGCTAGCAAGCAAGAATGTTTTAAACTTGAAATTTGTGAAGTATAAAGTTTAACGGGTGACTTGTCAGGTTGTGACGTTTTGAACAAAAAACAGAAAATTGCTGTTAGATCTAATATGGTTGACGGATGAAAATGCCTTAAGGAGTTTATATGTGCTATCATATCTAAGCTCTTGCAGTGTAATAATATGGCTTAGTAAGTGTTTTTGTGTCTCACTAGGTAGGTGCTCGCCGCGACGCGAGCTTTGGGGGTTACTCTTGTGGGTTTTTTCTTTAATGCTTGCATGTAGAGTGGTCCCAATGTGCTGCTCAAGGTGTAAGGTGCTGAGGGGGAGGGTCAGGTTGGCGTGACTGTCTCTACCTCCGTCTCCTTTACCTTCTCGCCTCCGACAAAAAATGGCTTCAGCCCTCCGACAGTCAAAAAATAACATGGAAATGTGGAAGTTAAATGAAATTGACATATAAAAGTATATGAGATTTTTACCAAGGCTCAGAGGCATACCGGATGTCCTGCAGCCTTCCTCTCCATCCTGTTCTTCCCAATTTTTTTTTTTTTTTTTTTTTTTTTTTTTTTTTTTAATTTTGTAAAACTTTATTTTGCCAACATATAATATTTAATATCTTCCTTCTCGACGTGTTTTTTTTTTTTTTTTTTTTTTTTTATGTATCTGCTGTATCCTACAGATCACTGGGTTATTCACTCCTGGAACGGATGGTTTGGTGGTGGTTATGCATGTAACGTACGAAGGGCCCCCGCGTTGGAAGACGTGCACGCCCCTCACTGAGCCAGCCGTCAGACACTGCAGTGCTATACTTTCTAAATCTCTTGTGGCCTTTTTTTAAGACTCGTATTTCCTCCTATATAATATATATTTTTTTTTTATTATTATTTTTGTTTCCTCCAATTTTAGTCTGACTTTTTTCCTTTTCTCTTTCTCAACAGTTTTTCTACTTTTAAGCCATTTCTAAATAAAACTTCTGTATTTCAAGAGTGAATTAAGCTCCTGTGTTTGTTTCTTCTTCTTTTTTTTTATTTATTTTTTTTATTTGATTAAATTGTTTAAAAAAAAAATTGGTTAAGACGGGCTCTTAGCTGGCCCAAAATTAAAAATCTTCTGTCTCTTTTCTTCTGCTCATTTTGCATAGGGGGGGAATTCAATACAGAGGATTGCGTAACCCCTTCCCACCAGTGCTATAGCCGTAAGTCCTTCGTACTCAACTGATCAGATCTGGATAAAGGGGCAATCACAGCGGCACTTTACTTCCATGATCAGCTGTCATTGGACACCGCTAATCATGTGGTAAACACAAGCTGGTTATCGGCTTCTCTTTCCTCATGTGGATAGCGTGAAGAGAAGAGAACTGATAACCGGCTTGTGTTAAAGGGACCTCGGCACTGATTATCAGTGCAGTCCCAACAGGGCCCATCGGTGAAGGAGAAAAATTACCGGTTTGCAAAATTTATATTGCAAACTAAAAAAAAAAAAATTGGTGGTTGTTGTATTCCCCCCCCCTCCAAAAAAAAAAAAAAAATTGCTTCCCTCCTGGCCTATACACAAATGACAGCCAGGATTTTTCTTTCAGGACAACTTTTCATATAGGTAGTTTATCATGACCTCACAATTGTCTTTCAAAGTGTGACAGCGCTGAAGGCTGAAAATTGGCCTGGGCAGGAAGGGGCTATAAGTGCCTAGTGAACAAGTGGTTAAAGGATAAGTTCACCTTTAGCCCTCGTTCACATCTTGTTGTGTTATATGACGGGTCCAAATCGCCTGAAGTCTTGCCCTATTGCCGGCAATGGAAGTGTTCGAATCGGTGTGACACCAACCTTTGCGGTGCCGCGCGGATTTTTGAAAAGTAGTTCCTGCACTATTAATGCCTGTTTCAGATGCGACTTGTGTAGACATTTGTGCATCAATTGTCTGCCAAGTCGCAATGACGTGTCTTTGAAATTGTGCGATTTCAAAGCCGCATTCATTGTGAACCAGGGCTTGGTAACCTTCAGGATGTAACGTGTAACTAAAGCGCCTGCCGGCCCCGCCAACTCAATCCTCCATTGTGACAGCAGGCAGGGGATCCTCTCCCTGCACCCGCTGTCACAATTCAAATACAGTGTGGCCGTGCAGGACTCCATCCACACGGCTGTGTCATTCATTCAGAGTCCTATGAATGAACTGCAAGTACCATCAGGCCATTGCGGCAGACTGCTTGTAATTCATTTTTTTTTTTTTCAAATATAACGTTAACTTCCAGCAGAAGCGAAGTCATACATCAAAATAGAGCCATGAGATACAAAGAATTCTTATACCTATAACAATGCTACGGCATATAGTCTGTCACATCCTAAAGTACTTAACTAGGAACGTTGTCCGTATGACTGTGTGTCCCATGAAGGACTACTTCTAGAATGTAGAGTATCTCCGGTTCACTATCCCAGGTAGTCATCTGAAAAAATTGAAGTGCTCCTACCCAAACCTCATTTTCCATTATCTAGCAATAAGGGGAAAAGAGCCAGGGGGGGGGGCGCATTATGGAGGGGGGCAGCAAAGTGTAAGTGGGTATAGGTAAAAAAAAAAAATGAGGGGAAAGAAAAGTAGGTTTGTGGGGAGGTGATAGAGCCAGGGACCGTGGGGAGCGGCATTGAGAAGGTGTCGAAGGATGTATTTTTCTATAAGTTTGAGGTGGTATGCTTGCTACATGGAGTAGGAAGTAGGCAGAGTCAGCTGGTATCTGATAGTCTGTAAATTTCTGAGCAACGGTGTGTACCGTTATCCAGAACGAGGATAGTTTGGGGCAATTCCAAAATATATGTAGTATTGTCCCTCTATTCTCTAGGCATCACCAGCACTGGTCAGAGGTAGTGGGGAAACAGGTGTGACGTTTCACCGGGGTCTAATGCCACCTCGTAAGTATTTTACAGTTTGTTTCCTGTATCTTGGTGCAGATGGAAGACTTCAGGGAGAGATGAATATTGTTTTGTACTTGGGTTTCTGAAAAAGTACAGTCAAGATCTGCTGCCCATTTTGATGTACAGGGCAGCTGTGGCTGTTTATCAGGGGAATTCAATAGTGTGTACATCTTAGATGGTGTTATTGGAATAGGGTCCGTGTCCGAGCAATATTGCTCAAATGTCGTTAGATCTCGACCGAATATTGCAGGGCCAGGGATAGAATGAAGGAAGTGGTGTAGGCGGAGGGCCAGCCAAAATGTTAGGTGAAAGGGTCCATTTGCACTGGTCAAATCTATAGAGGGCCAGTGATCACTCAGTATGAAGTTATGGGCTTGGGTAAGGCCAGTGGTTTGCAGAGTAAGATGGTCTGCTGTTGCTAGTCCTGGGGGAACTGAGGGTTGCCTAAAATGGAGAATAAGGGAGACTCCGCTGATGTGAGGTGTCCCTGTTGTAAGATCTGTCCATTTAGTGAGAGCGTGGTGCCCACGAGTGTGTGTGTTTTCATATTGGGTGGTAAATTAGGGAAGTACCACAGTGAGCTTTTTAGAGGGAGATTGTTTTACTGTTCCACCTGTACCCAGGCCTTGGATTCCAAATGATGGCATCAATTTAAGTATCTCCCCATGTGCGTGGCCAGGTAATATTTGTGCATGTCGGGGACTGCGAGGCCTCCATATTTAGGTAAGCACATTTGAGAGAGGAAGCCTAGGTTTTTTTATGGGCCCATATGAATCGAATAAACAGCAACTGAGTTTTTCTGAAGAACAAAAGGGGGATTCTGATCGGCAGAGCGTGAAACAAGTAGAGAAATTTAGGGCGAATACACATTTTTAGAAGAGTACATCTGCCAAACCAGGAGTGCATACCTGTGCGCCATTGTGTGAGGAGAGCGCAGGTCAGGGGCAATTAATGTGTCTAAATAGGTTAATGCTTTTGAGGTCCAACGGAAATTAAAACTAGACTGTAGGGTTGGGGGAACCGCCACCCCCATCCCCTCTGATTTTGAGAAGTTAATTTTCATATTTGCAAGGGATCCATACGTGTCACATTTTTTAAGCAGATTTGGTAGAGAAATCACGGAGTTGATGAGCACAAAGCACATATTGTCCACGTAAGCGTCTATTTTATGTTGGGTATTCCCTACTGTCAGTCCTGAGATATTGGTGTGTTGTCCAATCCTACAGAGAAAGGGTTCCAGGGAGAGGGCAAAGAGTGGGGACAGGGGACAGCCCTGACAGGTGCCGTTTTTGATAGAGAATGTATCTGAGAGTGTACCATTGGCCTTGGGCTGTTGGGTGAGCGTTTACTCCAGTGATCCAGTTAGTCATAGTTTCCCATATTCTAATGTGTCGGAGTACTGAGAATGTGAACCTCCAATTACCCGATCAAATGCCTTTTCGGAGTTGGTGTTCAGATAGATACATAGGGTGTGGGTTGTAGAGGCAACGTGAATCAGTTTAAGTATTTTAGTTGTATTGTTACATGCTTCTCTTGTGGGGATAAATCCCACTTGTTAAAGGTGGATCAGGGATTGTAGGTGTTTGGCCAGTCTGGTAGCAATAATTTTAGTGAAGAGCTTCAAGTCTATATTGAGCAATGAAATCTGTCTATAACTGCTACATTGTATGGGATCTTTCCCCTCTTTGGGTATAGCGGTAACATGTGCCTTAAGGGTGTCCCTTGGGAATGATTTCCCAGAACCGATGGAGTTGTACAGTTTTATTATGAAGGGGCCCAGGAGTGGTAGGAGTGTTTGATAATGGGGTAAATTGAGGTTGTCAGGACCTGGGGCTTTACCAGGCTTTGTTGAGCTTACCGCCTGTTGAAGTTATGTGATTGTAATAGGCGAATCCAATTCTGCCCTCACCTCCTCCGGAAGCAAGGGTAGAAGGGACCGACCAATATAGTTGTCCATCTCGACGGTTGAAAGGTGTACACTCTGGTAGATTATATAGGGCAGTATAGTACTCGCCACATTTCTGGGATATTTGTTTAGGATAAGCTGTCCTCTGTCCCTGGGGAGCAACAATAGTAGGGATGTAAGTGGAGGCTCTCTGATCTCACACCAGTTTGGTCTGTAGTTTCCCGCACTTGTCGCTGGACTCATAGCCTACTTGGTGGCATTTTTGCAGTGCTGCTTTGGCTTTATAGTGTAAAAGGTCAGATTTGTCTGCTTAGGAGTTGGAGTTCTGCCCCAGACACAGGAGGGGGCATGTTTATGTCGAGATTCTACTGTATGCAATTTCTCGAAGAGAGTCAAGCTGTTATGTTGGTTCTTAATTCTTGAACCATGTTTAATAAACACCCCTCTAATCACTGACTTGTGCACTTCCCATATGATCCCTGGGTCGCAATCATCCTGATTATTTGTCTGAAAATAATGTGTCAGTTCTTTCGTAATATCTGTCAGTATGTCAGGCATTTGTAGTAAACTCTCATTTAATCGCCAGAATCTGGCTCTGGTGGATGACCATTTTGGACAGCGCATACACCAGGGTAACCAGTGCATGGTTGGATCATGTAATGTTGCCAATGGAGGTGGTGCGGACGGCCTGAAGTTGTCTGGGGGGAATCTGAAAGAAGTCTATCCTGGAGTACAGTCTGTGTGGGGAAGAGTAAATGTGTAATCTCGTTCCCCCTGAGTGCTGAAGTCTCTAAATGTTGACCCCAGTGAAGTGATTTTGCTATCCGCTTCTGAGTGCTGGGGGGAACAGGAGTTTCCTGAAGAGGTATCAATGGACAGGATCAACACCAGCTGACCCTCCCTGAATTCCGCCAGTACCTCCATAGAGTGGGCAATGAAAGACGCTTGTTGGACGCTCGGGGCCTATATAGCGCCTAGGGTTACCAGTTTCCTTATCAGGCCTTTAAGGAAGAGATAGTGTGGGTCCCCTGTCTGGGTCTTTAAGGGTGTCTTTAAGCTTCCATGGAATTCTACTGGACAGTAGGATGGAGACCCATTTGGATTTAGCTGTTGTGTTGGGAGCATGGTATGTCATAGGATAAAATCTATTTTTTTTAGAATGGGTAGTCGGTCATCCCTAAAATGAGTTTCCTGAATATATGCAATATCAACGCTCTCGCTTAAGATCAGTTGGTAAGTAAGATACAGCCGTTTTCGGGGGTGTTCAACCTTTTTCGCGTTAATGAAATAGAATTTAATGGTGTCCATTGCCACCCCACGTAAAAGGTTGAGAGAAAAAAAAAGAGTGGGGAGGGGGAAGGGAGAGAGGAAGGAAAGGTAAACTACTTTGGCAAGAAGGTCGGTTGCTTTTTGGTGTCTGTAGTCCCTACTGTAGGAGACGTATACCAGTCTATGTGGGGATGGGGTTAGACCGGGCCCTACAGAGGCACCTTCAGTCCCCCACCCACCTCGTCTAAAATAATCGTCTATCAAAAATAAGCCATACATCCATGTATGATGAGGAACAGCAAGTTAGATCTTTATAGCTCTGTAGTTGCATACAGGAACCTGGTAATTTCAAATAACAACTCTCCCAGAGGTCTGAGAGCCCCAGTAGGAAACAGGTAAGAGTTCGACATCCCGCTATCCTATCAGATTTGTCTACATCTGCAAGGCAATGTAAGTAGCTTGTTTCAGTCAGTGTATGCAGCCTGTGAGATTTGCTACTCCACGGCTTTTGTGGATGAAAGTCACGTGGAAGTACTACAATGTCCTGTTTCCTCTCTTCTGGGCGCTGTGGGTCCCCCGGGAGAAGCAAAGTTCACTGTAAGGGAGGAGCTTCCCCGTTTGTCCTTTATAATCTCCCAAAACCCTGATGGGTGAGGCTACCATCACTTGAGTTGTCCTCTAGGGGGTTGGATCCAAAGTCAGTAATGCAGAGCAGCATGAGCCCCATCATGAAGGGTCTGTATTCTCAACGCCCTATAGCTCAAAGAGAGGTGACCATATACAGATGATTGTGAGGTCATCCTAAATAGAGATAGATGAGCCCAAGAAGGACATTATGTTTGTATACCAGTCACAGGGTTTTGCATCAATGGGCTTCACATCTAATGGAGACCTCTTAACAAAGCTGACAGTGTGTATCTTATGTTTTGCCTGTGGAGCGCAACCGCTCGAAAGGGAAAAGAATAGTCTAGAGTGACCTTTGTACATCAGTTCGTATAGGACTCTACACAAAGAACTGACCCCGGGAGAGGACGGGTTCACCATGGTGGGTTGGTGAAAATTCCTTAATGTCTTAACACAACATCATGTCTCTCACCTGTCAAGCTTCTTGTGTATCCTCTGACGAGGGTCCCCTCGGCTGTCTACGGGGTTTTTGTGGGCGAGGTGCTGAGTCAACGTTATCAGTGAGGTCCCATGTGTCCCGTTTGCCTCAGGAGGAACAGCAGCCAATTCGGGACTGCTATCAGGTCTGCGTGCAGGAATTCAAACGGCGCTGGGAGCTCACCTGGTCTGCGGAGGGTGAAGAAGCATTGCTCCTTGTGAAAGGTGACTGACTGGGTAGCCCCATCTATATGTGAAGCCCAGTTGTTGTGAGAGATCCAAGAGTGGGCGTAGGAGGGCCCGGCATTGTAGTGTGACCCTTGAAATGTCCGGCAGTATCTTGACCTGGGCTCCGTCAAAATCTATAGTGCCTGCCTCCCAGGCCTTCCGCAGAATGGAATCTTTGTGTGTGTGTGTGTAGTGGTGGACTCTACACACTACGTCGCTCGGACGATTGGGGTCGGCAGAACGTGGTCCCAGAGCCTGGTGGATGCGATCTAGTTCAACTCTGGGTGGTAAGGCATCCCCCGCGATCAGGTGGAAGACCGCGTTTGCTGTATCTCCAAGATGCTCTTGTGCCGTGGCTTCTGGTAGACCCTGGAGCTGCAGGTTGTTCTGGCGGCTCCGCTCCTCGATCTCCTCGAGATGTAATTTCAGCTCAGTCGCTGTGTCTGCCTGAGTCGTCTGTGTTGTCTCTCTAGCGCAGTCATCCTCTGTTCTATCGCCGCCACTGAGGTTTTTCCCGCGGATAGTCTGTCAGGTTGCGCACCTCCTTGTTTGAGCCCCTGGATCTCACGTTTGTGCGCCTCTTCAACTCGGCTGATGAGGGTCATTATATCGGCCTTAGTAGGCAGTGCTCCATGTCCATCCGTGGGGCCCCAGGTTGTTGAGAATAGTCCAATAAGTCAGATCGGAAGATCGCTGGTGTGTCTGATCCGTGCTCTGACACAGAGGATGGAGCTGGGGACGATGGTTGCTGTCCGGGGTCTCCCACTTGTGAACCGTGTGGCGCCGCCATCTTCTGAGGAGTTGAAATACTGGAGTAGTTTCCGGCTGATTTTTACAGCTTTGGAAGATTTAGTGTTTGCCTTTAGATTTTCTTTTTTTTTTTTTTTTTTTTTTTAAGCAGCTAGCATAGTTTTCCAGTGTATGGCAAGATTTGCAGAGGTGGTAGGTAGAGCACAAGCCGGAGCTCACTAAGGATGCGTCCTTACTCGGCCATGTCCAGACCACGCCCCGACTGCTTGTAATTCTAAATGAACTGGGAGAGGGTGCAATCTTGTGGTTAATTGATCTTCCTGGATTTCTGGATTTGCTTGCCTTTTTATCATAGGTACGGGCATTGATCTTCCTGGATTTCAATAACTACCTGCCTTTTACCTGAGGCACGGACATTGATCTACCTGGATTTCAGTAACTGCCTTTACCGGAGGTACGGGCATTGATTTTCCTGTGTACTGAGAGTCTGCAGGAGCCTGACATTGTAGCTGCGATCTGCTGATCGCCGGTGCAATGCTTCACGGACTTATTTTTTTTTTTTTTCTATTTCTTTTATTCAGTTTAAAAATTATAATACAAAACCGAGCCTACAAAAACAAACTAAGGGGTTTTTAAGAAAAAAAAAAACAAAACCTCTTTTTCTACAGTAAAGAAAATGTGTATTTATTTTTAAAGGGATAACTTATCCTTTTAAACTGAGTAACTTTTATCCTCCCGGGTTTATTTTTAATATTGATTAAAGGAGATACTTGCCTGCCCAGTGAATTCAGCTTTGTCCCACTATTTTCTTCCAAAAAAAAGTCCATCGCTGCCATCTTGTTTGTGACGTTATTGGCGAGTCACTGTGTGTATGCAGTTGCTTATACACCAAAACCTCCTTGGATCCCTTGCTGTGGGGTTGTGCCTGCACTGCAAGAGCTAATTGCTTGTCTTGCTTTCCTGATCTTCTGCTTCCCCCCACCTTCCAAGCGATACTATTCTTCCTCACATCCAGTTCAGGGCTATGGATCTTGCTGTGGGCTTGATCTTGAGACCCTAGACTGGTGGAGCATGGGGGTGCAGAGGGGTTGCAGGTCTAGCTGGCTGGAGGCGCGTAATATCAGCTACCGAAATCTCCTTTTTATTTTTTAAACTAAGTATACATGAGCAATTAACCCTTGTGTGGGGGCACAGCCCCACTCCAAGGGATCTTCCCCTTTTTTTTTTTTTTTTTTTGCGTAATACATTGTCAGCGGTCAGTGCTGGTCCTTCACTGTACTGGATAATGTTGTGGGCCTGACTGCACTCTGAGAGAAGACCAGAGCTGCAAGCCTATTGAAACGCATGTAATATGTTGCAGCTCATCTGTCCCTGGATGTTTTGGCTGCATAGTTTCTTGTTTTAAAGATAAGTTCTGCTTTTTATAACATGTTACACCCATTTTCAGAGTATAACAATGAATGCACTGATCCCCGTGCCCCTCTCGTCCCCACTGTGACAGCAGCCTGAGAATCTTCTCCCTGTGTCCACAATTCAAGAGATGTGCCCGTGCGGAGCTCGGAATTTCGGGCGGAGTTCAGACATGAAACGGACCAAAAGACACTCAGGACCCCTGTGCAAATTTGCATTGGTGCTGTTTCAGAGATGTGTGAACTGGCTCCATAGAGAGCCGGTCACCATCTCCTGCTGTTGTGAATTGGATACGGAGAACCCGCTAGTGTGAACCTAACCTCCTGGTCCATTTAGTCTTCCTGTCCAAATGTATTGACTTCCTTGTACTAGGAATCAGCTGCTGCCATGCAAGTCTGTCAGTGTAGCAATCTGCTTTCAATGCTCCTGCAGCAAAAAAAAATAATAAATGCACTTTTTTTTTTCTCCCCTCTCAAAAGGTGAACTTATCCTTTTAAATTTAGTAACAAACTTCAGTACCCTATATTTATCATAGGCGATGCTTAAAAACCCTTACAGGTCAACATTTTAGATTACAGAGTAGGTCGGGTGTTTGGCCCCTTTTACACAGGCTGTCTGATCAAGTCCACTTTTTCAGGCGGACCTGATTGGACCCTCCACTCAACCCTATGCAGTGGGGGGGCATCTGCTGACATGCACCGTGATCCAATCCTGTCTGCCAAATCCAGAGGGATGGTGGTCCTATTTTTCCATTCATCTGGCGGATCGGATGAAGATGGACAGGTGGTCCGTTTTTCATCTTACTACCCCATAGAGGAGAGCTGAACTGGGTCCATTGCCACTCTGCTCAGTAAGTGGAAACATACCTGTGATCCGCTTGTTCAGCTGGGATCAGTGGAGCGATCCCCTACTGAGCAAGTGGATCCAGCAAAACGGAGGTGCATGTGTGAAAGGGGCTTTAGAATTACTGTTGCAGTGGGATTGCACTAATACCGTTATCTGTGATGATACTAAGCGTTTGCCTGAGTACATGTTCAAATGCTCTTCTACCTGAAACTGATACCTTTGTGTGATTTTGAGCCTATACAAAATGAATGTTCTCTGATTGCATGTGATTTGAATAGGAATGTCGTGTGATACTTGTCCAAATCGCATTCTGTGTTCTCCACCGCTCCTGTATGAGCCCAGTCTTGTCATAGTGACTTCAGCCTGGGCTCACACCGGTGCAGGGCGGTTAACCACTTGCAATTCGGACAGGAACTGCACTGTGTTCCTGTTCAAATCGCATATGATTCCAGCACGTTCATTTTGTATGGACTCAAATCGCACTTCAAAGGTATTTGGTGAGTACTTGACCGAAAGTATTGGTACTCTCCAGTAAAAAAAAAAACTAACGTTGCAACCCTAATGATGGTACGTATAATTGACATCCTGTCCCTGGGAGGCTACACGCTCCTCTACCATATCTATGGAGGTAGTTGGGGTTGTCACCTAGGTCGTACTTCCGATACTTCTCTCCATTATATGGGGGGATGGTTAGATAAGTAGTTAACATCTTTCAGTTCAGCTCACAGGAAGTGATATAGTCAATACAGTCCTGGTGAGATCAACAGGTTTTTTTTTTTGTACTTCCTGAAAATGTATTTAGCTTGAGCAAGAAAAATGCAACCTCTGCATCGACGTACTAGTGAACTGCAATAGAACATGTTGTAATCCTTGGGTTTAGATATTCTTAAGTTCTTATCAAAATCACACCCCGTACATGCGAACCGCGGTGGTTGTGTACATTTAAGGTAACAACATCCTGAAATTAGTTTGCAAATCGCAGTGTGATTAGCAGAATTAGATGTGTGAACACAGATGTACTCCAAAGCAAAAAGGGTTCAACACAATTTTGGTATGGGTGCGATTTTGAGTCGTACAGAAAGGCTCAAATTGCACAGCTAAAGAATTGCTTGGGATTTGAACAGTAATGTGGTGCAATTTCTGTTTAAAATTGCTTGTGGTTTCCCCACTGTATCAGTGTGAACCTCAAACCCCCCCTCCCTGGATCAAATGTGCATTCCATTCTGTGTTGTAATTTTTGGGATAGCTCAGAGTTCTGAAGGTTGTATCCAAAATTTAAAGGTCTTTTCCACGCTGGTGTTTGGAGTCGCCCTCTGGTGGTAGGCTAGAGCTACAAACCAATGTGCTGCTGGTATGGGGACAAGTCATTTTGTCTCTCTGTATCAAAGACCTTTTATTCATCGGAGTAGTCCTGACTTTGCCAACCTCAATGGTAAAATGTCTTTGTTTTAGTATTTATCTGTTCTTCACAGAACTTTAAATCCAAATTCCACAACGATTGCTTTTATATTATGAGTCATCGCTCATGGGAGTATAACATCATCATGTTGGTTATGTAATAGCTGCAAGAGTTGGGAGAAGCTGTGAATCTCACCTACTGTAACAGCTGAATTATAAATGTTGGACTGGGGGAAATAAATACATTATCTTGTTGGGTGGATTTGCCTTTAAAGTGGAACTTGTGGTTTGCGTATGTAGGGGAGAAAATGTGTGCTTGAAACATTAAGGGGTAATTGCACTTTGGGGGTGGGATTAGCAAATGTAAACTATAGCATATACATATTGTGATTGAATGTTATAAGAAAAAAAAAGAAAGAAAGACCTTTCCTTTTCAATTCACAGCTCTGTAATTTTCTTTAAAATAAAATGTCAGTATGAAGGCACAGATGCTATACAGAACGCCCCCCAGAAATATCATTTCCTGTTTGTGTGACTGATGCACTGATTTTCTCTAAAATGCAATATGGTGACCTGGAGGTGTTCTGTATACAGATGGTATAGAAAATACCTTCTTTAAAATCTCATTACTGGCTTGTGTGATTGGCTCACTGATTTTCCCAGAAGCTTGCACTAAGATACAAGGCTGATTTTTGGCATTGCCTGCAACCAAAATGTCATTTTTGGTAAGATGCTCCCAAAGAGAAATCACATCTAAAGGGATACAGACCCTGACACTTTGGAGTCCTGCAGGAACAGCAGGTGACCATTTATAAAATCACTCCCATTCACTTTCTACATGGAGACCTCATTCACAGTGGAGCAATTTGTCATGTGAAGTGACAGGACACAGATAACCATAACAAAAAAAAAAAAAGTTTTCAATAGTTTCTCTCAATGAGCCTTGCAGAATGGAAAATTGTGTTTCGTTTTGGATTGGTTTGTTTCATGTATTCATTTTGAAGTCACTCCCATACAGATTCACTGTACACATGGTCAGAGTAAAAAACAGCGGGTGCCAACATTTAACGCGATCCACTTGCTCAGTGGGGGAATTCTCAGCTCATCCCTGCTGAGCAGGCGGATGAAAGGCCCTGTTTGCTATACTCAGCGGACACTTACAGAATCCCACTATCCTCTATGGGGAAATTGGGTGAAAACAGATCGCCTGTCTGTTTTTTTATCCATGTCGTCAGACAGATGGAAAAAAGGACCATCAACCTACTAGATTTTGCGGACAGGAGCTGATAGCGGTGGGTGTCAGCGGACATCCACCACACCATAGGGGAGACTGGAGGTTCCGATTAGGTGCGCCTGAAAAACTGACTGGCGGACCTGATCGGACAGCCTGTGTGAAAGGACCCTTCAAGTGATTGTAAAGGTTTTGTTTCTTTTTTTTTTTTTTTTAAAAATAACACATTATACTTACCTCCTCTGTACAATGGGTTTTGTACAAAGCAGCCACTATCCTCTTCTGGGGTGCCCCGGCAGTGCTCCTTGCCTTCATCGGGTGCCCCCAGGGAGAGCCTCTCTCTCTGGGGGCACCCGGGCGGGCTTGCTCTCGTGTTTCACTGCTGTGCCCATTGACACAGACAGCTAGACTCGGCCCTGCCCCCCCCCCCCCACGCTGTCACTGGATTTGATTGACAGCAGCTGGAGCCAATGTCTGCTGCTATTAATCTACCCAATGAGGGCAGAGACATTGGCTGAAGTTGCAGGACTTGTGCTCATCGCTGGAAGGGATTGGGCTCAGGTAAGTAAAAGGGAGCCTTGGTGGGGTCGCTGCACCAAAAAAGATTTTTCATCTTAATGCATAGAATGCATTAAGGTGATAAACATTGGGACTTTACAACACCTTTTAACCACTTTCCGACCGGCGTCTGACGGTGACAAAGTGGCTCGATATCGCCAACCACCGTCATATGACAGCGGCTGCGATATCCCTCGTGAGCGCGCGCCGCCGGAGGTGCGCTCACTGTGTTGGGGAGGCAGGGAACAGGTAGGGCGGAATTGATCGCCGCCAGCTACCCGCGATGGCCCCCCGCAGTGAAAGAATGGAGGTCCGTATAAGTAAACATGGATCTCTGTTCTGTTAGAGGGGGAAGGGCGGTGATCATAGGCTTCCTGTATATGGAAGCCGTGATCACTTCATTCCCCCAGCCAGGCCAGCCCACACACAGTTAGAATAGCCCAGGGTACACAGTTAACCCTTAGAGTGCACCCTCCAGGTTAACCCCTTCACTGCCAATGACATTTACACAATAATCAGTGCATTTATATAGCACTGATCGCTGTATAAATGCCAATGGTCCCAAAAAAGTGTCAAAATGGTCCATGTCCTCTGCAATATTGCAGTACCGCTAAAAATCGCAGATCGCCGCCTTTCCTAGTAAAAAAAAATTACCCCACAAATGAATTCTCATCATTCGTAAATGCGGCAATTTTGCACAAACTAATCAATAAACGCCGATTGCGATTTATTTTTTCTTCTTTTTTTTACCAAAAATATGAGGAAGAATATAAATCGGCCAAAATTGATGGAAAATAAATATTTTTTTTATATTTATTTATTTATTTTTGGATATGTATATTAGCAAAATTTAAGAAGTTAGTTTTTTTTTTTTTTTGCAAAATTGTCGCCCTTTTGTTTATAGCGGCGATCAGAAATGATGCAGCGATGATCAAATACCACCAAAAGAAAGCTCTATTTGTGGGGAAAAAAATGACGCAAATTTTGTTTGGGTACAACATCGCACGACTGTGCAATTGTCAGTTAAAGTGACGCAGTGCCCAATCGCAAAAAGTGCTCTGATCCTAAAGTGGGAAATCCTTCCGGGGCTGAAGTGGTTAAGGAATGGTATTTTCCCATGATAAAAATTAATATTTCAGGTTGTTCCTTCAGCACCACCTCCTGGTAAATTCTAGTAATGCGGTGGAACAGCTGGTAAACTGCTTACAGAAAGCACTGCATTTTGAAAGGTGGGCAGGTATGATAAATGACACAATAGGCTCCTGTTCTGGGAGGACGTCCTATCATGTCTTCCCATTCTTGGTGTGCAGCTTGGTGATCGGTGGTGAGCCATGTCCCTTGGACATTGCGCATCACTGATCGGGGTAAACAGCCAATGACAGCGGCGTTTTACCATGTGTCCAATTACAGCCGATTGCAAACTCACTGTTACCAGGCTTGTAGGCTAGAGCTACAAACCAATGTGCTGCTGGTATGGGGACAAGTCATTTTGTCTCTCTGTATCAAAGACCTTTTATTCATCGGAGTAGTCCTGACTTTGCCAACCTCAATGGTAAAATGTCTTTGTTTTAGTATTTGTCTGTTCTTCACAGAACTTTAAATCCAAATTCCACAACGATTGCTTTTATATTATGAGTCATCGCTCATGGGAGTATAACATCATCATGTTGGTTATGTAAGAGTTGGGAGAAGCTGTGCATCTTACCTACTGTAACAGCTGAATTATAAATGTTGGACTGGGGGAAATAAATACATTTTCTTGTTGGGTGGATTTGCCTTTAAAGTGGAACTTGTGGTTTGCTTATGTAGGGGAGAAAATGTGTGCTTGAAACATTAAGGGGTAATTGCACTTTGGGGGTGGGATTAGCAAAGTAAACTATAGCATATACATATTGTGATTGAATGTTATAAGAAAGAAAGACCTTTCCAATTCACAGCTCTGTAATTTTCTTTAAAATAAAATGTCAGTATGGAGGCACAGATGCTATACAGAACGCCCCCCAGAAATATCATTTCCTGCTTGTGTGACTGGTGCATTGATTTTCTCTAAAATGCAATATGGTGACCTGGAGGTGTTCTGTATACAGATGGTATAGAAAATACCGCCTTTAAAATCTCATTACTGGCTTGTGTGATTGGCTCACTGATTTTCCCAGAAGCTTGCACTAAGATACAAGGCTGATTTTTGGCATTGCCTGCAACCAAAATGTCATTTTTGGTAAGATGCTCCCAAAGAGAAATCACATCTAAAGGGATACAGACCCTGCCACTTTGGAGTCCTGCAGGAACAGCAGGTGACCATTTATAAAATCACTCCCATTCACTTTCTACATGGAGACCTCATTCACAGTGGAGCAATTTGTCATGTGAAGTGACAGGACACAGATAACAATAACAAAAAAAAGTTTTCAATAGTTTCAATGAGCCTTGCAGAATGGAAAAATGTGTTTCGTTTTGGATTGGTTTGTTTCATGTATTCATTTTGAAGTCACTCCCATACAGATTCACTGTACACACGGTCAGAGTAAAAAACAGCGGGTGCCAACATTTAACGCGATCCACTTGCTCAGTGGGGGAATTCTCAGCTCATCCCTGCTGAGCAGGCGGATGAAAGGCCCTGTTTGCTATACTCAGCGGACACTTACAGAATCCCACTATCCTCTATGGGGAAATTGGGTGAAAACAGATCGCCTGTCTGTTTTTTTATCCATGTCGACAGACAGATGGAAAAAAGGACCATCATCCTACTAGATTTTGCGGACAGGAGCTGATAGCGGTGGGTGTCAGCGGACATCCACCACACCATAGGGGAGACTGGAGGTTCCGATTAAGTGCGCCTGAAAAACTGACGGGCGGACCTGATCGGACAGCCTGTGTGAAAGGACCCTTAAAGTGATTGTAAAGGTTTTGTTTCTTTTAAAAAAAAACAAAAAAAAAACACATTATACTTACCTCCTCTGTGCAATTTGTTTTGTACAAAGCAGCCACTATCCTCTTCTGGGGTGCCCCGGCGGTGCTCCTGGCTCCTTGCCTTCATCGGGTGCCCCCAGGGAGAGCCTCTCTCTCTGGGGGCACCCGGGCGGGCTTGCTCTCGTGTTTCACTGCTGTGTCCATTGACACAAACAGCTAGACTCGGCCCTGCCCCCCCCCCCACGCTGTCACTGGATTTGATTGACAGCAGCTGGAGCCAATGTCTGCTGCTATTGATCTACCCAATGAGGGCAGAGACATTGGCTGAAGTTGCAGGACTTGTGCTCATCGCTGGAAGGGATTGGGCTCAGGTAAGTAAAAGGGAGCCTTGGTGGGGTCGCTGCACCAAAAAAGATTTTTCACCTTAATGCATAGAATGCATTAAGGTGATAAACATTGGGACTTTACAACACCTTTTAACCACTTTCCGACCGGCGTCTGACGGTGACAAAGTGGCTCGATATCGCAAACCACCGTCATATGACAGCGGCTGCGATATCCCTCGCTGTGAGCGCGCGCCGCCGGAGGTGCGCTCACTGTGTTGGGGAGGCAGGGAACAGGTAGGGCGGAATTGATCGCCGCCAGCTACCCGCGATGGCCCCCCGCAGTGAAAGAACGGAGGTCCGTATAAGTAAACATAGATCTCCGTTCTGTTAGAGGGGGAAGGGCGGTGATCATAGGCTTCCTGTATATGGAAGCCGTGATCACTTCATTCCCCCAGCCAGGCCAGCCCACACACAGTTAGAATAGCCCAGGGTACACAGTTAACCCTTAGAGTGCACCCTCCAGGTTAACCCCTTCACTGCCAATGACATTTACACAGTAATCAGTGCATTTATATAGCACTGATCGCTGTATAAATGCCAATGGTCCCAAAAAAGTGTCAAAATGTTCCGACATGTCCTCTGCAATATCGCAGTACCGCTAAAAATCGCAGATCGCCGCCTTTCCTAGTAAAAAAAATAACCCCACAAATGAATTCTCATCATTCGTACATGCGGCAACTTTTGCACAAACTAATCAATAAACACCGATTGCGATTTTTTTTTTTCTTCTTTTTTTTAACCAAAAATATGAGGAAGAATATAAATCGGCCAAAATTGATGGAAAATAAATGTTTTTTTATATTTATTTATTTATTTTTTGGATATGTATATTAGCAAAATTTAAGAAGTTAATTTTTTTTTTTTGCAAAATTGTCGCCCTTTTGTTTATAGCGGTGATCAGAAATGACGCAGAGGTGATCAAATACCACCAAAAGAAAGCTCTATTTGTGGGGAAAAAATTACGCAAATTTTGTTTGGGTACAACGTTGCACGACTGTGCAATTGTCAGTTAAAGTGACGCAGTGCCCAATCGCAAAAAGTGCTCTGATCCTAAAGTGGGAAATCCTTCCGGGGCTGAAGTGGTTAAGGAATGGTATTTTCCCATGATAAAAATTAATATTTCAGGTTGTTCCTTCAGCACCACCTCCTGGTAAATTCTAGTATTGCAGTGGAACAGCTGGTAAACTGCTTACAGAAAGCACTGCATTTTGAAAGGTGGGCAGGTATGATAAATGACACAATAGGCTCCTGTTCTGGGAGGACGTCATATCATGTCTTCCCATTCTTGGTGTGCAGCTTGGTGATCGGTGGTGAGCCATGTCCCTTGGACATTGCGCATCACTGATCGGGGTAAACAGCCAATGACAGCGGCGTTTTACCATGTGTCCAATTACAGCCGATTACAAACTCACTGTTACCAGCTTCTCCTCCTCACACACAGATCCTAGAAGAGCCCAGGGAATCATAACTAACCAATCTAAATACTGTACAGTACGACACCCTTCAGCAGTGGTGCCCATCAGTGCTGCCAGCAGCAGTGTACTTGTCAAACATTGCCCATCAGTGTGGCAAGCCACAGTGTACCCGTCCCACAGGTGCCCATCGGCAGAGTACCTGTCCCACAGGTGCCCAGCAGCAGAGTACCCGGCCCACAGCCACCCATCAGCAGTCTACCTGTCCTAGTGTTACCAGCGCCAGCCATGTCCCAAAAATTTTACACTAGCGAAGAGGCGTTTCAAATTCTCAGTATAATGGATGAGAGCAACGAGAAGCTCTCACTGTCCGATTCGGCGTATGAACCCGCCGAAAGTAGTGGATCAGCGACCGAATCAGAGGAAGAAAAGGTCTCTCCTAAAAGGATAAAGACCTCTGAAAACCAGGCCACCACCAGTAGCGCCATACATCCCAATTGTGAATTGGCAGACCCCAATGGTGCTAGACCCCAGGATGAAAGGCCCAGTACCAGCACTGGAACATACAACTCTGCCAGACACACTTGCAAACCCATTATGACTGCCCTCCAACTCGGGATCAGCAAGTATTCCCCCTTTCACCACAGACAGGTGTGCAGGCCAACACTGAAAATTTTTCAGAAATGTGTTTGTTTTTTTGTTTTTTGCCTGACAGTTTACTTTGATTGTGGACCAGACCAATCTTTTTGCCCAATAATATATTGCAAACAACCCCAGTTCATTCTATGCCCATCCGTTGGAATGGAGACGTCTCACAGTAGAGGAATTTGGGACTCGCATAAAAAATTAAGGGCATGCTTACTGGTCCACCACCCCATCCAGTACATGCCCATTTATTCTTCTGTAATGTCCAGGTCACGCTATGAAATGATCATGCGTTTCCTTAATTTCAGTGACAATACACCGTGCCCTCCCCAAGTTCATCCTGGCTATGACAAACTATACAAAATTCGTCCCCTAATTATTTTTTTTTCCCCAGAGGTTTGCTAAACTTTATGTCCCTGACCAAACCGTGTGTGGATGAAGCATAGAAAAGTGATGGCAGAAAAAGACTGAGTAGTCCATCGAGTCTGCCCCTTTTTATTTTTTTTATTTTTTTTTTTTTTCACTTTAACCTTGTTGTCTGACTGTAGATTTATGTTTATCCCAAGCATGTTTGAAGCCATTTACTGTTGACTGTCTCGCAACCTCTGTTGGTAGTTTATTCCAATCATAGACCACCCTTTCAGTAAAATAATACTTTCTAAGATTAGTTTTGAACTTCCCCCCAGTTAGTTGGAGGTCCCCGTGTTCTTGATTTTGGTTTCATATTGAAAAGACTGCCCTCCTGAACCTTATTCACCCCCTTGCTGTATTTAAAGGTTTCAATCGTGTCTCCCATTTCCCTTATTTCCCTAGTTTCCTGAAGTCGCTCTTGATATGTTTTATCCCCCAGACCTTTCACCGTCTCTGAACTCATTCTATTTTATCAATATCTTTTTGTAAGTGAGGTCTCCAGAACTGGACACAGTATTCTAAGTGAGGTCTCACTAACGATCTATATAGAGGAATCAGAACCTCCTTCCTCTTGCTGGTGATCCCTCTACTGATACATCCCAGAATTGTATTTGCTTTTCCCACTGCCTGGTCATACTGTTTGCTCATTTTGCAATCATCTGAAATAAGCACCCCCAAATCTTTTTCTTCTGTAGTGATGGCTAACACTGTACCCCCAATGCTGTACTCTCTAATGGGATTCTCTTTCCCTAGATGCATTATTTTACATTTAGAAATATTGAACTGCAGTCTCCACTGCTTTGACCAATCTTTCAGCAATGCCAAATCATGTTCCATGTTACAGACACCTCCAGGGATATCAACCCTATTACACACCTTTGTATCATTAGCAAAGAGACATACATTGCCCCTTGTCCACTTTACTGGCCAGCTGGGAATCAAGCCATACATTTCCAGTAAAAAGGCCAGATATTGCCCTCTACTACAAAGCTCTACAAAAAGCTTTGAGAAAGTGCCACAGGAAATATGTATGCGTTCCGCATGTATGTAGGCAGAGATTCCCAGCTCCAGCCCCCTGAGTGCCCAACAGACATCAACACAAGTGGAAAAATGTGTCTGCGACCTGGCCTTTCCACTTTTCTAAAAGGGTTATCCAGGCCCGGACTGGGACAAAAAATAGGCCCGGGCATTTTAGACCGGGCAGCCCGATCGGGGGGGGGGGGGGGA
>BLSH010147789.1:400104-415213 GCA_018402905.1 Glandirana rugosa
TCTTTCTAATGTACGACTTTTAAGACGAACCTCAGTCCGAAATTATAACTCAACCAATGCACTGTCACTGTACTAATGACACTGGCAGGGAATGAGTTCACATCAGGGGCGATCAAACTGTTAAATGTGTTCCCTGGGAGTGCTTGCTAACTGTGGGGGAGGTGCTTTGATTGGGGGGAAGACAGCGATCCATGTTCCTGATTAGCAGAAGCGTACGCGATTTCGTGCTGAGGGGCAGCCCTGCCACAGTATATGTGCATGGTCCGGTCCGGAAGTGGTTAATCATAACCATGTGTTTTCTGTCATTTCAGAACAGAAGCCACTCCCTGATCGCATTGTTACCTCTCACACCTCAATATTAAAGCCTGACTCCAAGCAGAATTTTCAGCATGTAATCTTTCTTATTCCTCCGAAGGACCGAGCTGATATGCAGCAAACTTCTATGGAATGCAAGTCAGTTTACATTCTGGAGGAAGTACAGCTCCTGCCGTACTTCCTGGCTGTACACGCTGCGGGTCTCATAGACCCCCAACGGGCTAGGGTTGTGCCACTGCCCTTCTGTCCTACTTGCTATTAACAAAACGCACAGCTCCAGGCTCCCATTTTTGTGAATGCTTTGGAGTAGAGTGTGGTAGAGACGTGGCCGTAGTGCTGGGGTCCCAGACCTGCGTTTAAAGCTGCAGCTTACAGGTAGTACAGCAGGAGCTGGACTTGCTCTGGCATGTAAACAAACTGATTTGCAGGACATCGAAGTATATCTGCATGACAGCGCATGCATCCTTCAGAATGCTTAAAGCTTAACTCCAGGCAGGATTATAAGCTATGGTTGGAACGCCACTCAAAGCCAGGGATGCTGTATTCATGATCCATGGGGGAAGGGCTGCAGGCTGTATATGCCAATCCGAAGCGATATGTACAGTAAACAGAAAAAGTGCCTCTCTTCCAGTCAGCCACCATGAAATGTGAGTAAAGAATGCTTTCAGCCAACGTCTCTCTACCAAGAAACCACGCCCACTGACGCATTTCACCTCTCTCGCCGGGGCTTAGTCATAGGGGCTATGACTATGCCCCGTGGACGGGGTGAAATGCATCCCGGGGACCTGTTAGCTGAAGCTATCCTTAATCTTGTCATGGTGGCTGAGAGAGCGCCACTTTTTCTGTATCCGGGCAGGATTACGTTCTCAGGTCTCCAGCAGACAAACATTCTCATTTTTGAGGAACTAAAATGCTTGTCTGGTGTAACCTGTGAAGGTAATCCTGCATGGAGATGAGCTCTATTTATAAGGTGGGAGAGGAAACCATTTGATCAGTGAGCGTCTGCTGAGGAATGATGACCGAAAACACTCTATGATTGAGGAGACTCTGGCAGGAAGAGGGATTAGGGAGAAAAGTGCCAAAGGTATGAGGTGCATGCACCTGCAGCAGCCTGCCAAACCTTTCTGGCATGGCCCAGATGTTTGCCCTTCTGGAAACCGGTGAAGGCAATCCTACCTAGAGTTGGTCTTTTATTTGTAATGCCAGTCTGTAAGTGCGGAGATGGATGGCTTCAAGCCAAGAAGGTGCTACCCTATTCTTGATGCTGTAAAAGTTTAATTTTTTTCCCACTAGGAGTTGGATGGCCATGACAGTTCACAGATATCTGCTGCCACTGTTGCACTGGAGGAAACTTGTGAGCAGAATGAGCCAATTCCACAACCGTCCTCAGGCACGGAGAAGCAAGGTATGGCATTGTGTTCTGCGGTGACCATGAAATCTGGATGGGTTTATATAATTTGATTACTGCATCTTCACTGTGTGCTTTCAAAGGGCTTGCAGAATAGAAACAATAACTGCCATGATATTGGAGGTAGATGCCTCCCACATGGCAGTACAGGTCATTGGTGATCTATGGAGAGGTAGTTTTATTGTGTCATGATTGGAAGAAAAAAAAAAATCACCATTTGTGTTTTGTAGTTGATGCAGGTTTGGGGTCACTTGGGGTGTCTTATAGCACTTGTCTACCTGCCCTAAGCACCTGCCAGTACCTGTGCTTACCTTAACTTCCTCACCTCTCCTATGGGGCTACCCCTCCATTATCATCAATTGGCAATAGCCAGTATTGCTAGCAGCTGCATACTTTATGGTAGTGGTCTCCTAACATTGGCCTGTGGGCCAGATGCGGCCCTTTGCATGCCTTTATCTGGCTCTTGGGGCTCTGTTCTTACCACTGATATGAGGCACTATACCTCCCACTGACACCAACAATATGGCGAGATTCCTCCCACTGACACCAATGATGGGACACTATTCCTCCCACTGATACCAATGATGGGACACTATTCCTCCCACTGACACCAACGATGGGGCCACGGTCGCCCCGCTGACACCAACGATGGGGCCACGGTCGCCCCGCTGACACCAACGATGGGGCCACGGTCGCCCCGCTGACACCAGCGATGGGGCCACGGTCGCCCCGCTGACACCAGCGATGGGGCCACGGTCGCCCCGCTGACACCAGCGATGGGGCCACGGTCGCCCCGCTGACACCAGCGATGGGGCCACGGTCGCCCCGCTGACACCAGCGATGGGGCCACGTTCCTCCTCCTACTGACCACCAAGTCTGAGACACGATAAATGTGCATATAGACTGTGCTGACAGAAATGTGAATTAAGAGTAATGAACTGTTTACCACATGTAACAGCACCAGAAAATACAACTAATGTCCAATATATCAATACGTCCCATTCAAGTAATACTTGCTTATAAAAAAAAGGTAGGTGAACTGGTGCTATTATTAACAGATAACCGCGTGACCACTTCCAGATGACCCCACATAGATGCTCACCATAAGTCCATGAGTGCCCAACCTTTTGAAGAGCGAGGGCCACTTGAGCGACTTGGTAACCGGTTGCAGGCCACAATGAGCGCAGGGGGATGACAGGTCCCTATCCACTCATATACATATGCAGAGTGGATAAGAACACAGCCCGCTCTACTTTATGGGCCCTCCGATCCACCTAGACAGAAGGACAGATCCACTTTTTTTTTTTTTTTTTTTAGCAGATCGGATTGGAGGCAGGCCAATTGTAAACGGACATAAGTCTGTTTGCATCTGCCGCTCCATAGAGGTCAATGGAGGGGCTAATTGTGTCCACCTAAAAATCAGACAGGCGGACCTTTATCGGACCGATTGTGTGAAAGAGGCCTACGGCTGCTTTCACACTATTGCCCAGTGGTTTTCCCACACTGCGGGTGCAGCTCAGTGTACCTGTGGCTTTCCTGCAGGTTAGCTGCACTTTGCCATAGACTTTTTTATTATATCCTGCAGGGGTTGTGCACTTTCTGAAATGGCATTCAGGCGTTTTGCTGCGCTTTTAGAAACCGCACTAAACCTGCAGGTAATAACAGAAGTCTATGACTCCGTACAAGTAACCCGCAGGTGCACTGCGCTCCACCTGCGGATCACTTTGAAAGCAGCCCAGTAAGCACTGAAGAAGAGAGATGCCCATATATACAATGTGATTGTAGAATATAAAATTACCTTTAATAATAATCTTCCATTCTGGAATTTTCCTTGCTACAGGTACAGTGAGGGGAAAAAAGTATTTGATCCTCTGCTGATTTTGTACGTTTGGCCACTCACAAAGAAATGATAAGTCTATAATTTTAATGGTCAGTTTATTTTAACAGCGAGAGACGGAATAACCACAAAAATATCCAGAAAAATACATTTCCAAAAAGTTATAAATTGATTTGCATTTTAATGGGTGAAATAAGTATTTGACCCCTTCGCAAAACATGACTTCGTAATTGGTGGCAAAACCCTTGTTGGCAATCACAGAGGTCAGACGTTTCTTGTAGTTGGCCATCAGGTTTGCACACATCTCAGGAGGGATTTTGTCCCAATCCTCTTTGCAAATCCTCTCCAAGTCATTAAGGTTTGGAGGCTGATGTTTGGTAACTCTAACCTTCAGCTCCCTCCACATATTTTCTATGGGATTAAGGTCTGGAGACTAGCTAGACCACTCCAGGACCTTAATGTGCTTCTTCTTGAGCCACTCCTTTGTTGCCTTGGCCGTGTGTTTTGGGTCATTGTCATGCTGGAATACTCATCCACGACCCATCTTCAATGCCCTGGCTGAGAGAAGGAGGTTCTCATCCAAGATTTGATGGTGCATGTCCCTGTCCATTGTCCCTTTGATGTGGTGAAGTTTTCCTGTCCCCTTAGCATAAAAACACCCCCAAAGCATAATGTTTCCACCTCCATGTTTGACGGTGGGGATGGTGTTCTTGGGGTCAGAGGCAGCATTCTTCCTCCTCCAAACACGGCGAGTTGAGTTGCTGCCAAAGAGCTCCATTTTGGTCTCATCTGGCCACAGCACTTTCACCCAGTTCTCCTCTGAATCATTCAGATGTTCATTCGCAAACTTCGGACGGACTGTACATGTGCTGTCTTGAGCAGGGGGAACTTGCGGGAGCTGCAGGATTTCAGTCCGTCATGGCGTAGTGTGTTACCAATTGTTTTCTTGGTGACTATGGTCCCAGCTGCCTTGAGATCATTGACAAGATTCTTCCGTGTAGTTCTGGGCTGATTCCTCACCGTTCTCATGATCATTGAAACTCCGAGTGAGATATTGTATGGAGCCACAGACAGAGGGAGATTGACCGTTTGTTTTGTGTTTCTTCCTTTTGCGATTAATCACACCAACTGTTGTCACCCTCTCACCAAGCTGCTTGGAGATGTTCTTGTAGTCCATTCCAGCCTTGTGTAGGTTTACAATCTTGTCCCTGACATCCTAGGACAACTCTTTGGTCTTGGTGCTGGTGGAGAGATTGGAATCTGATTGATTGCTTCTGTGGACAGGTGTCTTTTATACAAGTAACAAGCTGAGATTAGGAGCACTCCCTTTTAAGATAGTGCTCCTAATCTCAGCTCGCTGCCTGTATAAAAAACACCTAGGGGATCAAATACTTACTTCACTCATTAAAATGCAAATCAATTTCTAACTTTTTGAAATGTGTTTTTTCTGGGTATTTCTGTTATTCTGTCTCATTGGTAAAATAAACCGATGATTAAAATTACAGACTGATCATTTCTTTGTCAGTGGGCAAATGTACAAAATCAGCAGGGGATCAAATACTTTTTTCCCTCACTGTATTGCAGGCTGTTGCTGTTCCAGGCTAAGAAACCAATTGGTATCACTTGGGTTTTGTGGCTCTGCTCCCTCCGCAGCTGTGCTTCCTCTATCGCCAGCTCCATTCAGAACATTTATGCTCTTGGATGGCCAGTCGGCAGCCCGCAATCTAGGCTTGCCAACCCACAATCCCAGAGCAGGATGTCACAGGCCACATCGGAGGGTGGGCCAATGGTTGGGCACCCCTGATGTACACCCGCCACAATGGATGGACCTTCTATTACTAGATATATCTCACTGCATTCTTTTTGGTTGGACCCTCTGTTTATCTTGTCACTAACTTGACCATTCATATGTACCAGGATGCAATTCCTTCCAATGCTATGCACCCCCACTGAAAGAACAGTATCAGGGAAAAGGTTCAGTGCACAAAGCAGCCAACTTCATTAAATCATAAAATCTTACAATTATAAGGCACTCGCATGTATATGTGCCTAAGGACCAGCACAAGGTACATAACTGCACTTATATTTAAGATGGCTGCCGCTGCCCCGAGACCGGGAGCTGGCTTGCTCTCTGAGGATAGGATGTAATGTATTGGATGGGTATTGTCTGTAATTGGACATCTTCAGGAAGGTTACTGCCTCGTGTACATGGGTGTATGCATCCGTGCCCTGTATGAGGACTGTGTTTATCTGCAGGGGGATGCACAGGGGTTCTGTGTATTCCTGTATGGTTGTCCCATTAAAGTCAATTGGGACGCAGCAGCTGCACGGACACAGCCACTGCTCCCAAGACATTAGTGCGCGTGCACAGCCCCAAATATACCCTGGTTTTGTTTGGGGCTGTGCACTCTCACAAATGTTCCATTGGGATCAGCGGCTATGTCAGTACATCCACTGCCTCCCAATTGACTTTATTGGGGCTGTCCGCACGGGAATGCATGGAACATCTGTGCATCCCCATGTGTGCAAACGTGGCCCTCACACTGATGCATACACCCTATGTGAACAAGCCCTTAATGTAAATGTTATTACATGCACAAATCAAGGTGGTCTGATATTGCTCTCTTAGATCAGACTTTCTATTCAGCAATGACGGCCCAATGAAGCTTTTAGAGTTGAGGTAAGCCAGAATTTTATGCAGGAAGATACTTCTCCACTTTCTGATGCACGGAAGAAGAATATTTTGTTAGTGAATGTTCTATATCCTGTCCAGTGCTTTTATATAACTTTGTTCTCTTCCCAGAAGTGAAAACTCTGTATCGGTGCGGTCAGTGCCAATTCAGCTCCTTAATGCTGTCGGTTATGAGGCGCCACCTGCGCAGACATTCCAGCAAACACAAGTGCCACGTTTGCGAGAAGACGTTTTCCAGCGCCAGAGAACTGAAGCTCCATCTCAGTACTCACACAGGTATGAAAAGGGAAACCATTCTCTCCAAAAATGTTTGTTTGAATGATCAGAACAATAGGGTTGATTTACTAAAACTGGAGCACTCCGAATCTGGTGCAGCTCTGTATAGAAACTAAATGTTTTTTTTTATTTTTTTTGTCAAAGCTTAAAAGGGGAAAGTTACACTTTAAAGTGGTTGTATACCATTAAAAAAAAACCTGTAAGGGAAAGAAATACTTGCCTCAGAACGAAGCTCTGATGGGTCCCCACAGAGGGAGCTGACATGTTCCCTCGGGGGAGCCTTCCGGGTATGCGGCTCCGGTGCTGTGAGTTGCTGGAGCCACGAGGAGACGTCACTCCTGTGCATGCGCGCTGGAGCCTGTCTTTCCAGCAAGGTCCGACGCTGTGCGCCGGGCCTTCTCCGGGACCTCACAGCGCATGCGCCGTGACGTCAGCGGCTCCATGAAGGGCGAATATCTCCTAAACCATGCAGGTTTAGGAGATATTCATTTTACCTACAGGTAAGCTTTAATATAGGCTTGCCTGTAGGTAAAAATCAAAAAAAGGGTATACAACCGCTTTAAGGCCTCCTTCCCGGCTTCGGTTTGTGAAGTGGAGCTTTTGGGGGGGCGGGTACCCGATTTTGGTGATCAGAAGCGGAAGTTCTCCTTCCCAAACTCCTCTGGGACACATGACAGGTACCAGAAGACTTCAAGTGATTGAAAAGGTTGTTTGTTATTTAAAAAGAAAAAAAAAATGTCATACTTACCTGCTCTGTGCAAGGGTATTTGCACATAGCGTTCCCGATCCTCCTTTTCTTGGGTCCCCCGATGGGTCTCCTGGCTCCTCCTCCTTCATTGGATGCCCCCACGGAGAGCTGCTTTCCATGGGGGCACCCGCGCGGGCACACTCCCGAGTCCTGCTGCTGCATCCATTGACACAGACAGCAGAACTCGGCCTCACCCCCTGGCTCCCGTGTAACTGGATTTGATTGACAGCAGCAGGAGCCAATGGCTTCTGCTGCTATTAATCTATCCAATGAGGACCCGAGGCAGCGGTTGGAGCTGCTGTGCCCGTTGCTGGAACGATTGGGTTCAGGTAAGTAAAAGGGGGGGATCTGGGGGGTAGCTACAGCATGGAAGGTTTTTCACCTTAATGCTGTAGTTGTAGCTTTAAGGTGAAAAACCTTGAGGGTTTACAACTCTTTTCAGGACCAGTCACAGAGTGCAGCTCCACTTGCCCATGTGCAGTGAGCACCCGGCTGTGAAGCCACAAGCTGTCACAGCCTGGTGCCCATAATGAAGATGCTGACAAGGGATGACACAGGGTGAAAAAGGCAGGGGTGGGTTCATCGCTTGACCGTGGGACAGGTAAGTGGCTGTTTATTAAGTCAGCAGCTACACTGGCTGGAACTCCGCTTTAATTGAACAGGCTGAAATTAGAATCTGATTGGCTACCATGCACAGATGCAGCGGATTTTGTGTGCCTCAGTTTTAGTAAACCCCCCCATATGTGTCTTTTGTGATTATTATCTAGCCAGATGCAGATGCACCCTGTGTGTTTCAGAGGAGCTTAGAAAATGCTTGCTTTGTGCTCTGCCCTCACTGCGGGCTTGCTGGTCCGCCATGAGGATTGACATTGGGTGTAATCTTGTTTGGACAGTTTTGATGGTAATACAATGTTGTGTACATTGCAGGGATCCGCCCACACAAATGTAACAACTGTGATATGGCTTACAGAACGGCGTCCGACCTCCTACGCCACACCAGATCCGTACATACACTTGACAAGCCCTTCAAGTGCTGCTACTGCGATTATTCAAGTGTGGAGGTATGACATGGCCTCTGCATGTAGAATACAATATATATATATCAGTCATCTGCTATTACCCCACCCCACAGAGCTTCCCTTACCTTAGGTGCCACTCTGCTTATTTATTAAGGACTTTGCTACCTGTTGACTGAAGATGTCTTCCCAAAAATTGCTGACAAACCAAGCGCACCTCATACACTTCTTGTATATACTCATAATTGTTATGTGGTGGCATGGTGCTGTGTGATTTAGTAACTGTTGTCTACTATGTTATTGTGAACCTGAACATGTAAAGTAAAGATTTGTTGTATTGAATACTTAGAAATGTCAGTTCTGCCTGAACAGTACTCTGAAAAATCGACGTTTGTGTGTAATTTCTTTTGAAAACTAGTAGAGCACTTCTTGTGCCTAGGCACTCCTGTTCTGTTTCCCTCATGGCCTCATAGTTGTGTGTGCAGTGTGAGATAATAATAGGGCACATGTGTCAGACACCAGGCCCGTGGGCCGAATTTGGCCCTCCAGGCCATTTAATGCAGCCCTCGCACCTCTCCTGCAATGTAGCACTCAAGGGGTCTCTGCCCTTGCCCCAGTCTCAGCACTTGGCAGCAGAGAGGAGGACAGAACTCCTCTCTGTGCAGCTGCAGCACCCCCTTATCTCCACCTCCCCTGGTCTCAGCATTCAGCAGAATTTGGCAGCTGACTTCATCCCTTTTCTGGTCCTCGTCAAGACCTGGCAATTTCTGCTTTCCAGCTCCGCCCCCACTTTCTTCCTGGCAGCAACACAAGGTAAGGGGATGCACTGTGATGTAAGGGATAGTAAGGGGACACTTGACGTCTGATGGGGTTGGGGGGGGCTCCTGACATCTGTTAGGAGGGGGTGGGTGCTCTGGACATCTAGTCTTACAGATACAACTGGCCCTTTGAGCACAACTATAATGCTGATGCGGCCTACAATGAAATTGAGTTTGACACCCCTGATCTAGGGCATTGCTGCCTTTGACTGCTAGTCTTACCAGATTTGTAGTGAAATTTGGTGACGTTATTACCATGCTGGACAGGCAGCTGTACCTGAGGATCTGCAGTGCAAGGATCTCCTTGCTTCCAAGCCTAGTAGTCTCAAGAGATTTGGAGATGTCATTACTATCCTGTTCACAGTACTCATTGCTGGAGAGGATGCTGTACCTTAGGAACTGCAGTGCAAGAATTTCCCTGCTTCTAAAGCCTCGTACACACGGGACAACAATCGTATACAACAGGTCGTATGAACGACCGTTGTATGCGAAATCGATCGTTCCTATGCGCGATTAGAACAGCTGACATACGACGGTCGTACAAGGGGAGTTGTATGAACAGACTAGAAAACGTGGTCGTACCAACAAGCGGCCATACGACTGTTGTATCGTGTGTACAGAGCAGTTGGTACAACAAGTTGTATTGTGCAAAACATGCATGCTCCGAAGTGAGGAACAAGCGGATGCTAATTACATGCACCTGAACGTTCTCTCTGTGGTCGTACGATCGTGTAGTGCAGTCAGTATGCAAGTTACATTATCCAACATATGATTTGAGACGATTGTACGTATGATCCTATGGCTGGTGGTCTCAGGAGAATTGATGATGTCACTACTGTGCTGTTCATTGTTCTCTTTGCTGGAGAGGATTCTGTACCCGAGATCCTGCAGTGCAAGGATCCTCCTGATTCCAAGGATGGTGGTCTCACACTTTTGTTTCACCTATTCTGTGGATCTGTGCTTCCCCCAACTCTGCTACTGCTGCTGCATTACTATTCCCCCTCCAGTAATTTGAGAGGAAGGGGGTGATATGACACTTACCTGAGCAAGCAAAGCCCTGTTCCTACCAAGATGGTTGCCTCCACATGGCAGCTCCTTACCGTGTGCTTACTATCCACCTAATGCCCACCCTATTGCAGCTTTAATGCTACAAGGTAGCCGCTCTATCACGTGTATATACACATGATTTTGCTCTTCTAGGTAGGGAGTGCCTGTGCTTCTGCTGTGATTAATCACCCACTGATCGGCGAGGAGATACACAGGACAGAGCTCTGTCTATGTAAAGAATGCAGTCAGCGGGGATGTGCTCTAGTTTGTTTCCCTGCAAAGCACATCCCTTAGTGAATGCACCTCACACAGTACACTCAAACACTGGCTGGGAACACAGTTAACCCTTTGATCGCCCCTGATGTTAAACCCTTTCCAGTCAATGTTAGTACAGTGACAGAGCATATTTTTAGCACTGATCACTGTATTTGTGTCACTGGTTCCCACAAACTGTCATTGTCTGAATGCCTGCCGCAATATCGCAGTCCTACTATAAGTAGCTGATCACCGCCATTACTAGTATAAAAATAAATAAATCCAGTATATATCCAATAGTTTGGAGACACTAAGTTTTGTGCAAACCAAGCAATATACACTCATTGGGATTTTGTTTACCAGAAATATGTAGCAGAATACAAATTTGTGAAGAAATTTGATTTCTTTAAATATTTTTTTTATTGGATGTGTTTTATAGCAGAAAGAAAAAAATTGTTGTTTTTTTTGTTTATAGTGCAAAATAACAAAAACTCAGTGGGGATTAAATATCATCAAAAGAAAACTCTAAAAATCGCAGATTGCTGCCATTACTAGTGTAAAAAATAAAAACCCCATAAATTAATTCTCATCATTCGTAAACGCGTCAACGTTTGCGCAAGCCAATCAATAAACGCTGATTTGCGATTTTTGAGGAGGAATATAAATCGGGCAAAACCGATTAAAAAAAATTAATTTTTTTTTCATTTGTTTGGATTTGTATTTTATTTCTTTGCAAAATTGTCGCTCCTTTTTTTTTTTTTTTTTTTTTTTTTTTTTTTTATAGCGGTGATCAGAAGTGACGTAGAGGTCATCAAATACCACCAAAAGAAAGCTCTATTTGTGGGGAAAAAAGACGCAAATTTCGTTTGGGTACAGCGTCTCACGACCACGCAATTGTCAGTTAAAACGACGCAGTGCCGAATTGCAAAAAGTGCTCTGGTCCTAAAGGGGGAAATCCTTCCGGGGCTGAAGTGGTTAAAGTTGCGACTTCATACTAGTTCATGCACTACTTTGACTTTCATGCAACCGGAGTGCCATAGACTTTAATGTTAACCCTTAAAAGTTGCATTAAAGTCGTACCTGCATGTGTTTTACATGCAACAGTTGTCCATTATCACTGGTCAAAGCCAAGTTGCACCCATCCAAAGTTACACTCCAAAGTTGGCGCAATATTGGAGTCGTACAAGTGTGAATGGAGCCTATTAAACGTTGTCTCTTCCTTACTATGATACTTTTCTTCTCTTGCCTTTAGGCAACTAGGATGAAGATTCACATTCGATCTCACACTGGGGAGCGGCCATTTGCGTGTGGCGAGTGCGCTTTTGCCACCACAGACGCTTTCAAACTGCGACGGCACCTGAGAACGCATACAGGTCTGTGAGTGCCGATGGTGTCAATGGGAGGAATAGTGCCCAATTGATGGTGTCAGTGGGAGGAATTGTGCCCCATCAAGGTATCAGTGGGAGGAATAGTGCCCCATCATTGGTGTCAGTGGAAGGAATAGTGCCCCATCATTGGTGTCAGTGGAAGGAATAGTGCCCCATCATTGGTGTCAGTGGAAGGAATAGTGCCCCATCTTTGGTATCAGTGGGAGGAATAGTGCCCCATCATTGGTGTCAATGGAAGGAATAGTGCCCCATCATTGGTGTCAGTGGGAGGAATAGTGCCCCATCATTGGTATCAGTGGGAGGAATAGTGCCCCATCATTGGTATCAGTGGGAGGAATAGTGCCCCATCACTGGTGTCAGTGGGAGGAATAGGGCCTTGCCTCAGTGGGGAGGTAATAGTGCCCCAAGGGCCGGATCAAGGCATGCAAAGGGCCACAGTTTGGAGACTGTTGTAGCTTAAGGTGTCAGTAGGGGGGAAAGTTGCTGTGACGCTGGCATCAGTGGGAAGAAATATATAGGAGATTTTTGAAGTGTGCTAAGGGCTCTGGGTGGGGCTGGAAGGCTTGGATGGGGTAGAGCAGTGGTTGTCAACTTTCAAGGCAAAGCAACCCTCAAATGTGGGCCCCAATGTCTCCGAAGGGCCACCTATAGTATTACATGTTATGCTACAGAAATCTGCCACAGATAGAAGATTTGTTAGAAGAAAAGGTCAAAGATCATTCTGCATGAGTGGTTGGAGACTTAAGTCATGCTTTAGGAGACAGACAGACTCTGGGGACATGTTGCATGAAACCAGTGGACTTTACTACTGTTAAGGGCCCCTTTACAAATCAATACTCCTTCTACTGACTGCTGGGGACCAAAGTCCACACTTCAGACATCAAAAGGTCGCAGGTTGTGCAGTAATTTATGCAGCTTAGCAGTTTTTCAGTTCTCGTTTTCTAAGTTTAAAGGCAGTGTGGCAGAGGTGCCCTCTATGCTTTTAAGGCCCTAGCGGTTGTGGTATTGTGCTTTGCTCCAAATGGGTGTTTGCTGTTCTTTTATGACCTCCAACAACCAATTAAAATGAATATATTTATGTCCATCAGTGGCTTTTTTTTTTTTTTTTTTTTTTTTTTTTTCTTGCCCCTCATTTGCAAGTACTCTTGCCCCTTGTTCTCTTAGGTCAGATACTTTCCCTAGTGCCTCGGTTTCATTTAACCCTTTCTCGTGGTTCAGGTGAGAAGCCGTATACGTGCCATGTGTGCGGGGCCCAGTTCACGCAGAATGCCAGTCTGAAGATGCACGTCTTAAGAAAACACACTGAGAACGTGCAGAAGGAGCAATGTCTCATCTGTAATGCAGTACTGTTTGGGAAGAATGACGTAAGTAAGTACTTTTACTGACTCTCTGTGCAGCAATGGCGAAAAGGGGAGTTCTGCCATATACCATAGTGGTGTTGTCGGCAATGTAGAAGTCCCAGAACCGTAACCCAGACAGAAGTTTACTGCATGACTCTATTAGAGGATAACGAGCACCTGCAGTTTGAATATACAGTGGATATTGAAAAGTATCTCTCTCCCCCCCCCCCCCCCCTTTTTAAAATCACATTTTATTTTATTATTTATTATTCACAGACTGAAATGAAGACTAACACAGTTTTTGTGTTATCCAGCTGTATTTACTCAGTGCAACTTATAAAATCCAACATGTCAGAAAAAAAGGAAAAAAAAATCAAACACAAAATCACTGAGTTGGAAAAAGGATCACCCCCTTGTGTCAGTATTTTGTTGAGCCACCTTTTGCTTTAATTACAGCCTTTAGTCTGTTGGCATTTGTCTCTAATAACTTTGCACATCTAGACTTTGCAATATTTGCCCGCTCTTCTTTGCAGAACTCCTCAAATTCAGGTACATTTGATGGTGACCATTTGTGGACTGCAGTCTTCAAGTCATTCCACAGATCAGCCTATTTCAACCAGGACGTCCTGGGGTGCCTTCAGGTTTTTTCAGGGGTGCCTCAAAATTCCTAAAAATTGCCCAAAAATTGTATACAAGCCAGCGGGTGAATCAAGCCTTCCTTTTATTAACAGCCACAGGTTTTCATTGTGCACCATTACTACCATTACTACTGCTGGCCTCCTAACAACCAGTGACATTGGTTGAAAAGGAGGACGTCAGGCGCCTGCAGAGCATCCTTGTTTGCTCCACCCTTGCCCCTTTCTGTCAGCACTGTGGTCACATTAGCTCACCAAGGAAGAGAAACATTGGAATACTATTCAGTACCAGTGTGCAAAGGAAGTATAAATCACCTTTAAAGGAGAAGTACAGCCAAAGCTTAGTTCTGCACTCCTGTGACCCATTTTCAGCAGAACGCTGGACTGAAGTCCATTCTCTGCTGACGTCACAGAGTTGGTCCAGGCTCGGCGTCACCCCGACAATGGAGTCAAAATCCGCCAGATCCCTGGACCGACACCCAGCTCATCCTCTTAGCGAGCCGCTGAGAGCCTGAGCCAGCCACTCCCACGCCCTCCACTGCCCAGCCCTGGGGGGCAGAGCAGAGAGCTGCTGACTTGCAGTTAGTAGTTCTCTGCTCGGGGAGCTGTGAGAACCGAGTGATCGGCGGAGTTTGATCATTCGGTTCTCAGTGTAGAGGCTGATGCTGCACCCACCTATGTAAGTATGCATCTGAAAAAAAAAACCCTACTTCTCTTTTAACGTTGGGTGTCCTGTGTGTGTAAATGTTGCTGCATTATGTAAAACGCTTAGCTACATTTTTACTATTTTAGAATGGGGTGCTACGACATTGTGCAGGATTTTAAAGGGCTCCTTGAATGAAAAAAGGTTGAGAAACACTGCCACAGATTTCCAATGGGGTTTAAGTCTGAGCTCTAAGACTAAGGCATGCAAGGACATATAACTTTTTCTCCTCCAACCACTGTGTTGTCGTTGCTGTGTGCTTTGGGTCATTATCATGTTGGAAGGTAAACCACCTTCCCATTGACAACTTTGTGGCAGAGGGCAGCAGGTTTTCCTCAAGAATTTGATGGTATTTTGCCCCATCCATTCTTCCCTCTATCCTGACAAGGGCTCTCTCCAGTCCCAGCTGCAGAGAAACACCTCCATAACAGGATATTGCCACCTCCATAACAGGATATTGCCACCTCCATAACAGGATATTGCCACCTCCATAACAGGATATTGCCACCACCATACCAGGATATTACGGGGGGGGGGGGGGGGGGGGGGGGGGGGGGGGGGGGGGGGGGGGGGGGGGGGGGGGGGGGGGGGGGGGGGGGGGGGGGGGGGGGGGGGGGGGGGGGGGGGGGGG
>BLSH010147789.1:434204-448402 GCA_018402905.1 Glandirana rugosa
TTATAAAAAAAAGTTTTAACAGCGAGAAAAAAACAAATATCGTGTTTTTTATTTGCGTCTCCACTAGTTTATGGTGTTTTTCTTTCGAGATAAACACCCCCCTTTTTTTTTTTCCTGTATTTAAAACAAACCCATGCAACAGCGTGTTGGCGCGTTACTGGACCAGTAATTCCCCCTTTAATAAGTCCAGGAATTCACCAATTTAAGAAAAAAAAATTGTGTGACACTGGTCTCGTTATGTCAAAATGGTATCATTGTGACATGATGAGACCCCTTTATTCCTAAAAACACTGGTATAAGCAATCATAATGTGAAAAAAACAAAAATCCTTATTTCCCCAGAGTAGTACAGTGTTACTATGGTAAAACTGTATTGCTCTGGTCACAGTGTGTTAAAAAAAAAGAATTTAACCACTTAAGGACCTGAATAATTTCCCCCTTAATGACCAGGTCATTGCGCGGTTGTGCGACAACGTACCCAAACAAAATTTATGTCCTTTTTTTTTTTCCCCCCACAAATAGAGCTTTCTTTTTGTGGTATTTGATCACCTCTGCGTTTATTTTTTGTGCTATAAACAAAAAAAGAGCGACAATTTTGAAAAAAAATATTTTTTACTTTTTTCCGTAATACAGATCCCCAAAAAAAATGTAAAAAAAATGAATTTATTCCTCAGTTTAGGCCAATATGTTTTTTTTTTTTTTTACAAATTTTTGGTAACGAAAAATCGCAATAAGCGTGTATTGATTGATTTGCGTAAAAGTTATAGCGTCTACAAAATAGGGTATAGATTTATGGCATTTTTATTTTTTATTTCTTTGCTAGTAATGGCGGGGATCAGCTATTTTTAGCGGGATTGCGGCGGACAGATCGGACATTTTTGACACTTTTTTATTTTTGGGTCCAATGAAATTTATACAGCGATCAGAGCCAAAAATAGCCACTGATTACTGTATAAATGACATTAGCAGGCAAGGGGTTAACACTAGGGGGCGATCAAGGTGTTAAGTGTTCCCTAGGGAGGTGTTTCTAACTGTGGGGGGACTGTACTGACAGTCCCCCCAGGAGGAGAGAGCACGCTTTCCTGATCACTAGAAACAGCAGATCTCGCTCTACTTCCCTGTCAGAACGGGGATCTGTTTGTTTACATTGACAGATCACCGTTCTGGCTCTGTGGAGCGATCGTGGGTGGCCGCTGGCCACGCACGTCGGCTTTGGGGACGTGCCCACAAAACCCGTTCCCACGGCCGACGTACAATGACAGTGATTCAGGGGAACGAGCAGACCTGCCACAGTAAAATGACGGCGGCTGGTCGGGAAGTGGTTAATTAAATAAAAAAATGTATTATAGGGGTCATTTGGGGGAATATTTGTGCTGTCATGGCATTTTTGGGCCTCAAGAAATTAGATAGTCCGTCAGTATATCAGGATGGATTGATTTTCCCATAGTTTGTGGACTCTAAAACTTTCCTACAAACTAAATAATAAACACTGGTTTGGGTTATTTTCACCAAAGAAATGTAGTAGAATACAGTTTGGCCTAAATTCATGAAGAAACATTATTTGGAAAATTTTATAACCGAAATTAAGAAAAATGCTTTCTTTATTTCTGTTTTTCCATTATTTTTTAGCTTATTTAGCAAAAAATATAAAACCCAAAAGAAGGCTCTATTTGTGTGAAAAAAAAATGATAAAGATGTCATATGGGTACAGTGTTGCATGACTGCGCAATTGTCAAAGTGCGGCAATGCTGAAAACCAAAAATTGGGCTGGAAGGGGGTGAAAGTGCCGAGTATTGAAGGGGTTAAAGTGGAACTTCTGTCATTTATTCATCTTTCCATCTATTAAATCTTCTGTCCTAAATACCTTATACAGCCCACTTCCTGTTTCTTGTCTGGAAAAATGCCTCAGCGTCTGACATCATGCACAGCTCTCTCTCACTCTCCTGAGAGTTTGCCAGGAAGGGGAGGGGGGATGAGTCATAGGATCAGAGTTGCAGAGCTGGAGGTGTGCCTCTGTGTGTCTGTGTAAATCCAGGAAGTGAACAGGCAGCAGCTTCAGCTGCCCACAGTTAAAATGATTGCAGCCAGACTCAGTGGAGGGAGATTTCTGCAGCATATTTGGCAAGTACAGAATCACAGTATATCCACTTAAGGACCGGAAGGATTTCCCATGTTAGGACCAGAGCACCTTTTGCGATTCGGCACTGCGCTGCTTTAACTGACAATTGCGCGGTCGTGCTACATTGTACCCAAACTAAATTTGCTTCCTTTTTTTCCCACAAATAGAACTTTCTTTTGGTGGTATTTGATCACCTCTGCGTCATTTCTAACCACCGTTATAAACCAAAAAAAGAGCGACAATTTTGCAAAAAAAAACCACTATTTCTTACTTTGTGCTAAAATACAAATCCATAATAATAATAATAATAAAAAAATGTATTCATCGGTTTTGGCTGATTTATATTCTTCATATTTTTGGTAAAAAAAATCACAACCGGCTTTTATCGATTGGTTTGTGCAAAAGTTGCCGCATTTACAAACCATAAGAATTTTTTTTTTTTTTTACTGGTAATGGTGATTTTCCCTGTTTTCCCTGTGTGTGTTCTAACTGTATCGGGGCTGGGCTGGCAGGGGCATCAGAGATCTAATTGATCCGGAGTACAGGAATCAGTAGATCTCTGACATGCCGCCTGTCAGAATGGGGAACCCCTTGTTTACATTGGCAGTTCCCCGTTCTGGCTCTGTCAGCTCATCGCAAGTCGCTGGCGGACATCGAGTCCACCCGACCCACGGCCCCGCACTAAAGTGACGACTATAATTGGCGATTTGCGTGACAGAGCCACGCTGCCGCCACTTATAGTCGTACGGCGGTCGACAAGCGGTTAAATAAAATAATATGCAAAGTGGTTGGAGAGAAGCTTCAGAATGGCAAAGATGTTTTTATTACAAACTATGTGAGCAGACTGCAGTTCCTCTTTAATGTGTAAATGTGTGCTTTTTGTGGTTCTTGATTTTAGTCTGATTGGCTCCGGTGAATTAGGATATATTGAATTGAAATAAGTAGGTGTTGAGATTACTACATACCATCCAGGTACTCTTATATCTGCTTTTCTTTTAGGATGGTAGGTCTCTGCCAAGAAGCTGCTTCCCAAGTGTATAAAAGCCTGTGTTCTTGTTCAAATAAACCGTTATTATTCTGGTTTACTCCAAAATTGGTATTTCCTAGTTATTGGGGTAACTATAGCCATACTTCTGGGTCTTGTGTTCCAGAACTTGGGAAGCAGCTTCTTGGCGGACATACTCAACAAGGTGTATGGAATCAGTCACATTTAGAGGCAGCAGAAGGATGCTTTCTTGTGACTGGAACATCCGAACCACCAACGGGACCGAAGATCGGGATAGCAGACTTCAGTCCCCTCCAAAAGGCTCTGTCCTGGGTGAGTCTATCACACGTATCTTGAAGGATACCTAAATCCTAGAACAAACATGTAATATATTGTAGATTATAAGTCTGTAGATGTGGTGGCTGCATGAGTTTTATTTTTTTTCCAGGCTGAGAACATTTTCTTTAAGTACAGAAAAAAGAAATTTATAGTAGTCAGCTTGTATGGACAAGAATACTTTCAGCTCAGAGGAAATGATGAGGACACTGCGTTTCTGGCAAGTTCAGCAGGTATATTCCCCTCATTTCCCACCACCCATGTAATAGAAATGAATAGAGGAAAACTAATTTGTAGTCCAAATCAGGACAGAACAGCTTGGGTGACAGCCACAGCTCCCTCCATACATAAAGTGGAGTGAGTGAGCGTAGCCACCCAAGAATTGATGCAGCAATCAACCATTTCTTAGAAAAAGTCAAGGTTTAATCTGACCCCTCCCATTTAACCCTGTCGGTTCTTCAACTTGATGGGCAGCCTCACTGACCAAAACTGTGTATCTGGGAAGTTAAACGGGCAGGTATACCCCCCCCCCCCCCAATGTAATTTTAGGAAAAACAAATCAGAAGAGAACAGCCTGGTTGACAGCCACGGTTCCCTCCATAGATAAAGTGGAGTTAGTGTTCGTAGACACTGAAGAACAGGAAGTGTGTTATCCTCAGGATCACCAGGTGAAAATACAACAAACCTCTATCAATAAGAAAAATCGACGAAACAGTAAAGAGCAAAATATAACCTACATTCATGTTATAATTTGTTATCACTATTACAGGTACTTATATAGTGCCGTCAATTTACGCAGCACTTTACATACACACATATATACAGGTGCATCTCATAAAATTAGAATATCATCAAACCGTTAATTTCTCTTTCGTTCATTGACAGACAGCTCTTCTTTACCATAGGTTTATACCGCCCCTTACAGGAGTAGGACACTAGGCAGAAAAAAGACTTTGCTATGCCTACGGGCTGTCCTAGGTGGTATACACCCTCCACCTCTGCAACAGGCCTTCAGTTTTTTTCTGCCTAGTCAGGAGTAAGGACCTAGTTCCCTGCTGGGATCTGTAGTCCTGGCAATTTTTTGTTTATTTTCTTTTTTCCTGGATTTTTTTCCGGTGAGATCTACAAGCAACTGCCGGGCTGGTCATTAGTATCCAGTGGTCTTCCCAGTTGGGCCAGCGAGCGTGTGCAGACCGCAGCTACCCGCTAGGTCGACAGCTATATATTTGGCTACTGGGTGGGGGCTGGCCCTGCGAGTTAAATGTCTCGCGAGGTCGCATACGACTGGGTCTAGCAGTGTTCCTCATGGCTGGGAGTGAGGAGGATCTTTCTGAGAGCGTTACCCGCACGCTTTGCCAGATAAGTAGGGGGCCCCCACCTCTCCTTCCCTGAACAGGGTGTGGGGCGCGTGTACTCCCTGGGGTGGTCGGTCCCTCTGGCGTTCGCCTACCCCCCCTTCCCGGGTGAGGCCCAGGCTTCTGGCCTAGGTGCCTTTTGGACACTGTCCCCCCCCCCCCTTCCACCCTCGGGTTGTCACTGGGGATGGGGTACCCCTGGGGCCTACCTGCTGCCTTGGTTGGGCCTAGGAGGTGGGTGACCAGACGGCCACGATTGGGGCCTCCTGTGGCAGCCCTCTGGTAATTTAGGCCTTGGCTTCGCGGCCTACCGACCGGGGGCTGGGTGGGGGGGCCCCAGAGCGGACGGCTGAGGCTGCCAATTCCTGCTTTAGGCCATCCGCCCTCCGTTCCGTGGCTCGGAACGGTACGGTTCACCCGTGGGGCCGCCGCAATTTTAGTCCTTGGCTTTTGCGGCCTACTAGGGGCGGCTTTCGGCCTACTAGGCCTCAATACTATTACATACTATGGGGTATCTGAGTGCGACCCCCTTCTGGGTGGTCCTTTAGGTGAGCCCTCCGTGGATGTCCCATGTGCGGGGCCCTTCCCGTGTGCGGGACCTGGTCAGTGCCGCCTATGAGGGGCCTCAGTCAGTGCCCCCTGTGAGGGGCCTCAGCCTGTGCTCCCTGTGAATGGCCTCAGTGGCGTCCCCTGTGCGGGACTTCGATAGGTGTCCCCTGTATGTGGCCTCGATGTGCGGGCCCTCAGCCAGTGCTCCCTGTGAGGGGCTTCAGTGGCGTCCCCTGTGCGGGACTTCAATAGGTGCCCCCCTATGTGGGGCCTCAGCCTGTGCTCTCTGTGAGGGACCTCAGTGGCATCCCCTGTGCAGCACCTTGATAGGCGTCCCCTGTGCGGGACCTCAGCCTGTGTTCCCTGTGCGGGACCTCAGCCTGTGCTCCCTGTGCGGGACCTCAGCCTGTGCTCCCTGTGCGGGACCGCAGCCTGTGCTCCCTGTGCGGGACCGCAGCCTGTGCTCCCTGTGCGGGACCGCAGCCTGTGCTCCCTGTGCGGGACCTCAGCCTGTGCGGGACCTCAGCCTGTGCTCCCTGTGCGGGACCTCAGCCTGTGCTCCCTGTGCGGGACCTCAGCCTGTGCTCCCTGTGCGGGACCTCAGCCTGTGCTCCCTGTGCGGGACCTCAGCCTGTGTTCCCTGTGCGGGGCCTCAGCCTGTGCTCCCTGTGCGGGGCCTCAGTAGCGTCCCCTGTGCGGGGCCTTCAGCCGGTGCCCTCTGTGAGGGGTCTCAGTGGCGCCCCCTGTGCGGGATCTTGGTCGGCGCCCCAGGTGTGGGGCCTCAGCCTGTGCCCTCTGTGCGGGGGCCTCTGTGGCGCCCCCTGTGTGGGACCTAGGTCAGCATCACCTGTGTGGGGGCCCCTGTGCGGGACATCGGGACGATCTGGCTCTGTCGCCACAGTCATGGCAGACCTTATGGGTTGGTGGCCACATTCCCTGTCCGGTCAGGTAGTGAGGATGATTCCTCCACAACTAAAGTGGCATACAAGGCTGGTTGTCGCACTTATTACATCTGTGCAGGAAACTTTAAATAGGGGGATGCAGCTGTGGCTGCAGAGGAGGGCCGGTTCCCTTTGGCAAGCAGGCTGGCACGGCGAAAGCGTTTCCTTCTCCCTCCTATCTGCCCATGAAGAATGGAAGTGTCCACGGTGCCCCTTTGTGCTTCCAAAGAAACTCGTGGTGGGCTACCCCTTGGGGGGGGGGGGTCCCTCAGGAAGAGGACTGTTCCACCAGTGGTGGATCCCCCGTCTCTTGGTGGCACGAGACGACCATGATTCCGGCAGAGGACTCTCCTCCGGTTTTTACAGATCCAGCAGACATACCTGGAGGGGAAGCAGAATCCTGGTTGGTCTGCTATGCCTCTGGCCCCAGTTCACCTGGTTACTGAGCTCTCTGTTTCCGGTCCTCGGGAGGTTCCGGACTGACCTCGTCTGGCAGCCGAGTGCGGGACTTTCTGACCCGCGGACAAGGCCCCTTCAGCATGAAGCTGTGCCCTCGCCAGTGTCTGGAGTCGGGGGGACGTCTTGATCTTGTCCAGTTACAAGATAGTGTTATGGCCTTGTTCCCCAAATGGGGTCTTTTCCTTTCATTGTGCGTCTGTCACCAGACCGTTTGCAGTTCTCCTCGTGGGGCTGTACAATCCCTGTTTCTTCAGGGTGTGCTTGTCCCGGTTCCTGTAGTAAAGGATTTCAGGGGTTTTATTCAATCTTGTTCATGGTCCAAAAGATGAAGGGCATGGTGCGTTGAATTCTGGACCTCAAGGCTCTGACCTGCTTTTGTGTGTGCAGTAGTTCACAATGAAGTCCATCTGCACGCTAATAGTGTTCCTTACTCATGGGGACTTTCTGGCTTTTATTCGATAGCACGAATGCCTGCTTACACATTCCAATATGTGCCCGACCCCAGCATTCCCTCCGTGTTGCTGTGGGAGAAGAGCATTACCAGCTCGTGGTGTTGCTCCTTTGGTCTTGCCATCCCTCCTCTGGTTATGTCAACGGGGGTTTTCGGTCCTGGGCTGGTTGGATCTGGATGATCTTCTGTGAGCAGAGTCCTCGACTGCCCCATGGGGCGACGTAGCTCATATACATACCTTGACAGAATCCGGTTGGCTTCTATACTACCTGAAGTCTGCTCTGGCTCTTTCCAGAACACTGGGTTATCTGGGCCTGATCCTGGCTCTGGCCAGAGTGTTTCTATATCTGGACAAGCTCCAGGAGTTGCTTGCCGCATTTCATCTACTGTTGTCCGGCAGGTGGGCCTCCTGCAGACCTGCATGCGGTTGTTGGGGAGCTCGGGATTTTAGCAATACCAATGATATTAGAATAATCACCTGTAAAACGCTGTCACCACAGACAGGTATTTTTAGATGCGTTATTTTAAAAACAGTAGCGCTCAAAGGAACAGATTCGTGATAGTTGCATTAAGAGCTTTAGGGACAAGGTTAACACTTTTCAGAATAAGGTTTACTAATGAAAAGGTCAAGTTTTAGGTGCAGTAAAATATTTACAGAAAAATAAAAAGAATGTTACAAAGCAATGAGAGAAAATACAGCAGCAAAGAAACAATGAAAATACTTGCTTTGGAAATGTTCGTGATTAATCAGTGTTTCGAAGATGATTCCCTGGTTCTCTGATGTTGGTTTGTTGATGGAAAATGAGAACTGGGAGTTGGTCTTAGCAGTCCCTTTTTCTCTGGATGACAAAGGGTGGGGCCGTATGCCCCTGACCACTCACATGAGTGAGGCGGCTTCTTAGACTGCTCAGGACGGGCTGTGAAATACAATCTTCCCTAATTCACAAGTTCTGTATGAAAAATCATATCTCGTGATTGGGCCGCCCGGCAGACCTAACATTAATGAATTCAATCTCCGCAGACACATTGCATCTAAATAAATACAAACATGAGGGCTCTGACATTCCCCCTATGTCCAAAGTGTCTGAAGTTTACACTCAATTCACCCTGTTTGAAATTCTGCATTCAAATATGTATGTGTTATCGATATGTCATGTTCCTAACTGAAGTTATGAACTGTATGTATTTTTGGTAAGTTTTTAGACAGAGATGGGGGGGTCACTCTGGGGCCAGAGTTCCTGTGTGATTTATGATGCTCGCATGTCCGAACATCAGTTAGGTTTATGGCTCTAAAGATAAACACAAACAGATCTCTCTTCCTGCCTTAAGATAACAGGTCCAGGTGACCTTCTGGAATCCATCTGGAACAGGAAGGGAGGGGGTGTGTGTTAGAGGAGTTTGTAGTAAGAAACTGACAGTTTTTTTAAAACTTAGCATTCCGTTCTTTTTAAACAAAATGGAGTTTGCCTTGCGTGCGTCTTGTGCGTGATATCATTACTTCATGTTTAAGCATGGGGTGTGTAGCGAAGCGCTGACTCAAAATGTAACGTACCGAATAGAATTAATATTCGTATGTGATAATCTGGGTTTGTGTGTGACAGTGCAATATGTAATATCAACCTTGCACCATATAGTGTAGTAAAGTCATAGGTTATATCTCTCCTCTATGCAATATAAATATAATTATAATATCTGTGCAAAACAAGCATTAAAGTGAATATTCCATAAAATACAAGATGTTTTGGATCTCAAGGCTGGATCCATATACCCATCATATATATTCTGGGATATAATAAATAAGGTCACAATTCATGCTCACAAAAAAATAATAAATGCTCGATATCAATGTCCCAATATAGTGAAATAGTCTCTCAAGTAATTATAACGTCTTGCTAAAAATAAAATAAACACACAATAGTATTGGTAAACTATAAAATTATAAAATATATATATATATATATATATATATATATATATATATAAGAAAAAGTGCAGGTGCAGAAAAAGTGCTCAGTATGCAATTGTGGCTGCGTTTTTTTTCAAAAAATTCCAGTGGCATGATATGCTCTTTAAATAATTCTTCCCAATATTTCTTCTTTCCTCCACCAGTACTTGTGATAATCTTGTGCTTTAGTATTTCTACAGTGATTATCCAATAATTCTCTCCACACGTGCCACCTCTATGGGTTCTAGCTTCTCACCTGAGATGTGCTAGAGCGCTAGCACATAAAGGTATCTTTATCCTGTGGGATTGGAGACCCGCCACTAGGGGTCCTCTGTATGTCCTCCACTTCTACTCCTCCTCTCCTTATCACTCTAGCTAGGTTCCTCCTTATATTGTTTACAGCTTCCAATATAGCATCTCATGGGTATAAAGACAAGAAATAGTCTCCTCGTGGTGCAATACAGTTTAAAAAGTTTTATTAAAAATGCAGAATAAAATACACTCACGTTTTAAAAGCAATCTATGTGTATCTCTCCACGAGCGCCAAGCTTGTTCCTGTGTATCACAGATAGACACCTCTCCTGCTGCCCTACGCGTTACGTCACGTGACTCGTGACTTCATCAACGGGGATGTCATTCTTATTATTGTTTTGTGAGCACGAAGTGTGACCCTATTTATTATATCCCAGAATATATATGATGGGTGTATGGATCCAGCCTTGAGATCCAAAACTTCTTGTATTTTATGGAATATTCACTTTAATGCTTGTTTTGCACAGATATTATAATTATATTTATATTGCATAGAGGAGAGATATAACCTATGATTTTACTACACTATATGGTGCAAGGTTTATATTACATATTTCACTGTCACACACAGACCCAGGTTATCACATATGAACATTAAGGTCAGCGCTTCGCTACACACCCCATGCTTATCTTGATTTATGTTTGGATGCACATAAAAGCGTGAGAAGCTGGCAAGACTTATATAATTGTGAAAATTCTTGTATTAGTGGAAGCGCAGGAGTATACACACTACAATTACTTCATGTTTGTCTCGCACGTGATATCATTACAGGAAGGTGTCCTGGGACTGAGCTCTGTTGGCTCGGTTGCTGGACGCTTGAGACATCCACACTACTGATCAATATCCTGGAATTTCAAGCTATCAGACTTTGCCTGGATCATGGACGGACCGACTTCGGGGGTTCCCGGTGTGAATCTGGTAGGCAAAAGCAATGGCGGTCAATCACCAGGGCAGAACAAATGGAGTGTTGGCAGCCCTGGCAGTAGCCAGAATCCTCCGGTGGGCAGAACGTATCGTTCCGGCCCTCTCCAACGTATGTTTTCCGGGAGTGGTATACTGACAGGTGGATGCCTCAGTCGGCTAGTGTGGGACCACAGGTGGGTCCTTGATGGGGGACCCTGTGATTCATCGGATAGGTCTTTGATTGGGCACTTTGTGTCCCAGCTCAACAGAAAGGGGATGAGAGTTCTGGCAAGGTCACAGGATATTCTGGTGGGTATCTCACACGCTCTGGTGGCCCGTGGGGCCGGTATCATTCGATATAGGCTTTTCTTCCTCCCCAGCTTTGGCTGTGGCCTTTGCACAGGATCATGGCTGCAGGGGTTCTGGTCACTCTATTGGTTCTGGATTGGTACTGTCAGTCTGGGTAAGACGACCTGGTGTGCCTGGTCGCCAATGATCCTTGGTGACTGCCTTTCAGGGAGGGCCGCGCTTCCATCGTGCTTTACAGTTGCTGTTTTTTTTTTTTTTTTTTTGGCGGCCTGGCTGTGATGAGCCAGGTGCTGCAGTTCCGACACTGCTGAAGACGAAGGAGTCTCCCTTTAGGGAAAGCTACCACCAGACGTGACACTTTCACCTTCTCAGTGGTTCCAATGTTGCCCTTCACAGGGGATTGAGCTGACATGGGCTTGAGTACCATCAAGGGCCAGGTGTCAGCCTTGGCAGTCTTCAGCGTCCCCTGGTCTCGCATTCCCTGGTGCATACCTTTTTTGTTCAGGGGCTCGTCTTCTGTCTCCACTGTTGCGGTCTCTTCTACCGCTGTGGGGTCTGGACTTGGTGCTTTTAGTTTTACAAAAACCACTATTTATGGAGATTTGGGGGATTTCCATGCTTACTCTGTTTTCAGTAGGTGGCCTTTGTTGGTGGCTATCAACCTCTTCTCGCAAAGTGTCGGGACTGGTGGCGTACACCTTACCCAGAGTTCCACAAGGATATGGTGGTTTTTTGCCCTTGTCCACCGCTCCTGTGATTTTTTTTTTTTTTTTATTATCTTTTGAATAAGGACATTGTGTTAGCTTCTCTGTGTCCCTGGTCAACATATCCTAAGGAATTTGCCTTCCTTGCATTGGATGTGATTTGGGTGATTCAGGTGTATTTGGCAGCCACTGAGTCTCGTCGGAGGTCAGATTAATGGTTTGTGATTGCGGATGGGCCAAGAATGCGGCTGTCTGCATTGTTTGTGACCATTTCTGGATGGCTTAGACAGATGATGATTCTGACCTATTCAGTCAGGGGTCGGGTTCCTCCTTTTCCCTGTTACGGCGCACTCTACTCGGGTGCCGAGTGTTTCTTGGGTCTTCTGTCATCAGTTACGCAATTGGGCAAGGCGGCCATCTGGCCGTCGGTGTGCGCTTTCACAACATTCTACAAACTGGATGTGCTGACATCTGCAGATGCTGCTTTTGGCCGCAGGTTTTGCAGATGGCGGTTTGGAGGGTCTATCCCTTCTTGAGGACTTATTGTTCAGGTTGGGCTCCAGTTGTTCTGTGTTGAGCTCCTGTTACCTGGTTGGCTCTTGTTAGCCTTGGGATTTTTTGTTATCCCACCTCTCATGTTTGGCACTGCTTTGGGACGTCCCTATGGTAAAGAAGCGCTGTGTCTGTCAATGAACGAAAGAGAAAATGGGATTTTTCACTTACCGTAAAATCCATTACTCTGAGTTCATTGACAGACACAACACCCACCCCTCTAAGGAGTTTAAATACTTCTGACACTGCTTGTTCCTAAACCTGAAGGCCTGTTGCAGAGGTGGGGGTGTATACCACCTAGGGCAGCCCGTAGGCGTAACCAAGTCTTTTTTTTTTTTCTGCCTTGTGTCCCACTCCTGTAGGGGGCGGTATAACCCTATGGTAAAGAAGCGCTGTGTCTGTCAATGAACTCAGAGAAATGGATTTTACGGTAAGTCAAAAATCCCATTTTATTTCATTAATTCAATTCACAGCGTGAAACTCGTATTATATAGATGTATTACACAAAGAGTGATATATTTCAAGCATTTCTTTCTTTTAATTTTGATAATTATGGATTACAGCTAGTGACAACATAAAATTCAGTATCTCAGAAGATTAGAATATTGCATAAGACCAATTTAAAAAAAATAATTTTTAATACTGTTTTCTTACTGAAATGTAAGTCCATGAACCGTATACAGTGAGGGAAAAAAAGTATTTGATCCCCTGCTGATTTTGTACATTTGCCCACTGACAAAGAAATGATCAGTCTCTAATTTTAATGGTCGGTTTATTTTAACAGCGAGAGATAGAATAACAACAAAATATCCAGAAAATGCAATTAAAAAAAGTTATAAATTTGCATTTTAATGAGTGAAATAAGTATTGGACCCTTTTGCAAAACGTGACTTGGTACTTGGTGGCAAAACCCTTGTTTGCAATCACAGAAGTAAGACATTTCTCGTAGTTGACCACCAGGTTTGCACACATCTAAGGAGGAATTTTGTCCCACTCCTCTCATATAAGTGGAGTGAACAGCTTCAGATGATACAGAGATGAAACAAATCTACCTACATAAGGTTTTTTGTTAACGGAAAAGAGTTTATTAACAATGCTGCATTACATTACAGGTCGTTGACAGAAGATCACACAATCATCAGACACATGTACCAGCGACTGGATTCCATTACTTGATATAACAGCCATAGTAGTACACTTATGCAGTTCAGATATCTCAGCTTTGAGTACACACTATCACCAAAATCCACAGTGTCCTAAGCCATCTTAGTATCGAATAGTACTCTAGTGGACGAACTATCACATACCCAGAGGAGGGGGCATTCAGGCTTAGGCCGCACATAATGAGAGGGAAAGGAAGCCAGCAGGGCAAAAGAAGAGGTATCGTAGGTCCTACTATAAATCATCCACATTTATCTATCCAGCTTGACCACACTTTATCAAATTTTGCCAGGAATTGTCTGCTTTCAAAGGTAAGTTTTTTATACAGAGGTAAAACTGAATTAATTGTACGGATCCAAGATTCATGGGTAGGCGGCAGTGTTGACTTCCACCTCCAGAAGTATTTCCCTACATGCGTAGAACAGGGAGCAGTTAATACATCTTAATCATATAAATAAATATTTGCGCTAAAGTGTTCTTTGAAAGCAGCAACTATCATGTGATAATAAACCATGTGACAAAACATATATTAATTAAAGTTGCGCTGGAAAAATTGAGTAAAAATTGCGTGCATAAAACATAAAACATATGTGCATATTCAAATAAAAATCCCAGGTAGTGACCTGCAAATAAATAAATCCTTATTAAAAAGTTCAAAGTGTCCTTTAAATAAATGAATATAGTCCAACATAAACTCCCAAAAGTCCCATATAAAGTGAATCAAGTGAAAGTCTTCAAACTATGTTGGAGTAGCACTCAAGCTTAGTAGTCCATCACCAAGGTACACACACCCGATGTGCTCAAAGATGGTTTGGGTACTCTTACCAGAGATCCAGGACTCACTATCGCTAGTGGGTCAAACGCGCAGGCAGAAATGACCTTCTGCTGGTATATGTCTTTGGATATCTGGTATGGGTATGCTCCCTCCTTTTCTCCTCTTATCTCCAGCAGTGCACCAAGGCTGTCTCCCAGCGGGATGCCCACACGTATTTTCAGCGTCCCCCAAAATGAGGAAAGAGGGACCAATAGTGTAATACCGTTTATATAACAAATTTATTAAAAAGTGTAAACATACTCACAAACATGAAGCAAACAATCAACGTTTGTATTAAAATAG
>BLSH010147807.1:0-16849 GCA_018402905.1 Glandirana rugosa
TGGGGGTGTTTCTTGCAGGTGCACTCCCTGCTGCTATTGGATGGGATGCTATCCAAGGTTAACAAGAGGGCACACACTGCCGGTGTGTGGAGATGGTCCAGAACACTTTAAGAATCCTGGTTAAGCCAGAATTTCATCAGGAGATTGGTCTGAAGGAGATCATTTTGGAGGTTCTACACAATATTCTTAGTGTGCCGGTGAGTGTGTTTTATGCGTTGCAAGATTTTCCTACCACGGGAACTTACAATGTTTCCTTCTTTTCCGAGAGGGATTGCTTGAGTACCTATGAGAATGCCTGCCTGAAAAATTGAATGGAGACTCTATGTTGAATAAACTATCTTTTGAGCTGTTTTTTCTGTTTCAATGGTTTTTATTGACATTTTTTTCCAAAACATATAGAGTATTCAAATTCAAACTGCATTACATTTTCCTGCAGAGATATACAGTAAACATTTCCAGTTGCCCTTTTCCAACCTGCACCGCTATTGTTGCTTATTGCTCCAATGTGAAAAGAGTAGACAGCAAAATTATAAAATAAAAAAACAGAGGAAACAAGAGGAACATAATGAGAGATGCAATATTGGGTAACTGTTCTATAATCCACCATAGAAATTGTTGTAACAATACAGTCTAAATGTAACCATCAACCCTTCTGTATTTGGGCTGGATGCTGCAGCCCCTCCAGACACACATCTCACCTAGCCAAAGACTCCGCAGCATCCCCTCCTTTCCATCCCATGAAAGGAACATGGATAGGGGACAAGGCAAGAAAAAAAGAGAGGAAGAAGGTAAGAATAGAGAAGAGAAAAGAAGGATAGTGTAGATAGGTATATGAAAGTGCACTCTGGGATAATGGCTGGGCCAGGGGTTGAGGTCTCACAAGGGGTTGGATAGGTATTTTATCCAGGGTTCCCAGATCCTGTCAAATAGGACTCATTTGTCTTGCAGGATAGCTGAAAGACATTCATTTACCCTGATCCATGACAACTTACTTCTCACCAATTCGAAAGGGATTGTGGACGTCCTCCAGGATCTAGCAATTGCTATTCTGGCCGCTAGAAAGATGAAAGCTACAGTCAGGTCCATAAATATTGGGACATCAACACAATTCTAATCTTTTTGGCTCGATACACCACCACAATGTATTTGAAATGAAACGAACAAGATGTGCTTTAACTGCAGACTTTCAGCTTTAATGTGAGGGTATTTACATCCAAATCAGGTGAACGGTGTAGGAATTACAACAGTTTGTATATGTGCCTCCCACTTTTTAAGGGACCAAAAGTAATGGGACAATTGGCTGCTCAGCTGTTCCATGGCCCGGTGTGTGTTATTCCCTCATTATCCAATTTACAAGGAGCAGATAAAAGGTCCAGAGTTAATTTCAAGTCTGCTATTTGCATTTGGAATCTGTTGCTGTCAACTCTCAATATGAGATCCAAAGAGCTGTCACTATCAGTGAAGCAAGCCATCATTAGGCTGAAAAAACAAAACAAACCCATCAGAGATATAGCAAAAACATTAGGTGTGGCCAAATCAACTGTTTGGAACATCCTTAAAAAGAAAGAACACACCAGTGAGCTCAGCAACACCAACCCGGAAGACCATGGAAAACAACTGTGGTAGATGACCGGAAAATTCTTTCCCTGGTGAAGAAAAGAGGAGAGATCTGTGTAAATCAGAAAAATGCCCGAGAGAGAGTTGTGGAAGTGCTGAACATTTATCCCATTTGTTTTTTTATTGTCCTTTTATAGCTCAGGTGCGGTGGATATTCCAAGAGTTTTTTTCAACCGTTCTAAAACAAAAAAACCCAGATGTTCGACAGTATGTATCAGCTTGGGTGGAGGATGAGGAGGTAAGAGCTAAATGGATATTTTTCATAATATTTAGAGAGGCAATCTGGGATGTCCGAAATCTTTTGGTCTATAAAAAAGAAGAACTGACACCAGAAATGGTGGTCAAGCTAATTCTGGCTAGGCTATATACAGTCTATATGTTTGATGTAGCTAAAGTAGGAAGGAGGGAGGCAAATGATATATGGAAGGTGGAGGAATGGAGTCGTTTAATTGTCCTGTCATGATATGATTTATGTGAATGTATTTATGTTGGATTTTCGGATTTTACCAATGATGTGACACTGCGTGCAGAGACCCTTGTGGTTGGTGAAGGTTTCATGTTGGAATATAACGCAGAAATAACTGATGGTAAAAAAAAAAAATCTGTTCTTATCAGTTAAATATCTGATACGTCCCCTATCTGGGGACCATATATTAAATGGATTTTTAGAACAGGGAGATGGAAGAAGAGCTTGCTCTGTCCACTCCACGCATCGACCTGGTATTGCAGTACCTCCAGGACCGGTGCACCCCTCTCTTATGCAGTTTTCCAAAAACAGAAAAGAAAAATCCTCCTTTTGCTTGCTTGTTATGTTGCTTTTGCTCACAAGCAGCTGCTGCTGCTGTTGTTACCCATTCTTGCAATAAACTTGCATTTAACCCCTGTGTCTCTGTGTTTTATGTGCTTCGTCTCACTTTCTTGCCCTATCTACCACACACACAAATGGCAGTTGAGCCCTGGAATAGTCCTGAAGAAGTCAGAAAGTCACTCTGTTCATTTGAAAGTCAGCACAGTCATGTTTTCGACCAGATAGTTAGCATGCATTGGGAGTAGGCCCAAAACGAGGGCTACATTGAAAGTCAGAGCTACAGAGTCCTCTTGCAGTGCCTGACTCCTCTGCTCCCTCCACTTTTCTTGTCTTTAAGCTGCTGGCTGCAGCTTTCTATTAGCTGTGCGAGGAATCTTGTCATGGCCTGTGTCTCCATCTAGTGTTGTGCTTCGTCCACGTGAACAGGAGGCGGGAACATGCAAATAAATTCCCTCATTAGGCATCAACGAGGAGCACCTGCATGGGCCCAATTATCAGTTCAGCCTGCTTAACTGTTTAATGGGAGAGCAGAGTTGACTTCAGCTGTGCACTGGGTGCTGGAAAGGTGCAAGTAGGCCTGAATTCAGGCAGTAGGCCTCAGAGGCTGTCAGGTAGGAAAAGTGGAGAGTTGCTGGATCCACGCAGGCCAGACAAATGGGCAGAGAGCTCTCAGCGAGCCCTTGGGCTCAGCCTGGCCGCCGCTCGCTTGGAAAAAACAATAATTGAGTTATCGCTTCTCGGCCTTTTGGCTAAGACCAAGTGTCTGAACTGAAAGGTTTCGGAAGGTACCAGTCCCACTCGGCCTGGGGGTGTTTCCTGCGGGTGCATCCCCTGCTGCTATTGGGTGGGACGCTACCGGATGTTAACGGGATTCGATCACCTTTCCCTACCATCCTTCGAGTTGGCTGTGGGATTGGCGGGCTTAGGAGATGGCAGGTGCCCCTGACGCACCTAACACTTTGAGGCTGGTCGTTGCCGAGCCTAAGAGGAGCGACGTCGGACTGTACTTCATTCAGAAGGAGTTGATTGAAGACTTTCTGGGCATGGCGAGAGAGAGCATTTTTTGCATGCAGTGTTTTCCTAGCACTCGTTTGTATGATGTTACATTCTGGAAAAAGGAAGACTTGCAGACAGTTTTGCTGCGGAAGAACGAGAAGGAAGGAGAGGAGATTCTGGAGGGGATCACGTTCCTGTCTAGCGAGACCAAAACTCGGTTACCTCTCACAGTGCACATGTTTAACCCTTTTGTGCGTGATGAGGAGATTAGGGCCTTCCTTTTGAGGTATTGTGAGATTGTCTCACCTTGCACTAAATTAAAAAATGTCCTGGGCACTTTTAATGGGCGTCGGAAGTTCTGGGTGGTTTTTAAGACCGTTACGATTGGTATCGGTGGCGTACGGCCTCCCCCTCAGTCCTTTTCGATTGGGAGTAACCGAGGGTACCTTTTTTATCCCGGACAACCGGCCTTCTGCAGGCTGTGTTTCTCCTTTGGCCACACAAAAGACCAGTGCGACAGTGGGCAGGTGTGCCGCAATTGCTTTAAGGCAGGTCACGGGTCCGGTGAGTGTCCGGCGGGTAAGAGCTGCCATATTTGTGGGAGTGGTGCACACCTGGCTAGACAGTGTCCCAAGGTTTCGGAAGCTTCTGCTGATGTTGCCACAAGGAAGGAGGAAGCTGGTAAGAGCACAGGCAAAGGGACACTGTCTTATGCGGATGTCGCTAGAGGGGCTGCCACTTCAAAGGCTGGATCCTCCCATGAAGGGACCAAAAGGCTGCCTGAGGATGGGGTAGTGCGGGATGATTCCTGCCTGCCTACGGAGGGTGAGCCAGGTCCCTCCCCTGTTGAAGCCAGTGTGGTGGGGGGTGGCCTCTGCTCTCGAGGAGGAAGGGGTCCCCGGACATCTTTTGGCTGAGGGGGAGGAGGTGGAGGATGTGACAGAGAGTGAAGGTGAGGAAATGGAAGTAGGGCAGCTCTCTCTGAAGCGGAAAATGTTAGGGCCAGAGTCATCCTCCCAGGATATAGGCGCCTTCTCGGACTCCGTGACATCTTTGGAGTCAGAGTTGGCCATTGACTCTGACTCCTCGCAGGCCGCCTCCTACGCAAGTGCTGGTCAGGTTGCATGCCTGCAGGAGGTAATAGGATACGGTGGGACCGGTCCGAAGGATAAGGTAAAGAGGACAGGGGGGGACCCGCTTGGGATGGCCGGCGTTAACCCAGAAGAGGGGCCCAGGACGAGAGGAAGAGCCAGGGGAAAATCAGCTAAGAGGGACAGATGACAGGAATCTGATCCCTACCCTTTTCCCTTTTAGATGCAGTTGAGAATCTCCTCTCTAAACGTCAGAAGTATAGGATCTGTGAGTAGGAGGGCGGCAGTGTTTAAAATCTTGTCCAGATATACTTCTGACGTTTTTTGTTTGCAGGAATGTAACCTGAAGGAGGAGCCATATACTGCAAGATGGACCCATGGAGAGTCAGTATGGTCGTTGGGCCAGAATAGGAGTGGCGGTGTGGGGATTTTGTTTAAAAATAAAAGTTTTCGTGTTTTGAGGAAGGAGGAGGTGGAGGTTGGGAGGTGTCTTTTAGTGTTTTTTGAGTACGGGGGTTGTGTGTGTAAGCTTTTTTGTGTATATGCACCTACAGATAAAAAGGGGAGGGTGGAGTTATTTCAAAAAATGAAGCTGTTTTTAGGTGGTCGGGAACCAACTTTTGTTGTGGGTGATTTTAATTGTATTATACGGGCAGGTGATAGGGGTAAAGGTGGGATTAGTGGTGGTGGTGGGGTGGATAAGTCTGGAAAAGAGTTGGGGGATATGTTACAGGTGTTTGGGTTAAGGGATGTTGGGGAGGATGGTGGTTATACGTATTTCAGGGATGATGGTCGTATTAAGTCTAGAATTGATTTTTGTTTTGTGTCTAAAAATTTAGGTTTGGAGTACTTTTCTGTTCGGCGTGAAGCCTTCACGGACCATGACCGGATTTGATTGTAGCGTGAGTATGAGGGCAGAGGTAACGTATGGAAAAGGGGTATGGAAGTTGAATGTGGAGTTGTTGGAGAATGAAGGGGTGAGAAATGAGTATGTTGTCTTTTTTGAAAAACTGAAAAAAAGGAGGAATGATTTTAAGAATGTGGTTGAATGGTGGGAGTGGGTGAAAGTAAGAACGAAGGTGTTCTTTATTAAAAAAGGGTGTGAGTTTGCGAGAAAGGAGCGTGAGATGTATGAGTGGTGGCAAAAGAGGTTGAGGTACTTGGAGGAACTGAGAGAGTGGGGTGAGAATGTTGGGAGTGAGTTAGTAGAAGCAAGAGAGAAGTTGAGGGTGTTCTTGGAGAAAAAAGGAAGAGAGATTGTGTCGCAAGCAAGAATGGTGGTGAAAGAGAAGGATGAGAAATGTACAAGTTTCTTCTTTAAAAAGGTGTATGGTGGGAAGGTAGAAATGTCTGGGGTATTGGATAAGGAGCAGAATGAGGTGAGTGGGAATAAAAAGGTGTGTGAGGAAGTTTGGAAGTTTTACTCTGAATTATTTTCTGAAAGGAGGCGGGATGAGAAGGCTGAAAGGGAGGTTTTGGAACAGGTGGGGGATTGCTTGGATAGGGAGGATAAGGAAATGTTGAATGAATATGAAAAGAAGGAAGAGGTGGATGAGTGTGTGAAAGGTATGAAAAAAGGGAAGACACCCGGGAGTGATGGGTTACCGGTTGAATTTTATTGTGTGTTTTGGGAAGTGATTGGGGAAAATGTATATGAGATGATTAAGAAAGTATTGGAGGATGGAAGACTGTCGGGTTCAATGTTGGAAAGTGTGATTGTTTTGTTATACAAGAAAGGGGATAAGAAGGATTAAAAAAAAAGGTTGGCCGATATCTTTATTGAATATAGACTATAAGATTGTGGCAAAAGTTTTGGCAAATAGACTGAGTATGGTGGCAGAGAAGTTAGTTGGGGAGGAGCAGGTGTGTGCGGTGCCAGGTAGGTCGATTGGAGAGAGTTTGGTGGGTTTAAGGGATGTATTGTGGCTGTGTAAAGAAAGAAGGCAGGAAGTGGCTGTGTTGGCTGTGGATTTTGAGAAAGCGTATGACAGGGTGTCGCATGAGTTTATGTTTAAAGTACTAGAAAGAATGGGGATTTCTGGAAGAGTGATTGGATGGATAAAGTGTCTGTATAAGGGTATGGTGAGTAAAGCTTTGGTGAATGGGTGGCTAACAAAAGAAATAAATATTGGCTCAGGGGTAAGGCAAGGATGTCCCTTGTTCCCCATTCTTTTTGTATGTGTGATTGAGCCTTTGTTAAGAATGTTGGTTAAGGACAAATGTGTAAGGGGGATAGAGGTTCCTGGGAGTGGTGGGAGGAGTCAAAAAGTAATTGGATATATGGATGATGTAACAGTGGTGTGTAGTAGTATGGCAGGTCTAAGGAGGGTAAAATTATTGATAGAGGTTTTCTGTATGGCAAGTGGGTTTAGTATAAATATGGGGAAAAGTGAGTGTAAGCTTTTTGGGAATTGGAGAGAAACTGAACAATGTGTCTGGAAATTAAGTAAGGGTGGTGTGAAGATTTTGGGTGTTAAATTTGATGGGGAGCTGTACAGGAGGGAGAGTTGGCAGGTTGTTTTGGAAAGGGTAAAGAAAAAAGTTAATTTTTGGTCTTTAAGGACTTTGACGTTAGAAGGGAAAGTTTTGATTATTAGAACGGTGGTGTTGCCTATTTTATTATTTCTGTACCAGGTTTTTCCTGCCCCAGATAGGGTTCTGAAACAGATTTTAAGAGTATGTTTTGTTTTCTTTTGGGCTTCGAAAATGGAGAAATTGCAGAGAGGAAAGGTAATGAAAAGTGTGGTGAATGGTGGGAAAGGACTGGTGAATATTGAGAGATTTCTGACAATAAAATATGTGAGAATGTGTGTGAATTTGAGTGGAAAAGAAGGTATGGCAGGATGTATGGTAAGGTATGCGGGAGGGAGTATTTTGCGAAAATTTAAGTTATGTGAGATTGATTTGAGAAAACCAGTGTGTTTTAATGCTCCTTGGTTTTATGTGAGGATCGAAAGATGTATACGGAGGAATGCTTTACATGAAGTGACGAGAGAAGGATGGTGTGAAAGGAAGAAGGTGATGAGGATATTGGAAGAAAGGGAGGAGTTGGAAGTGATTGGTGGTTTAAGTGGATTGAAAAGTGAGAAGGTATGGAAGAATGTGGCTTGTAAGGACCTGGATAACAGGCAGAAGGATATTGCATGGATGGGAGTGCATGGATGCTTGCCAACAAGAGAGTTTCAGAGGAGAAGGAGATTGGTGGATAGTGAAGTATGTCCAAGGGAGGGATGTGGTAGGATTGAGAGAGTAGTGCATATTTTTTGGGAATGTGCTTTTGCAAGGAAAGTATGGAAGAGAATGGAAAAGATGATTGAGGGGTTGGTAGGGGTGGAAAAGGTATCATATGAGATGGTGTTGTATGGGCTGAACGATTTGGAAAAAGAAGAGGAGAGAGTATTATGGATTGTAGTAAATTGTGTGAAAGAATGTTTATGGGATGTAAGGAATGTGTTGGTTTTCAGGCAAGAGGCTATTAAAGTGAAAGAATGTGTGGCCATGGTCCGTGGTAAAATTTATGGTTATGCCTTTTTTGATCATAAAAAACTGGGGGAAATAAGGGCACGAAATGTTTGGAAATTACAAGAATGGAAAAATTGGTTCACGTAAATGTGTGTTTTTATTTGTTTGTAAATAACCTTGTTTTTTGTTTTCTTTTGCAGGGTGAGCGTAGCCGTGGTGGAGGGACAGTGAGGAGGGATAGAATAGGAAGTGTTTTGTTGAATATAGGGATAGGGTGAAGGGATAAGATGTTATAGGGGTAGTATATTTTCGATATCTTGTGGGTGGTTGAGGGTTACTTTGTACAAAAATTTTGTCTTTTTGTTGTGTTGTTGATTGATTATTATATTTCTTTGATGGGTTATAGGGTGGATTATGGGAAACTACTTATGCGTTTTTTGGAAGGGGTGGGATCAGGGGAGGGAATATATTGATTTGTGAAATTTTGGTAATTTTTGTATTGTTTGGAAAATGTGGAATGTGTTATTGTATTTATATTTTGGATTGTATGTTTTTATCTGTATGTTTTTACTTGAAATTTTAAATAAAAGAATTAAAAAAAAAAAAAAATCTGTTCTTATCAGTTTAATATCTGATACGTCCCCTATCTGGGGACCATATATTAAATGGATTTTTAGAACAGGGAGATGGAAGAAGAGCTTGCTCTGTCCACTCCACGCATCGACCTGGTATTGCAGTACCTCCAGGACCGGTGCACCCCTCTCTTATGCAGTTTTCCAAAAACAGAAAAGAAAAATCCTCCTCCTTTTGCTTGCTTGCTCGTTATGTTGCTTTTGCTCACAAGCTGCTGCTGCTGTTGTTACCCATTCTTGCAATAAACTTGCATTTAACCCCTGTGTCTCCGTGTTTTATGTGCTTCGTCTCACTTTCTTGCCCTATCTTCCACAACACACAAATGGCAGCTGAGCCCAGGAATAGTCCTGAAGAAGTCAGAAAGTCACTCTGTTCATTTGAAAGTCAGCACAGTCATGTTTTTGACCAGATAGTTAGCATGCATTGGGAGTAGGCCCAAAACGAGGGCTACATTGAAAGTCAGAGTTACAGAGTCCTCTTGCAGTGCCTGACTCTGCTCCTTCCACTTTTCTTGTCTTTGTGCTGCTGGCTGCAGCTAGCTATTAGCTGTGCGAGGAATCTTTTCATGGCCTGTGTCTCCATCTAGTGTTGTACTTCGTCCACGTGAACAGGAGGCGGGAACATGCAAATAAATTCCCTCTTTAGGCATCAACGAGGAGCACATGCATGGGCACAATTAGCAGTTCAGCCTGCTTAATAGTTTGATTGGAGGGCAGAATTGACCTTAGCTGTGCACTGGGTGCTGAAAAGGTGCAAGTAGGCCTGAATTCAGGCAGTAGGCCTCAGAGGCAGTCAGGTAGGAAAAGTGGAGAGTTGCTGGATCCACGCAGGCCAGACAAATAGGGAGAGAGCTCTCAGCGAGCCCTTGGGCTCAGCCTGCCCGCCGCTCGCTTGGAAAAAACAATAACTGAGTTATCGCTTCTCGGCCTTTTGGCTACGATCAACTGTGGTTAAAAGATTTGCAGAAGGTGCCAGTCCTGCTCGGTCCACCACCTGCTGCTATTGGGTAGGACGCCACTGAAAGCATACGAGAAGGCGATAGGTGGGTACGTAGCCCCACAGGCACTGGTGGTTGGCGGAGCGTTGGTGGTTCGGGGCCCCTTCGGGGGTTCCCTTGGAGTGGAGGAGAGGCCAGCTGTCTGAAGTGCCATGGCGTCCCGTGGATTAAGGGACTCAATCCGGTTCCTTGTGAAGCCATGTGCGAAGGAGGAGATTACCTTGAGGGCGGTCGTTGTCGACTTGTTGATGGAAGCTCTAAGCCTAAAGGTAAAGGAGATAATATGTTTGCAAGATTTTGCACAACAAGGCATTTATGATGTTACATTTTCTTCGTCTGAGGTTTGCTGGAATGCCTATGAAAACTCTAGGAAAAGTGAAGCAGAAATCTTCAAGAAATTAGAGGTAATGTCTTTGTTTATGCAAGAGGAAAAGATGATAGTTGTGCACCTGTATAAACCCTTCGCTGATATAAACCTGGTTCCTATTGTGAACAGTTGAGAGGAGGAGACAAAGTGATCAATAAATTTGGCATATGGTCCGGGAAATATAGGTTTTTTTGGGCGGTTTAAATGTGATCTTGACTGTGTAGGTGGGGTGAAGAGGCCGCCTGCAACATTTAACATCGGAGGAGAGCGGGGTTTTCTTTTTTACCCAGGGCAGCCTATGTTCTGTAGAAAGTGTCAGGTGTACGGGCACACAAGTGTGAAAAGAAGGTGAAGTGCAGATTTTGTGGGGACTTAAACCATCTAGCCAAGGACTGCAGAGACCGTAAGGTCTGTGACATATGTAAAAAGTCGGGTCATCTGGCAAAGCAGTGTGAGGAGTACTTTGCTGCAAAAAGTTGGGCCGTTGTACAAGACAAGATAAAGAAATGGGGGGAGAAGGGGCAGGAGAAAGTGGCACAGAAACCGAATGCGAGCACAAGAGAGGGGGGTACAGCGGGACCTACAGATGCGGACTCACGTGCTGGTCCTTCGGGCGAGCAGGCTAGTGATGCTGGGCCAAGTACGCAGACTATGGGGGCCAGGAACAGGGGTAGAGGTGTTGGCACTACTGCTGAAGTGGTGGTAGGAGCTAAGCCCAGCTCTGGGAGCCCAGAGGACCCATTAGATGAAGAGGCGCAAGTGGAGAGTGATATGGAGGAAGAGCAGGAGCAAGAACGCCCGTCCGGAAGTGAGAGCACCAGGCGAGAGGTGGAAGCTACAAGCAAAGTTGGCACCAGCCATGAGGTGTTAAAGGATTTAATGAGCGGGTTATCCTCTAGTGAGGAGGAAGATGCATCAGAAATGGAGAGCGTCTCCAGTTTAGAGTGCGGGCAACAGCTTGTGATCGCTCTCGTGGGTCTGAAGGACTACCTGTGGGGTCTTGCAAAAGAGCACGGGTGGAGGGCTCGAGAGAGGGAGAGCAGGATGGTGCGCCAGTAGGGCTAGATGGGGGTTCTGACTCAGAGCCCGCCAGTTCTCCAATGTTGAGGAGTAGGCATAAGGTAAAGCTGAGTGAAGAACGGGCTGAGAATGTGGAGTCGATGCATAATTGAAACCATGTTTGTTATGGCTATGTTAATGATGGCGTTGACTGTGGGATCAATTAATGGAAGAGGGCGGTGGTTTTTGATTATTTTAAAGGTATTAAGGCAGATGTGATATGCGTGCAGGAGTGTGGTGTGGAGAGGGCTCTGTGCGCAGAATGGACGCAGGGATGTTCCTTATGGGCACCACAGTGTGAAGCAAGGAGTGAGGGGGTTAGGATCTTGATAAAGAGCCAAGATATCACGTGCATATCACACGAGATTATAATACCCGGGAGACTGCAAGTGGCTGTGCTGGAGGTGCGTGAGAAGAAAGTAAGGATTATTAATGGATATGCACCTGTGGAAAAAAAAGAACGGTGTGTGTTCCTCAACACCTTGAGGTTATACTTACCTGGGAGGGTTCCGACGATACTTACCGGTGATCTGAACTGCATGAGGAAAAAGGAAGGAAGACAGGGAATAAGTACGAGTGGGGGGACGGATGTAACATCAAAAGTGCTGAACGAACTAGTGGATGATTTTCGCCTGCAAGATATGGCGGTGGTGGTGGAAAAAGAGGATGTTTCTTTTACCTATTTTTCAGATAAAGGATCTGTGAAGTCTAGGATAGACTATATTTTTGTTTCCCAGTTTTTAAAAATTCAGAGATATAAAGTTGAACCAGTGTCGTTTTCTGACCATGCTGTGCTGCTTGGGACGGTGGTTTTTGATGGAGGGGTGGAGTTTAGAGGTGGAGTGTGGAAGTTGAACTGTGCTTGGTTGGAGGAGGAAGGAGTACACAGAAAATTTGCAGCAAAATTTGAGTATCTTGTTTTCAGGAAGAGGGACTTTGAAGATATTTTGGTGTGGTGGGACTGGGCGAAAAGGAAAATTGGTGTGTTTTTCAAGAAACTGGGGGTGGAGAGGGCCCGGAAAAAGCAGGAAGAGGAGAGGAGGTGGGTTGACCAACTACATTTCTTCTATCAGTGCAAAAAGATGGGGCTGAAGGTGGGTGAGGAGATAAGAGAAGTGCAGGAGGCGAGGAGTGCGTCACTGAAGGAAAAAGGAAAGGGAATTGTCTTCCGTGCCAGAGTTGAGGAGATGGAGGAGGATGAACAATGCTCACGGTTCTTTTTCAAGAAGTCCTTCGGCCCCAAGAAGACCTTCCGGACGGTGCTAGATGGGGAAGAGGAAGTGAGTGGTGATCGAATGGTGGAGACGGTGAGGCGCTTCTACAAGGAATTGTATGGAGGCGGAGGGAGTGCATCGCGGAAGGAGATGGAGTACTGTGAGGTGGTGACGGGCAATTTAAGTGAAGACGATGCAGAGACGCTTTTGACTCCGGTAACTGATGAAGAAGTGGAAGAGGTGTTGAAGACAATGAAGAAGAACAAGACTCCGGGGAGAGATGGCTTACCGGTGGAGCTGTACACGTCCTTTTGGTCGGTTGTGAAGGACCAGGTGTGCGAGGTGGTGAGGACCTGTATTGAAGAGAAAAGAACATCTAGGTCAATGAAGGAAGGAGTAATTACATTGCTATACAAAAAAGGAGATCAGCGCGATGTGAAGAACTGGCGCCCTATCACACTATTAAATTGTGATTATAAGATTGTGGCTAAATTGGTGGCAAACCAGATGAGAAGGGTGATCAGTAATGTAATAGGAGAATGGCAAGTTTGTGCAGTCCCGGGAAGAAGAATTTCTGACAATTTAATTTTATTACGAGACCTAGTGTATTATGCACAAAGCAATAACCTATCCTTGGCAGTGGCGAATGTGGACCTGGAGAAGGCGTATGACCGGGTGGCGCACGATTTTCTGTTTACGGTGCTTAAGAAAATGGGGATGCCTGGAGAGTTCGTGGAGGTGGTAAAATGCTTATATGATGACATCAAGAGCCAGGTTCTAATAAATGGGAATCTGTCAGAAGTGATAGAGGTGAAATCTGGAGTAAGACAGGGATGTCCACTGTCACCTATTGCCTTCACATGTGTGATGGAGCCTTTAATGAGGCACGTGATGAGGGATAAGGGCTTCAAAGGAATGTTTCTGCCAGGAAGTGGAAATGATACGGTTAAAACGTTGTGCTATATGGGTGACGCAGTGTTCGTGTGCAGCTCCGCAAGAGACCTGGGAAGAGCTGAGCTGCAAGTGAAGATCTTTGGGGCCGTATCAGGTCTTAGAGTGAATTGGGCGAAAAGCAACGTGTGCGTGCTAAGTGGGACATGTGAAGTGTCCGGAAGTAATCTGAAGTGTGTGCAGGAGGTGGAAGTGCTTGGAGTCCATTTTGGAAGAAGACTGGCCAACCAAGTGAACACGGAGAAGGGGGTGGAGAAGGTGAAGAGAAAATTGGATTTGTGGAAAATGAGGAAATTATCTCTCTCTGGGAAGACGTTGATTGTAAAGTCAGTTATATTGCCTCTTCTGTTTATATTTTTCAGTGATTTTTCCGCCCAATAAAAGATGGGTGCAGAGGATTTCAAGGATGCTCTTTATATTTTTTTGGGGCTCATAGATGGAAAGGGTGGCGAGAGAGGTAGTGACAAAGAGTGTACAGATGGGGGGGGTATAACTTCCCAAATGTTTCTACGTTCTTTGAAGTCCAATGGTGGATAGTACATTATAAATCCTTTGTGGCAGGTGGAAAGGCTTCAGCTTTAATGAGGTATCTAGTTGGTTGGCCCTTGCTGAAGTGGGGATGGTGCGGGAAGGATTTAAGGAGGCCAATGTCCTTAGTCTCGCCTTGGTATTATTGGAACATGAGGAGCTTCTTTGAGAGGAATCAGCTGCAAGGATTAGGAGACGGAGTGTGGAAAAAGGAGATCTTGTGGAAGTGGCTGAAAAGAAACCAGTTGACAACTAATATTTTTGGTTTGAGTGCTAAAAAGGCGGAAATGTGTTGGAAGAACCTGTTGGTGAGAAGTGTGACAAATAGGCAAAAGGAAATAGTGTAGTTGTCCTTACACAATTGTTTGTCAACGCTGTCCTTTCTGAAAGCCAGAGATCTGGTGAGGAGGGAGATGTGTACAAGAGAAGGGTGTAGGGGAATTGAAAACGTGAGGCACGTGTTCTGGGAGTGCTCTTTTGCGAAGGAGGTGTGGAGATTGGTGGAGGGTTTTGTGAAAAGGGTGGTGGGCATCAGGATGGTGACTTATGAATCTGGAGTGTTGGGTGTGGTGGAAAGGGAGAAGAATGTGCAGCTGAAAATGTATGTGTTTTCTGCCATCTTTAGGGAAGTGATGTGGGAGGCAAGGTGTGCACATTACAAAAGGAAAATGGCATTGACTGAGAAAGATTGTGTGGACTGGATGATGGCAAGAATGTACTATATGTTAGTGGTTGAGAGACAGAAGTTGGGAGTTGAAAGTGCGAATGAGATGTGGAATTATGGGAGGTGGAGGGAAGGGAATGTTGTGTAAAATTGTATATAAAACGTTTTAAATTTTGATAAAACTTATCTTTGCCCGGATGATGTAAAGAACGCTGACCAGTTAAAGATGCTTGAGTGGCGGACTGGAGTAAGCGATTCATTCTGAGGGTAAAAAGAAAAAAAAAATCTGTTCTTATCAGTTGCCAAAGTAGGCGCTCTGCTACTGTCCCGTGGTGGGGATAGCAGTGGCTATGCGGATCTAGGCGTAAAAGAGACTGGAAGGCAAGTACTAAGGAGCTAGAGCCATTTGAGGGGGTGGCAAAGGCTTCTGGGAAAGCTGGATGGTCTCTCCCTGACTGAACAAGGTGCTATGCTGGTCGAGGCTGAAGGGCTGGGATGCTCAGCCTTTTGGCTGGGCCGGTGTTGTAACTGTGCCAGACAGTTGCTGAAGGAGGCGCTGAGCTGATGCCAAGGCGATTAAGTCCAGGGGCTCAGCTTGGCAAATCCTGAGGTGTAATTGGATTCTGGACGGTGTACCCGGAAGAAACCTGGATCAGGAGTGCCCAGTTGCGTGCTGGGGGCTGATCAACAGGGTGACCGGTGAGCCGGAAAGGTCCTCCTTGCTGGTACGGGGAGATGCTGGCCTGGCCAGAGGGTCAGGCTGAAAGAAGCCTGTGGTGCATGTGCCCCTGGAGTGGCAGTCCAGGGGTGCCTGAAATCTCACAGTGGATGGCAACACTTTGAGTTTGATGGCACCGAGGTCACTGCACCATGTACACCTTTTTTTGCACCTGCCTCCTGGGCCGGGCCTTTTGGCCAGGAAAGGAGGAATTTTTGATTCCTGGCCGCAAGGCCGGCCTTTGTTTTCCACAAAGGCACCTTTCTCACTCCTCCACTACCCTTTCCTCACTTTTTGATTGTGTTGTTTGTAGTGTCGTGTCACTTATGGCTCGTACACACGGGACGACGATCGCGCGTACGACCGTGTTGAATCGTACGTTGACGGTCGTATGTAGCCTACTGACATGCACACAGCGGTCGTGTGTACAACGTACGACCGGCCGAATGAGCATATAAAAAGGAAATGCTGGTATCGTTGCGCCACCCTTTGGGCTCCTTCATCTAATCTCGTGTTAGTTGAAGTTTGGTGTGAGGCGACTTTCAGACGTTCTTTGGATCGTTCTTTGGCTCGTTTCTGGACGCTCGTTCATCAACGATGTTGCCTTCTCGAGAGAGAAATCTCGCTGCTGTTGGCCTAGGAGTTCAGGCTTGGACCCGAAACCAACGTAGGAGAAGGAGAGAGAGGAGTTGCTGGACCAAGAATTGGTTGCTGAACCGTGATCAATTTGGTCATATGGCTTTGGTAACGGAGCTCCAGGAGAATAATCCTGATGATTTCAGGAATTATCTCCGGATGACGGACCCCTGCTTTAGCCACCTCTTGGCACTGGTGTCCCCCTATATTCAGAAGGCGGACACCTGCATGCTCCTTGCTATCACCCCTGAGCAAAGGCTCATTGCTACTCTGAGATACCTGGCGACAGGAAGAAGCCTGAAGGACCTCAAGTTCACCACAGGCATCTCCCCCCAGGCTCTTGGAGTCATTATTCCGGAGACATGTTCTGCCATCATCCAGGTTCTGCAGGAGGAATATATTAAGGTATGTTTCATGTTAATACCACGTTTTATGTCTTTATGTTTAATAATATAGTATTTTCCCTTTTTGCCAATATCTAATTAGTAACATTACAATATGCTGTGAAAGTCTTCTTTGGCCTCATGTATGCTCTGGGCTTTTTTCGCCCCCTTTTTTTCCTCTGCATGCCTCCCCAGCATGTTGTCCAGTGTCCATACACACTCAGAGGGTAGGGTTGCCACATCATCCCTTTAATCCAGGACACATATGAATTACACAGGTTCTGTGGCTGATTTAAAGCAGATAAGGCCCCAATTGAGTTTAATTACCACCGTAATCAGCCACATAACCTGTGTAATTAATATGTGTCCTGGATTTAAGGAATCATGTGTCCACCCTATCAGAGGGCTGCCATCAGGGGGTACAGGCAGTACTGTTGTAAGGGGCTCCAGTGTCTCAAGGGGGCCTTACAAACAATACTTTAGCAGTGTTTAACATTGGAGTCTATGGGAGTGGGGCATCACGTTTGGGGAGACCATTCTCCTGAACCCTAGGCGACATAACTAACCAACTTTACCCACAAGGTGAGGCACCCCCTGGACTCCAACTTGTGAAAATTTGGGGCCTGTATCAACTATGCTTTCACACAAGGTCTAATTGCAAGCATTGAGTGAGGCTGTGTTGCCTGTGCACTGCTTTTGGAAGCCCTTGGATTTCACACTAGCAT
>BLSH010147845.1:21569-33290 GCA_018402905.1 Glandirana rugosa
AATCGGTCTCTGATCGTAGGATGTAGGGATGATATTAATGTGGGGTCCCGGTCTTTGATCGTGAGGGATTTGAATATAGGGTTCGTAAGGTACTGATGATACGGTGAGAGATATTAGATGGTCTGAGATGTAGTGGGGTCCACCTTTAACTACGGATGTAATGTTTTATCGTGTAGGGGAGGGATTGACTTCTCTACTCTTGTCTCGACTTGTGGGGGTATTGTTAGGACCTTTAGGTTTCTCGACGCCCGAGGTGTTTTGGCCCCTTCCGGGGGCCCTGGGCTGCCGGAATGGGACGGGATGATAGTTTGCGAGTACGGTTGGAATCCGGAAGGATTGTTATGGGGGTGTTCAGCTCTGTTCTCATCTCTTCAGTTAGGGAGGGGATGTGCTATTTTGTAATGTAGGCATCAATTTCCACCTGGGGTGATGTAGAGTCTGGTAGATTATAGAGAGTGGCATAGTAGTCATGGAATGCTTGGGATATAAGTTTAGGGAGTGCTAGTTTCTGGCCCTGGGGTGTAATTATAGTAGGGATGTAGGATGCTAGTCTCTGGCTAACAATTTCCCTCATTTGTCGCTGGACTCATATCCAATTTTGCGGCTAATCTGTAATGTCACTTTCGCTTTGTAATGCAGGAGGTCAGTAATTTGCTTTCGGAGGAGTACAAGGTCAGCGTCTGATGCGAGTGCAGGATCATGTTTGTGTCTAGCTTCTAGGGCATGCAACTTGTCTAGGAGAGAGGCGAGTTGTTCGTTCCTTTCCCGTTTGATTCAGGATCCATGTTTGATAAACACTTCCCTTATGACTGTTTTGTGGGCCTCCATAAGATTCCAGGGGCGCAGTCATCCCAGTCATTCATCTGGAAATATAAGGTCAGTTCTTTGGTGATGTCTGTAAGCACCTCCGGTGTCTCTAGGAGGCTTTCGTTCAAACGCCAGAAGCGAGATCTCAGAGAAGATGTCTCGGTGAGTGCGTAAACCATGGTAACCGGAGCGTGGTCTGACCACGTTATGTCTCCGATGGAGGTGTTTTTAACAGCTGAGAGTTGACCATGTGGATCAGGAAAAAGTTGATTCTGGAGTATGTTTTGTGTGGGGACGAGTAGAATGTATAGTCACGTTCCCCTGGGTATTGTAGTCTCCAGATTTTGACTAACTGGGCCCTGTGAAGGGACTTGGTGATAAGTTTTATGGTGGCGGGGAGAGCAGAGGAGCCGCCTGAGGAGGTATTGGTAGAAGGGATTAGTGGGATGTTAAAGTCCCCGCCAAGGAGGAGCTGGCTTTCTTTAAACTCTGAGAGAGCAGCTAGCGTGTGAGTTAGGAATACGTCCTGCTGGACGTTTGGGACATAGACGGTTCCCAGGGTCACCATCTCCTCTCCTATCCATCCCTCAAGAAATAAATATCGCCTGTTAGGGTCTTGCGGGACATCTCGGAGCTTCCAAGGCAGCCTTCCTGACAGCAGGATAGAGACTCCCTTGGATTCGACCATCGCGTTCGTGGCATGATAGGCCAGGGGGTAAAATCTATTTTTGAGTATAGGGAGCTTGTCCTCTCTGAAATGGGTCATATTTTGTTAATAGGATGTGTCTTTTTTCAGGTGTGTTCAGGCCTTTTGCATTTAATGATAGGACTTTGATAGCCTCCATCCTCAGTCCACAAGGAGGAGGGGGGGGGGAGAGAGGGGAAGTGGGGGAGGGGGAGAAGAGTAGCGGAAAGTTAGAGTAAGAGAATAGAAGGCTAAGAGAGAGAAAGGGTGAAGTAAATTGCAGACAAACAAATAACTTGTTAATAGTACTTGTCTATACTTAAGCGGGATACTCGTACTGGTCTACGTGGGGGAGAGGTTAGGCAGGCACCTCAAGCGAGCGCTCAGCCCCCCGCCCCAGCCACTATATAAAGTATAAGAGTGCCATATGCTATAATATGAAGCATACCTTGGAACAATATATCAAACCAAACACAATAACATTATAGAACAACCTAGTGCTGGTAGTAACCATCCCACCGTGAGTCTGAAGTGGTTTATCTATTGCTAGCATTTTCAACTGACTGACTAGAAAGGGCAAAGAAAAAGGTTTTACAATTTCAAGTCTGCCCAGGCATTTATTTCTAACACCTGCAGGCCTGGCTGACCGATCAGGGCTTAACGGTAGGTTACCTATGGATCCTTGTCTAAGCTTTTACTATTATAAACTAGTAGTGTTGAGCGAACCCGCACTGTAACGTTCAGGTCCGAACTTTGGGGTGTCCGGGACCCGGACCTGAAGCCGGACATTTCAAAAAACGTTCGGGTTCTGGGTTCTGGTAGTTGATCACGCATGTTGAATAGCTGCAGGGCAGCCAATCAACAAGCATTTTACTGGTTTGCATCTCAGAAGCCATCACAGCCATGCCTACTAATGGCATGGCTGTGATTGGCCAGTGCATCATGTGACCCAGCCTCTATATAAGCTGGAGTCACTTGATGCTGCAGTCACATGCTCTCTGAGACTCTGACTAGTGTAGGGAGAGGAAGCTGCCGGCGCTGTGAGGGACGGATTGCAGATATTTTAATATCTCATCCTGCATCCTGAGATTACTACTACCGTTGTTCTGAGGGACAGATTGCAGACCTCAGCCTGCATTACACAACAATCTGATTGTGGACTAATTTGAGATTTCATATACTGCTGCTTTGAGTGACAGATTGCAGATCAAACCCTGCATTACAGAATGATCTGACTGCACTAGGTAGAGGCTTCTGCTTAGAGGGACAGATTATTGTTCAAAAATCATGTCTAAGTTCTATAGGGCCAGGTTCCAGCTGTTGCTTAGAGGGACAGATTATTGTTCAAAAATCATCTCCTAGTTCTAAAGGGAGAGGTTCCAGCTGTTGGTGTGAGCGGTGCATTTCTTGCACCAAAATAAAACGTGCATCTACGTTGGTGTTTTAAAAAAAAAAAGAAGGTATTAATTGGTATTAATAAATACTTAAATAGGGCTACATAGTACATTCGCGGGCACAATGAGCAGAGCAAATAAGGGACGTGGTCATGGTGCTGCTGGTGTTGCTGGTGTAGGTGGTGTTAGTGAACCTCCTGTTGGAAGGAGAGGATGTGGTCGATGTGTGCCAGCTACAGGCACAAGGGAAACACCTTCCTCAGGTAGCCAACAGAACCTTCACTGGTATATGGTAGGCCCGAATGCCGCTCAATGATTGGTGAGGCCAGAACAAGTACAGGCGATAATAGATTGAGTGGCTGACAATGCCTCCAGTTCCCTCACATTGTTCACTCCCGGTCCCTTGATGAAAGCTCAGAGTTGGCACCTGAACCCCATGGCCATCTGGCTTTCACCTCAGCCCCTTGTAAATTAGCCAAGCAGTCTGAGCCCCAAGTCATGCAAGAGACTTATGCTTTTTGATGACTTTCCTGGTGTGCTTTCCGTGGGCCATCCACATAGCGCTGCCCCAGAAGTGGAAGACATTGAGTGCACCAATGCCCAACCACTTCTGTTGCAGGATGAGGACATGGAAACACCAGCGCAGCACGTCTCTGATAATGACGAAACACAGGTGACAACTGCTGCAGCTTTCCTCAGTGTGCAGACTGACAAGGAGGGCAGTGGTGAAGGGTGGGTGGAAGATGATGGGGAGGAGGATGATGAGGTCCTAGACCCCACATGGAATGAGGGTCAGGCGAGTGCCGTGTGCAGTTTGGAGGAAGAGGTGGTGGTCGCACAGAGGCACCAGCACAGCAAAAGAGGAAGCAGGTTGCAAAAGTGGAGGGAGCGTCCCCTAGACAGTATGCCTGCTACTACCCACCGCACCCAGGGACCTAGCACACCAAAGGCAGCTCAAAGGCGTTCCCCCCGCATGGCAGTTCTTCAGACAATGTGCTGACGACAAGACACAAGTGGTTTGCAAGCTGTGCAATGATAGCCTGAACCGGGGCACAAATGTTCTAAACCTGAGCACAACCTCCATGAACAGGCATCTATATTCAAGGCACAAGCTGCATTGGAATAATTACCTCAAAATCCAAGAAAGGTCTCGGCCTCCTCCTGCTTCCTCTTCTGCTGCTGCCTCGGCCTCTTCCTCCACCTCTACTGTGACAGTGTCACTTGCCACCCAGCAAACAGACCATATGACAGCAACGCCACCATGTCCGCCACCGTCCCTAAGCATTTCCACACCCTGGTCCCATGGAAGCTTACAGCTGTCCATCTCCCAAACACTGGAGAGAAAGAGGAAGTACCCCCCTACCCACCCACGATCCCTGGCCCTGAATGCCAGCATTTCAAAATTCCTGGCCTTTGAAATGCTGTCATTCCTTTTGGTGGACACGGACAGTTTCAAAAACCTGATGGCGGTGGCTGTCCCACAGTACATGGTTCCCAGCCGCCACTACATTTCCAAGTGAGCCATCCCTTCCCTGCATAAACAAGTCAGGGACAAGATCAAGTGTGCACTGCGCAACACCATCTGTGGCAAGGTCCACATAACCACTGATACATGGACCAGTAAGCACGGGCAGGGATGCTATATCTCACTAACTGCACACTGGGCAAATGTAATGGTGGGTGGGCCTGAGCCGGCTAGCCATTTGGAACATGTCCTTCCACCACCGAGGATTGCATGGCATTTCTCTTTGCCTCCTGTTGCCTCCTACTCCTACTGCGCTTTCTCCTCCTCGACCACCCACCCATCCGCTCAGCGTAACACCTTCACCACCAACATCAGCACATCCAGGGGGAAACGACAGCAGGCTGTTTTAAAACTGATATGTTTGGGGGATAAACGCTACACTGCACAGGAGCTGTGGAAGGGCATTGAACAACAGACCAATGAGTGGTTGATGCCACTGAGCCTCAAGCCCGGCCTGGTGGTGTGCAACAATGGCCGAAATCTTGTAGCGGCTCTGGGCTGAGCAGGTTTGGTGCACATCCCTTGCCTGGCGCATGTGCTGAATTTGGTGGTACAGAATTTTCTAAAAAACTACCCGGATATGTCAGAGCTGCTGCATAAAGTGCGGGCCATCTGTGCACACTTCTGTGTTCTCACCCTGCTGCTGCTTGCCTGTCTGCGCTGCAGCGGAACTTAAGCCTTCCCGCTCACCGCCTCATATGCGATGTGCCCACAAGTTGGAACTCCGCCTTGTACATGCTGGAGAGACTGTGCAAGCAGCAGCAGGCAATAGTGGAGTCTCAGCTGCAGCACGCACGGGTCAGTCGCTCTGTTGAACAGCACCACTTCACCACCAACGAGTGGGCCTCCATGCGAGACCTGTGTACCATATTCCAGTGCTTTGAGTACTCCACCAACATGGCCAGTGCCGATGACGCTGTTCTCAGCGTTACTATCCCACTTTTATGTCTCCTTGAAAAAACACTTCGGGCCATGATGGAAGAGGATGTGGCACAGGAGGATGAGGAGGAGGAAGAGGGGTCATTTCCACGGTTATCAGACCAGTCATTCGCAAGTGGCTCGGAGGGTGGGTTGCTGCACCAGCATAGGCCAGGTCAAAAATATTCAAGCCAGGGCACAGTTCTGGAGAACGAGGAGGACGAGGAAGATCATGAGGAGGAGGAACCGCAGCAGGGTGGCACCCAACGCAGCTCGTGGGCATCACTGGAGCGTGGCTGGGGGGATACGGAGGGCACAGATGATATACCTCCCACAGAGGACAGCTTGTCTTTGCCTCTGGGCAGCCTGGCACACATGGCCGACTACATGCTGCAGTGCCTGAGCAATGACAGCCAAGTTGCCCACATTGTAATGTGTGCCGATTACTGGGTGGCCACCTGCTTGATCCCCATTACAAGGACAATGTGCCATCCTTAATTCCCTCAATGGAGCGTGAGAGGAAGATGCGTGACTACAAGCGCACACTGGTACACGCGCTGCTGAGGGCATTCCCAAATGATACCGGGGGCTCAGCGGAAGCACAAGGCGAAGGCAGAGGAGGAGGAGGAGGAAGAGGCCACCAACGCAGCTGTGCCACCGCTAGCACCTCAGAAGACAGGGTTAGCATGGCCGAAATGTGGCAAAGCTTTGTCAGCAGCACGCCACAACAAACAGCACCACCAGCTGATAGACAATGTCTTAGCAGGAGGCAGCATTTCAGCAACATGGTGCAAGAGTATGTGTGCACACACCTACACGTACTGACTGATGGGTCTGCCCCATTCAACTTCTGGGTCTCCAAATTGGCCACATGGCCTGAGCTTGCCGTTTATGCCTTGGAGGTGCTGGCCTGCCCTGCAGCCAGTGTATTGTCTGAACGTGTGTTTAGCACGGCAGGGGGCGTTATCACAGACAAGCGCAGCCGCCTGTCCACAGCCAACGTGGACAAGCTAACGTTTATTAAAATGAACCAGACATGGATCCCACAAGACTTGTCTGTACCTTGTGCAGAATAGACATTTAGACCGAACTCGCACAGCCATTCGTATACTTGTTTTTTTTAATATGCCTCAATATTTTGGGGGCTACCCCAATTATAAACAAAAAAAACGTGTTGGCTACCTCCTCCTACTCCTCCACCACCGCCACTTCCACCTACACTGCCACGGTCATTGCCTAGTCAACCTCTAGGCTTCTACTCCACATCCATCCCCCTCCCATTTTTTTTATTTGATTTTAATTTATTTTCCCTATCCCCATTTTTTGTAGGGAACTTGCCCTACTCTTACCCCCATTTTACTTCCTTTTGCAGCCTCTATCACTTGCCAGGACTTTGTTACAGCCATTTTTGTGCCTAAAAGTTTGGGTCCCCATTGACTTCAATGGGGTTCGGGGTCCAGGATAAAGTTCGGGTCGAGTTCAGTACCGAACCCAGACTTTGTCCCGAAGTTCGGCCGAACCCACCGAACCCGAACATCAGGGGGTTAGATCAACTCTATAAACTATAACATTTAGAAGGGACCATAGCATAATTACTCCCCCTAGTGTCTTAAACAGTCTTGGCAGCCTGTTCTAAAATGTACAAAGTATACAAAATCACAGCCTACTGAGTGTTTTCATATCCATGTTCATCATAATTGGCGTTGAAATGAAAACACGAAAAGTTAAAATGAACTGTAATCCAAGTTTTTTAAAAAAAGGGGGACAAAAAAAACAGCACTACAGTTTAGGAAGCTAATGGTAAAGTGACTCCAGGTGGCAGCATTACCCCCCAAAGGGGTGGATGTTATTGGTGGGGTCCTTTCCTCGGGCAAGTGCTATTACTATCTTTGAGTCACCCCAATATGGTTAACAGCGTTAAGCCCCGGAGGGATGCATGTCACAAAAAGAAGGGCTCCCCCATAATATCAATTCCCCCCGTTTCTGCAGGGGTGAGACCAACAGCCATCTTTCAGTCTCACAGAAGCAGTGGGTTCTGCCACAGGAGAGGACAAGTACAAGAGCTCCTGGGGCAGTGCGGAGTCCTTATTTGTTTTTAATTGTGTAAGCCTTCGGGCAGTCTCTCAGAGACCAGTAGGGCCGGCGTTGAATAGCCGTCTGGGGTGAGCAGAGGAAGTGTTCTTCTATTAGGGTGGCATGCCAGCACCCGGGGGCTCTTTGGCAGTAGGAAGCTTAGTCTAAGTTCACCCAAAGGGGTTGGACTGATGGGCAGCATGCGGTAGGTTAGTGTGAGATGGGTGGGATGGGTGTCTTCTCTAACCGTCAGCGCAGTGGGAAGAAAGAAAGTGCTTACTCACCATAGGAAATACGTGGGCTCCCACCGAAATCATTGCATCTACTTCATGTAGCAGTCTTCACGCCTCTCACCGGTCCTCTTAGGGTTCACCCTTGGGCTGTCTCCGAGAGCCTTTTGGGTCTTAGCGCCAGGTCCTGGTCGGCGTAGCGGGATTTTGGGCAGCCTGGCTGTTTCGGAGGAGGGACAACCAGTTCAGCACCGGTATAGGTGATGACTCCAGGAATGCAAATAGAGCCGGCAACTCCACGGGTCTACAGAGGGTGAAAGACCGCCAGACTTTATGAAAAGTAACCAAAAGGGGGAAGCTCCCTCTGTACATGCATCCCTGTTGGCGGGCCAATTCCAGCACCAGTCAGAGGAGTTCCCAGTGTTGCAACGCAGCTCTAGATCCATCCTGACTTGGGTGCTGTCAAAGTCTATGTTGCCCACCTCCCAGGACTTCTGCAGGATAATTTCTTTGTGGGCATAGTGATGCACCCAGCAAATGACGTCCCTCTGTCTGTTGGGGTTCACCGGGCGTGGCCCCAGGGCCTGGTGGATCCGGTCCAATTCCACTTGTGATGATATGGAATCCCCCAACACCTGACGGAAGATCGCGGCTGCTGTATCATAGAGATGTTCCTGGGCGGTGGCCTCGGGGAGTCCCCGGAGCCGTAGGTTGTTACAACGGCTCTGGTCCTCCATCTCCTCTAGGTGTAGCTGCAGTTCCACCACCGAGTCCACATGGGAGGTTTGTGATGCCTCCACCGTGGCCAGTCACCAATCTATGGCCGTTAGAGAGGACTCTTCTGCAGTCAGCCTATCCGACAGGGCATGCATGTCCTGTTTAACCTCCTGAATCTCCTGCCTGTGGGTCTCCTCGACCTGATTGATTAAGGCTGCGATGTCTGCCTTGGTATTGAGCGCCAAGAGCAAGGACCGGAGCTCCGCATCCACTCAGAGAGTCAAAGGCTGGTGGGCTGAGTGTGGCAGGTCCAATCTGAAGGCAGCGGGGATTCCGACCCAAAGTCCGATAGTGAGGAAGGAGCCGGGGAAGCTAGAGGGTCCTCTGAATGTAAGGCCTCATAGAGTGTGTCACATGGCTCCCCCATTATGGGTGTCCGGGCGGCCTCTGAGGAGCTGGTGAAGTAATGCAGGATTTCCCCGCTGGCTTTTGCCGGCTTAGTTTGTTTAGAACTGTTCCTGGTTCTTTTCTTCTTAGCCGAGAGCATATTTCAGCGGAGCACGCTGTAAAGGCCAAAGTGGAACAAGGGACAGGCAGGAGCTCAAAGAGAACATGTCTCTATCCAGCCATGTCCAGACCACGCCCTGGAAAAAATATTAAATGAAAATTAAATAAAAATAAAAAATAAAATAAAAAATTAAAATTAAAAGAAAAATTAATTAAAAATGATAATAACAAAAAATAGCAAAAAAATAATGACAAAAAATAAGATAAAATACAACCATCGGGTGGAAATACATCTCTTCCAAAGCCTTGTTGACCTACTTCATCATAAGCTCAGGTGAGTGGGCCCTCTAGTGGGAGTCTGCATGCTGGGTGTTGCAGTGATTTGCATGGAGCGCTTTACACCTCCATTCCGTTCCTTTATTGGAGGAACCTCACATGAACCTTACGCTGATGAATTTTATGCACTTTTTTCACTGGCAACATGCTTTATTTATAAAATCATGAACTGCCCATACCATATATTTTTTTTTCTGTTTTTATTTCACATTGATGAATTACCTTTTCTTTGACTCAGATTTATGAATTATTTTGATTGATTTTTGGATACCGATGAGTTTTTGTTATTTTATATATGGTATATGAATTTATTAAGACAAAAACAAATGATGGCACTCCACGACTTGTTCCAGTTGCTCGTGATTTATTGAAAAATAAGCCATGCAGGGACAAAGGTAGACGCGTTTCACTCACACATGAGCTTATTCATTACAAAGAACAATGAATTTATGCACAGGATTATTGATGATATAAGAAGAGTTTAGCACTTCAGCACTTTATTCCACATATCTAAGTAGGAAGCGTGGCAGTTTACTGCTTCAGTTTAGCACCGGGGGATATTACATTTAATGCTGCATCATCCTAGCAGTGAGTAACCAGGAAATCTGATATTATCCACATGCACAAAGTTTTTTATTGTATTTTATTTACCATTTTAGTAAGTCTTTCACCACTTTGCATGAGTGACATTTAAAAAAAATTAGTACAGAAAGATAGCTGTTGATCCTGCCGGTAATGCACTCGGCTGGTAATTCCTGTAGTGGGCTAACAACACGCAGGAGTTTGTGGACTGAAATCACAGGAAATGGTATCAGCCCTGCCCAGTTGTATTTTGCTACTACTGCTACTACTACTAACTCTACTACTGCCATTAAAAACTGCAGAATCCTTCAACCTCTCCTAATTTTTTTCTGACCGCATCAAAAGATATTATTTCGGGGGCGTGGCCGACTGCCGTGCATGGCGGACGTGTGATCAGACAGCTCCAGAGCTGGATCGGAGAACCGAAGTGGAGACCCCACACAATGCGACCCACAAAAGCACAGGAGCACGCTACCACAACGGACCACCCTCCAGCCATGTCCCACAAGAAAAAGGAATACCGCCAGCCTAGAAAACTGACGGATTTCTTCTACCAGCAAACGAAGGGAGACACCCAAGATGGCGACCGCGGCCCTGCATGGGGACATGACGACTCCTATATGGATCTCCCCGACGCTGATCCCGCCGACCAGCAAGCTGGATGCAGTCCAACACATACCACCACATCCTCAGCTGCCTCCTCTGCGAATTCCAGCCCAGCGAAAGCCAGAATGCGTCTGGAGACAGACCCACAGGACAGAGAGGTGAGGCCTACTGACGACCCGCACACTAACAGAGCGGATCTCCCTTCACCCATAGCCGCATTCCCCACAGCCAACCAGCCGGTGCTTGACACAGTTCTAAAGGAGATGCTTATATCCCTACAGTCCTCCCTGCAAAACAATATCTCCCTCATGCTCTCTAAAGTTTCCACTGGGCTACATGCAGTAGGGAAAAGAGTACACCGCATAGAACAGCAAATGGGGTATATTACTGAAACAGTAAATGATGTGATAGATGCTCAGGACACTATGAGAGAAGACCAACAATGGATGAGAGCCAAAATAGCAGATTTGGAAGATAGGGGGCGCTGTAACAATGTTAAAATCCGGGGGGTCGGGGGGCGTGTCCGGCCGGCGTCTGTGATGGCCGCATAACTCAGAGCTCCTGCTCCAGCCTCGCTCATCGCGGCACACAAAGCAGAAGGGGGAACCGATTCTGACCACCAAAGTGACCGGAATATCCCGAACACATAGGGGAACGATGAGCAAACGCAGAAAAGGCTCCAAACAGCCGCAGCGTCTCACGGACTTCTTCCCAGCTGAGCGGCGGGGAGGTAAGCAAAATGGCGCGGATGCATCCGAAGGCCCGCGCCCATACACAAGCACCTACCACGCTAACACCTCAGCCAGCCTCACAACTGCCTCTCACTCTCCGGAGGGAGAAGAAGCTTCCTTCTCTCCTCCAGCCTCTCCTACAACCCGCAGCCCGGCCAAAACGAAACAAAGGAGGGAGGAGGATAATCCAGGCCCAGGCCTGCACCCGGTCCTATTGCACACAGCAATACAAGCCTCAGTTCCAGGCCCCACCATAGAAGCCTTCCCAGCTTCAGAGCAAGCGATCTCTGAATCTACCATGAAAAGCATGCTTCTGTCTTTAAAACACTCTTTATTCCAGGACTTTGCCAACATGTTTAACCCTCTACATGACACAGTCCAATCACATGAGGACAGAATTGTCCACCTAGAAAATAAAATGGCAGATTTATATGCGGCACACAATGATCTGGTGGATGCATACACCGACCAAGAACAAGAGATCCAACGCCTATTAAATAAGCTCTCCAACCTCGAGGACCGCTCGAGGCGGAATAACATAAAATTTAGGGGCATACCGGAATCAATTCCACCGTACGAACTGACAAATTTCATACAGCGCATGATGAAA
>BLSH010147878.1:2128-13361 GCA_018402905.1 Glandirana rugosa
CCTCTACAGTGGAACGATCTTCTGGCGTGTTGTATGTATCCTTGAGAGAAAGTCTTACGTGCCTGAGAGGTGGCAGGAGAGATATCATTAAATAGCAGTATCTTGCTGAAGGGCTCTGGCATAGAGCGTAGGGATCTCGCTGCCCTCATAATGTCGTCTTTTACATGGAAATAGTGCAGTCTCGCTAGAATGTCTCTAGGTACTGAAGCGGGGAGATGTTGTGGCTTGCGGATCCTATGAGCGAGGTCTATGAGGAGATCCTTTGTGGTGAGTGATGGTATAAGTTTCCTGAAAAGTTGCTGTAGATAGGGGATAATTTCTGGGGGGGCTAAGGATTCTGAGACCCCTCTGATTTTTATATTTTGCCTGCGCGACCAGTCCTCGAGGTCGGCGACCTTCAGACGCAACATTTGTATTGTGGCTGCTTGGTCATCTTGTATGTCGACCATTCTGTTGTGGGCTTTAGTGGCCTCCTCTAAGTGTTGCTCTATGTATGTTGTGCGGTCTTCTAGCAAGGTGACATCTCCTTGTTGTTGTGTAATGGAGGATTTAAGCTCTTTGTGTAGATCTGCCTGTAGGGCTAGGAGCATTGTTTTAATTGCGTGTTCAGAGGCAGGGCTATCGGATGTGGGGAAAGCTGCCAGCGGGGGAATGGAGGTTTCTCCTGTTGTGGGACTACAGGTCCCAGCGCCATGCTGTTTTTTTGTGGGTGGCTGCTTGTTAGGAGAATGCAGAGGGAACTCTGCTAATCTCTTACCTCTGTCTCCTGAGTTCAGTGAGTGATCTTGGTCCGGTGCAGGAGTGTCATCCATCTCAGTGGCAGCGTTTCCCTGCAAAGGGATCGTGTGATCCGCCTGCCCTTCGCCTGCTCCGTTCTGCTGAGCGGCGCCATTGCTCTGTGCAGGCCTCATGTAGAAGTCCAGATTGCGGGAGCCGTTCGCTTGCTTTTCCTTCCTGGGCATAGTCCGGATGGGTCCCGGCAGGTTCCCCTCTGTGATGGAGGGGGAATAGTTGCTGTAACCGGGCTGGGAGAGCTGATTGAAGGAGCGGAGAGGTAGAGCTCGGTGATCAAGTGGCCATCTCCTCTCGCGGCCAGGACACGCCCCTTCTTTTTCAGTGTTTGTTAGGGCCAGTTCTGAGGAGAGACCACACACAGGCGAGCGGCTATACTCCACAGAAACAGCGCCAAGCTCTACCTCACCTGATCTCCAATTCTCCATGGGCGGCTGATCTAACAAATGACACTGATCCAAGCACAAACTATTCCTTACTGCAACAATGCCAACTGGGGTACACATTATATTGCTACAGCAACCCATATTAACCCTTTCTCTCACAGTGTCTCCAGGTACCTTAACTTGTATCTCTTTCTGAGTTATAGAAAGCATTTCTGCTACTGCCGCATTTATTCCGGACCCTTCCCTTTTTATGAGGTCTAGCGGGTGAGACAGTGTTCGTGGCCTTTACTGACCACTGCTTAGCCACACCTTGGACCACACCAGCAGAAATGTTTCTAGTCACCACATCAGGCAGAGGGGCCTCTGATGTCTGCAACAGTTCTCCTAAACGCCTTCCATATCAATCAATACCTGGAAGTATCCTCTCAGAGAACCTCAAGACCATTTGCCACACTGTTAACAAACATGGTACAAACCAGTTCCTCTCATAATGAATATCAACAAGCACAGTTTGTACTACTTGGGTCAACCCATTGGTACTACACAGTACCATCTTGTCTGACCATGGGGGAGACACCCAAGTGCATAGAAAATGCTCTGTTATGACCTTCAGCATTTCCAACAGTATATTAGTCATCTTAATGTGCTCCACGTCTAAATACAAGACCTTTATAGGGACTTTTCCCTTATCAAAGACGTGGGGGGCTCATCCGCTGAAGATGGAGAGGTTGAGACATTAAAAGCGACCTCCACTTCACTGGAGGTAACTGTCATTACAGCCTGGTGCTCAACTGGAGCACTGTCAGATGTACGTCTCACACGTATCTCTTCTGCACCAGCAGCAGTGAGCCGCTGAAGGTCATTACAAGTCACACTGCCATTTTGGCACTCAATATTTTCCATCTGTTGGGCTGTGGGCAATGCAACTACCATGCTTGCGCCCTTTGCCGGTCCTTCTGACTGGAGGAGACCAACCGTCGCACTGGCCAATGCACCCTCAACCACCAGCCAATCTGCGCTCCCTTCTTCTAGCATAGCAGTCGTTGTGTCTATGCCTTTGTCACACAATCTAGCCTTGTCTAGCATGGCTATCAGTTGTTTGGCCAAGCTGTCGCAGTCCATTGTGGTTCCCTCATGCGCACTCAACAGTGCTGCATCACATGCTGTAGAAGGCCGCACAGGAACCTGGGATTCATTAGCCAAAACGGCACATTGGTCACTTCTATGCCTATCAGATTGAGATGATGCATCATCCATCAAGGCCAGCTGCAATACTCAATTTTGACCAGCCTCCTCTGGTGGTACTACTGACACATGCAGCTTTGCACTCTCAGCTTGAATTAACCCCTTGTCAGCCTGGTTACAGTTAGGGTTGTGGGGCTGCACCCCAGCATGACCATCAGCATTTTCATTGCATGTAGACATAACTGCCTCTTTTGTGGGTTGTCTCTGTCTATTACTGACCAAACACTGTGAGCTACTCCTCACAACACCCTCTCTGCTTCTTGGGCAGCGCCATAGCTGACTTGGGAAACCCTCCACTTTATCACTGTGAGCTCCTTGGAGGATTCCCTGGGCAACTCTGCAGCACCCGTCACTAGGGAACATGGCACAAGAACAGTTTTGGTCACCCCTAGTTTAACTTTTCCAGCACTCTGCTGGATTATAGCAGACACATGCATAGTGCCCATGTCCATTTGAGTCTTTAACCTTGCTGTCAACTGGCCTTCTCCCTGTGCCTCCCCACTGCTCTGGGTAACACACTGCAGTAAGTCTATGTCAATTTGTACTGCGGATCTCCCCACTGGACAATCCCACTTCATTAGGTCCAGTCCCATAAACTGAAACAGGCTTACCAGTTCATGTAGCTGGTATCATAGCCTTCACTTCACTTGAGTGTGATGTCTCACAGGTGTGGGATCTCCACAGGCTGACTCTTCCATGTGATCATGGAGCAACACTGCAGCCTTTCCGGAACCACTGATGCCCCCTGCAGGTAACACAAGATCCCTGTTCCTAGGGGTAACAGCAGACTTGCACTCCAAAGAAGGTTGGCTATATCTTACGCAGGATACTGGCTGTTGTGCCGTCCTTGCTGGGCAGACCACTTTCCTCTAGCGGCCATGGCACAAAACTTTGCATTTCTCTGCATTTCCAATACCTTGGCCTTCCAGTGACACCTGTCCCCTATTGGAGTATTGTTGGTGGACCATGACACACTGGAACATTCCTCTAAGAAGGATTTCCTCTTTAAACTTGCGGTAGTCATCCTGGTCCCCATCCATCAAATGGCAAACCGACCGGAAATCTATCCGTAATAAGGTTTGCAGAAATTTTGGCCACTGGTCCCTAGGCCATTTTCTCTTTACAGCCAATGTGTCATATCTTACAAGGAAGTCCCCAACCTCCTCTGTAGGCAGCATGGGTTGCATGTAATCAGAGGCCCAGATCTCAGCCCCTTGCACTGCTCCCCACTCTTTATTTCTGGTTCCGCTTGAACCATTCACTCACTGTCTCATACACCATTGGCCCCTTTGGACTGGCCCTTCTAGGTGGAGACATCTTCTCAGGCCACACTGAGCTCACTTCCACATGTACACGACCTGCATTCAACATAGTCCATCAAATGAACTCCTGCGCAATGCTGTTCGCCTGGCTGCCACACAAAGCTAGCAGCAGTTCCTAATACGACTCACCACTGGAACAGAGACCCGGATTTCACCGCCTGTATATGCCTGCATCCTCCATAACGTGATTGGGGGTGTTTAGCTCAATGGTAGATGCTTTTGTCATACAGCGAGTCCACTTCAGACCGGCATTATAGTTAAGGGCTTGGTAGCCCACCTTCATTAAATGGAAAAAATGAAAAACAAAAGTTCATTCAGAATTTCCACACAGGGGTTCAAACTTCATTTAGCACTCAAATGAAAAACATACTGAGCCACCTGGCACTCTCTACTCAGCAGTTCCTCTGCTTGCTCCCAAAAGACATTTTGATTCTTTTTCCAGCCCCCTGGACTCAATGGCTTCCTTACTCTCCCTGAAACTCAAGGCTGGTCAGCCTTTCCCAGTCCCTGTGCAAAGAATCCCTCTTACATTGGCAGCAGTCTCCCACAGGGCAGACAGCTTTCCAGTCCTTGATTACCACTACACCAGTTACAGTGGGCTCCATTCACAGAATGAACTCACATGACATATTTAGGTGCCAGGACACATTTTGCCTAAATATCACATGCGATCCTGAAACTGTCAATTCACTAGACCGTTTTGTGGTATTCACTGAGAGATGCTGAAAACGCTTGGTTAATAATGCATGAGAAGGCATTACAATTAGAGTTGAGCGAACCCGAACTGTAAATTCGGGTCCGTACCTAACTTTTGGGTGTCCGGGACCCGAACCCGGACTTTTCAAAAATCGTTCGGGTTCGGTCCGGGGTTCTGCTATTTTACTCCACGTGTTGAGAAGCTGCAGGGCAGCCAATCAACAAGCGTTTCACTGGTTTGCCCTTAGAAGCCATCACAGCCATGCCTACTAATGGCATGGCTGTGATTGGCCAGTGCACCATGTGACCCAGCCTCTATATGGGGCTGGAGTCACCGTGCTGCATGTCATATGCTCTCAGGATAGTTTAGGGAGAGGATGCTGCTGGCTCTGTGAGGGACAGATTGCAGAACATCTCATCCTGCATTACTGAACGATCTGATTGTGGACTAGGGAGAGATACTAGTACTGCTGCTTTGAGGTACAGATTGCACACCTCATCCTGCTGCACAGAACGTTCTGACTGGACTAGGTAGAGTCTGTTGCTTTAAGGGAAAGATTATTCTTCTAAAATCATCATCAAGTTGTACAGGGAAAGGTTTCAGCTGTTGCTTTAAGGGAAAGATTAGTGTTCTAAAATCATCATCAAGTTGTACAGGGAAAGGTTCCAGCTGTGGCTTTAAGGGAAAGATTAGTGTTCTAAAATCATCTCCAAGTTGTACAGGGAAAAGTTCCAGCTGTTTCTAAAATCATCTTCAAAGTGTGTGGGAAAAGCCTATTGCAGGGGCATAGAGCCATATTAGTGTTCTAAAATCATCTTCAAAGTGTGTGTGAAAAGCCTGTTTCAGCCGCATGAAGCCATATTAGTGTTCTAAAATCATCTTCAAAGTGTGTGGGAAAAGCCTGTTTTAACCGCATGAAGCCATATTAGTGTTCTAAAATCATCTTCAAAGTGTGTGGGAAAAGCCTGTTTCAGCCGCATGAAGCCATATTAGTGTTCTAAAATCATATTCAAAGTGTGTGGCAAAAGCCTGTTTCAGCCGCATGAAGCCATACTAGTGTTCTAAAATCATCTTCAAAGTGTGTGGGAAAAGCCTGTTTCACCTGCATGAAGCCATATTAGTGTTCTAAAATCATCTTCAAAGTGTGTGGGAAAAGCCTGTTTCAGCCGCATGAAGCCATATTAGTGTTCTAAAATCATCTTCAAAGTGTGTGGGAAAAGCCTCTTTCAGCCGCATGAAGCCATATTAGTGTTCTAAAATCATCTTCAAAGTGTGGAACCATATTAGTGTTTTAAAATCATCTTCATCTTACCCCATTTCCTTCCTTTTGCAGACCTCTAGGACTTTCCAGGAGTTTGTTACAGCCATTTTTGTGCCTAAAAGTTCGGGTCCCCATTGATTTAAATCGGGTTCGGGGTCCGGGTCAAAGTTCGGGTCAAGTCCGGACCCGAACCCGGACTTTGTCCTGAAGTTCGGCCGAACCTGCAGAACCCGAACTTCCAGAGGTTCGATCAACTCTAATTACAATCCATTCGCAGAAGGAAATACATAATTAAATGCATACGGAAATTAAGTAGGGATCCAGGCATGTGGTATTTGTGGAATGTGTATTGGTTGTTAACCACTTCAGTAAGGGGCCTGTTTTTTGGGTTCTTTGTTTACAAGTTAAAAATCATTTTTTTTTAGCTATAAATTTACTTAGAACCCACAAACATTATATATATTTTTTTCTAACACCCTAGAGAATAAAATGGCAGTCATTGCAAAACTTTATGTCACAACGTATTTGCGCATTTCCAAGCGTGCTTTTTTTTAATAAATTCAGTTTTTTTAGTTAAAAAATAAGAAAACAGTAAAGTTAGGCCAATTCTTTTCCATATTGTGAAAGATAATGTTACGCCAAGTAAAATAATACCCAACATGTCATGCTTCAAAATTGCGTCCACTATCGGAATGGCGACAAATTTTGCAGCTTAAAAATCTCCATTGGAGACGTTTAAAAAATTTTACAGGTTAGCAGTTTTGAGCTACAGAGGAGGTCTAGTTATAGAATTGTTCCTCTCGCTCAGTGACCTCGGTGATACCTCACATGTGTGGTTTGAACACCGTTTTCATATGTGGGTGGGACTTACATATGCGTTCGCTTCTGCACGCGAGCTCGCAAGGACGGGGTGCTTTAATTTATTTTTTATTTTTTTAATTATTTATTTTACATTTTACTTTTTATTTTTACACTGTTCTTTTTTTAAAAAAAATATCACTTTTATTCCTATTACAAGAAATGTAAACATTACTTGTAATAGAAAAAAGCATGACAGGTCCTCTTAAATATGAGATCTGGGGCCAAAAAGTCCTCAGATCTTATGCTTACACTAAAATGCCCTTTAAGACCGTTGGGCAGACGTGACTTTTGACGTAATTTCCGCCCTGCCATACTATGGAGCTCACTCGGCTCTCAGACACCGAGGGGGACAGATCGGATCATCTCCGCCGCTGCCAGTGGGCCCGGTAAGCGGCAGAGATGACCGGAAAGCGGCGGGAGGGGGGGCACCTCTCCCACCGCTGATAAAAGTGATCTTGCGGCGAATCTGCCGCTAAGACCACTTTTATCATGTGCAGAATCTCTGGCTGAAAAAAAACAATATCTGAATGGTGCCTGCAGCTGCAGGCACCATTCAGATATCACTTCTCAAAGGTAGTGACGTCATATGACGTCCACCCAAATAGAAGTGGTTAAGGAGTGGGTGGGCGTCCATTCCTTAAAAACCAATAAACAACATGGTTGTTAAGGAGTGGGTGACTGCCGCATACTTAACCACTAGCCGCAGGGCATACATGGACTTCCTTGGGCTTCAGTGTTTATACTGGGATGATGCCTGCACCTAGAGGCATCATCCTGGTATTGATCTTTTAAGCTAGAGATTCTGTACAAGGTAGATGTGATCTGAGTGGCTAATTAGCCACTTGATCACTTCTGCGGGTGGCGGAAAGGGATCCCACCCCCCTCCCACAGTCGCCTCTACCGGGCTCTCCAGTCACATCATGGAGGCTGGGAGCAATGCGGCCAGCAGCGATGGCTGACCTGTACAGAGAGACAGAAACTGATGTTGTTACCCTTTCTCTGTATCCCCCCTGAAACCGGGAGCGATGTGTAGTTTGTCACTTCCAGTTCTGCACCTTTTTTTACATGGCCACCAATGGGCAGGTAAGTAGCTGATTGGACCAATCTGTGTGTGATCGGCTACATGGGAGGCCAGAGGACAGATTTGGGGTCTAATAGAACACAAATCTCTCCATAAAGAGAGCCTGTCATGGCCCATGCTATCACAAGGGATGTTGTTCATCCCTTGTGATAGCAATGAAGTTAGTACAATAAAAAAAGTGTAAAAAATATTTTTGTATAAAATAAATAAATTAATTAAATAAAAAAAAGTAAAGCGCCCTGTCCCACCATACTTACGTGCGAATGCGAACGCATACGTTACTCCTGCACACATATGTAAACGGCAAAAGTACCACGCATGTGAGGTATTGTTGCGAACATCAGATTGAGAGCAATAATTCTAGCACCAGACCTCCTCTGCAATTCTAAACCGGTAACTTGTAAAGGCGTTTAAATTGTCGCCTATGGAGAATTTTAATCAGCGTAGTTTGCCACCATTCCATGGGCAGATGCAATTTTAAAGCGTGACATGTTGGATATCTATTTACACAGCCTGGTAATGTGAACTGAAATACTGCACTAATCTTAATATATAAATAAGCAGCCATCATAACAGCAATCAATATTGCAAACGAAAACTAAGGTAAACAGTGCAGTGCTAGAAAAAATCATGTAAAGTGAAAAAACCTTATGGATAAATTCAAATATCCATTGACCATGTGCAAAAATGTCAGTGAACTTAATAAACTTGACAGTATTGTGCAAAAATAGCAATAAACTTAATTGGAGGTAGATAAATGTATAGTAGAGTGCAAAAACATGAAATGAAAAAAAGTGCACCAATCACAATGCATAAATTGTGTCCATAATGATGAAAAGTTACCCAGTTTATAAAGGTATTCAGGTAGTTGAATAGATGAAAAAAGTTCACATGTGCAATCCAAAGGGAAGAAATGGAGTCATAACTTCAATAGTACAGCACCCACGCACAGGGGATCCACCACCACTCAACAAGGGAGCTAACCAGAACTAGTGGATTTAGAAAGGCGTACTCCAACTAAGTTGACCAAGCAGGGGGTGTAACACACCAACAATGGAATTTCCACATCTCTTCTATCTCCACATCTATATGGGGTAATCACCGTATCAATAGTGCAAACCTCACTTGTGTTAACACATTCTCTGGTACTCTGAGCCAGCTTCCACCCAATAGCAACCTTGGCTTACCCATTTGAGTTGACTGAATGGTCTGTTATATGCTTGTTAACACTGTTTGTCTTTATTTTTATTTTCTATGCTCCCATCCATGTGACAGCCTTCTGGAGAGGTGCAGCCTGCATCACTATGTGGCAATTCTGCCACATAGAGGTCCCTACAGTCCCTGACATGATCCTTCCAATGACTGCCTGGTTGACACGACTCATCATCTTGTCAACAGTCCCCTCTACGGTAACGCCGCCACACTGTTGGTGGCTATGTGAGGAGGAAAGTGTAGTCCAGGCTTACCTATAACTATGAAGTTTTGTTTGATCTGACTTGATCTTTCCTTACACACTCTTCTTGAGTCTTACACCCCACACCTTATCCATAAAAACCTCCCATGTGAAGTAATATCCACAGCAAATGACACGGAAGGTCGCCTTCTGACCCTTCACATATGTATCGCGACCAGAGATCTTGTGGTGGCAAACGTATATGCCCCCAACTCTCCCACAAAATCCTTCTTCCAGTCAGCTTCTTCACATGTAGCCCCATACATACATCTACCTCTAGTGATTGGAGGTGATCTAAACTCAGTTATGGTTGCGCAGGAAGACAAGTTCATGGCAAAGTCCCCAACCCACCCCCACTCACAATCTCCAGCCACCCCGTTATTTTCCTTCACTGACACTCTCCAACTCATTGATCTTTGGTGACTAAAGCACCCCGAGGGTAGAGAATTTAGTTTTTACTCACCCCACTTTATCCAGAATCAACTACCTATTTTGCAACCCCGCTTTTTTGCCTCATATGTGTCAGGAACCATGAATCAGACCAAGACAGAAGTGCAGTAAAATCACACTTTTCAATAAAAAGGTAAACTGTAAACGTGGTCAAAACATAGGCAGGGTTCAGTAACCAGAGCAGATATTGATAGCAAGCCAGTGAAACAGGAGTCCAGAGATCAGCGAGGTCAAACAAATGGAATGCAGGTTCAGGAGCCAGGAGGAGAGTCAGCCAGTCAGGAATCAGAAGGGAACGCTAAACAGGCAAAGTCTTTCACAGAAACACACAGCAGAGATTTCTCCAGAAATGTTGACCAAGGTGAAGACATCTGGGATCTGATCCAGGCAATTTAAACAGCAGCAGAGCTGGCTAAATGAGGCAGGATATGGTCATCGGGTGAGACACAGTGGAAGCTGAAACTGGCAATTAGACCTCAGCTTAACAGCTTGCTCTGAGAAGGGAGAGCTAAGCCTAGTCCTAACAGTACCTCCTCCTCAATGACCCCCCTCAGGGGGCACCCAGGTTTGAGGGGAAAATGTCTATGGAAAGCATGGAGGTGGACATGAGCATGTACTGCTGAGGATGAGACTGAAGAGTGCACCTCCGAACTGTACCCTTTACAAGGAACCAGGTACTGTATGTGCTCATGGAACCTACGGGAGTCAATGATAGATTGTATTTCATACTCCTCTTGGTTCTCAACCTGAACAGGATGAGGACATGGTATTGAGGTGGTGAAGCGGTTGCATACGAAAGGTTTTAACAAGGAGACATCTAATACATTAGAAATTCACATATTAGAAGGCAGATCTAAAGTGTAAGCCACTGAGTTGATCTTGCGAAGAATACGGAAAGGACCAATAAACCATGATGCCAGCTTCAGTGAGGGAACACGGGGTCGGAGATTGTGAGAAGACAGTCAGACCCTCTCTCCAACATGGTAGGAAAGCGCAGGTAAGCGTCTGTGGTCAGCATGGTGTCTGTACCTATCATTGGAAGGTCGCAAGGACTCCTGGACCTGTACCCAAGTGGAACGAAGACCACGGAGATGCTCCTCAAATGCAGGAATTCTCTGACAAACAAATGAGTCAGGCGACATGGCTGGTTGTAAGCCATAATTCGGCATAAACCTAGACAATCGGGAAGCGATATTGACGACACTATTGTGAGCAAAATCTGCCCAAGGTAACAGGTCAGACCAGTTGTTATGGTGGTCAGAAATATATAAATGTAAAAACTGTTCCAAGAACTGGTTGGCTCGTTCTGTGGCCCCATAGGACTGCAGGTGATACGCAGAAAGGAAGGAAAGCTGAATTCCCAACTGTGCACAACAGGCTCGCCAAAACCTGGACAAAAACTGGCTACCCCTGTCCGAGATGTTCACCTTGGGAAGCCCATGTAAGTGAAAGATCTCCAGAGCAAAATTGGATGCCAGTTCCTTGGACGTGGGCAACTTTTTAAGTGGAATACAATGTGACATCTTTGAGAATTGGTCAACCACCATAAGGATAACTGTGTTACCCTGAGAGTTAGGTAACTACACAATAAAATCCATAGACAGGTGGATCCAAGGCCACTCTCCATTGGGTATGGGTTGTACAAGACCTACTGGAAGATGTTGTGGTGTTTTGTTCTGAGCACA
>BLSH010147878.1:13371-26913 GCA_018402905.1 Glandirana rugosa
GGGGACTGATTATACTGGTCTTTTTTGCCATTGGGTGTCTTAACCAAAGGTAATTCCGGAAACTTTCAGAGTTCCGACGGAAACAAAGACGAGGACACAACCGTGTAGGACTAGGATGTAATGGGAAGTAGGAGCTCCAACTACGTAGACTCTGACCTCAACCACGGGAAGACAGGGTTGCAGGGTGGAGGTTCTCGCGATACGTAAGAACCCCGATGAAAAGGTTCTTCAACAGAATGTAAGAACAGACTCCAATTTACGGAGAGGAGGTCCTCCCGTGCTACCCAAGACAAGAACAGTTATGAGACTATATAATTGAAGCTTGACAAGAACAGAACCCATCGTGCCCTCCTGGAGGAGAGGCATTTAACCTCAGACAAGAATGTAAGACAACTTCTTGGAAAAGTAGCCCCAAGAATGCATAGCGCTCTTGGAGGTGGGACGTTGGGACAGAAGGGCACCAACTCCAGTCTCAGATGCATCAACCTCGAGGATGAAGGGTAATGTAGGATCAGGATGTGCCAACACAGGAGCAGAAACAAAGGCAGCCTTGAGACTTTCAAAGGCCTTAATGGAAACCAATTCTGTGGGTTACCGTTTTTTCTGGTCATATTAGTCAGGGGCTTGACCAGAGACGAGATTTATGAATAAACTTCCAATAATAATTGTGAAAGCCAAGAAAACATTGTAGTGGACGTAAACCCACTGGTCAGGCCACTGTAGAACTCTGGGTCCATCGAAAAAACAGCAGTGGAGATGACATAACCCAGGAATTTAACCTGTTCACGATGAAATTCGCACTTCTCCAATTTGCAATACAGGTTATTATCTCTCAGTCTCTGAAGCACATGACAGACATCTGTGTGTTGGCTTTCTAGGGACTTAGAATATATGAGGATAGCATTGAGATAAACCACCACACATTGCTGCAACATATCTCGGAGGACATTGTTGATGAAGTCCTGAAAAACTACCGGAGCGTTGCAAAGACCAAACGGCATTACAAAGTATTCGTAATGGCCTGTCCTGGTATTAGACACATTTTTCAATACATTGCCCTCCCTGATCCTTACGTGATTGTATGCCCCTCTCAGATCAGGCTTTGTGAAAACTCTTGAGGTGGGCAAATACATTTGTAATTAGTGGAATTGGATAAGCATTCTTAATCGTGAAGCGATCAAGACCCCTATAATTAATACAAGGTCTCAGTTCTCCACTCCTCTTTTTCACAAAGAAGAAGCCAGCACCAGGAGGAGACGAGGATTTGTGGATGAACCCTCTAGAAAGTCTGTCTGTGACATACTCCTCCATGGCTTTAATCCTCAGAGACAGACAAAGGGTAAACAAGGCCATGAGGGAGTATGGCACCAGGTTGAAGGTCAATAGCGCAATCATATGACCGTTGTGGAGGCAAACCACCGGCTTGACCTTTATCAAAGACATTTCTAAATTTGCGGTATTCCTCTGGCAGGGAGCAGAGTGAAGAGGAACACCAGACCTTAGCCACTTTCTGAAAACATGTCTTACTGCATTGTGGTGACCAGGAAAGTACCTCATCACAAAGCCAATCAAAAGAGGGGTTGTGCCTCTGTAACCAAGGATAACCAATAACCACCGGAAAATGAGGAGAGGAAATGACTTGGATTATCTCATGGTGAAGAGCCCCTATGGTCATGGTCAACGGAGCAGTCTCATGAGTCACCTGGGCAGGCTGTAAAGGTCTCCCATCAATAGCCTCAATTGCAAGTGGAGTAGCTCAATCTTGCAGTGGAATCAACTGCTTAGACACAAAGGCACTATCTATGAACAAGCCTACAGCCCCAGAGTCTATTAGAGCCTGTATCTCGACTGACGACTCAGACCAAGAAAGGGTAACCAGAACCAAGGGCTTATCCTTACGGATAACTAGGGATGAAACAATGCCCCCTATATTTTGTCCCCTACAGGACCTTAGGTGCAAGCGTCCCCCCGGACGCGTAGGAGAAGACTTCAAAAAGTGACCTGCCTTGCCACAATAAAGGCACAATCTCTCCCTCCTCCTAAAGGCTCTCTCATCCGCAGAGAAACGTGTGAAGCCCAACTGCATGGGTTCTACCTCACTGGCAAGCTCAGAAACCAGGAGGTATGGGAGGTGAGGGAGGCACAGGTGGGACTACAAATCTTGGAGCCAAATGTACAGGAGGCTTCTACAAGCGCTCCTTAAAGGAAGGTCTCTCTCAGAGTCTGGGGGCAATGAGAATGGCAAACGGGATCAACTTCTCCAGCTCAGTGGGTATGTCTCGGGCTGCTATCTCATCTTTGATGTTATCCGAGAGACCATGAGAAAAAGCAGCCACGAGAGCCTCATTGTTCCAAGCAACCTCTGCTGCCAGAGTACAGAATTCAATGATGTAATCGGCAACAGTTCTAGTACCCTGCTTGATGGACATGAGGCTTTTGGCAGCAGTAGTGGAGCGTGTAAGTACATCAAATACCCTTTTAAAGGAGGCCACAAACTTTGGGTATCTCTGGACAATGGGTATTTACATCTCCCAGAGTGTTTGCCCAGGCCAAGGCTCTGTCAGAAAGAAAAGAAATCACAAAGCCTACTTTGCTTCTGTCCATGGGAAATGCCTGGGGCAGCATCTCAAAGTATATCTCAACCTAGTTGAGAAACCCTCTGGATTGAACTGGATCGCACCCAAATCGCTGGAGAAGCGGAGCAGTACCAGACGTACCCCCTATAGAGGTAATATTTGAGGTGGGTGCCTGCACAGTGACTTGAGCATCAGCAGGAATGGCCTGCAACACGGGTTGTGCTGGAACAGCCACTGTAGGAGGAACCAGGTGAGCAGTGCCATTCAGGAGCTTTTATAACGCTATGGCAAACTGATCCATGCGGTGATCCTACTCATGCAATCTGGAAAAAATATTACCAGCAAGTGGATTGACTTCATTTTCTGAATTCATTGCCTTCGCCTATTGTCAGGAACCATGAATCAGACCAAGACAGAAGTGCAGTAAAATTGCACTTTTTTAATAAAAAGGTAAAATGTAATAAACAGAGTAAATGTGGTAAAAACATAGCCTGGGTTCGGTAACCGGAGCGGATAGTCATAGCAAGCCAGTGAAACAGGAGTCCAGAGATCAGCAAGGTCAAACAAATGGAATGCAGGATCAGGAGCCAGGAGGAGAGTCAGCCGAGCAAGGGTATTGAATCCAGGAACCAGAAGGGAACGTCAAACAGGCAAAGTCTTTCACAGGAACACACAGCAGAGATTTCTCCAGAGATGTTGACCAAGGTGAAGGCATCTGCGGTCTGATTCAGGATATCGTCATCAAATGAGACACAGTGGAAGTTGAACCTGGCAATTAACCCTCAGCTGAACAGCTTTCTTTGAGAAGGGAGAGCTTAGCCCAGCCCTGAACATATGTCAGAAACCATGAGATAGCAATCTCAGATCACACCCCCATTACAGTCTTAATATGAGACTACAGCTTACTACCCCCAGCTAAAACCTGTTGCTTCCCCCACTATTTAGCCCATAACCCAGAACTCCAGAAAGTGCTACAAGAGGCCTGGTTGGAGTACAAATTGACAAATGTGGCTCACAACACTTGCCCCAACCAATACTGGGATGCTGGTAAAGCTGTCTTGTAAGGCAGAATTATGGCATTTGCAGCCTCCTACGAAAGAAAAGCGACCACCTTAGACACACCCAATCACTGCTCTCGCAGAACAACTCCCCTGAACACCACAAATCCTGGCAAATAGCTAAGACTGAATCTGATCTATGGGCCGATGTCCAAGAATGAATAAATCAAGCACATTTAGACTTACAATACCACAAATTCGGTAATAAGCCAGGGAAGTTGTTGGTGAGACTGCATGGGCACCCATACCTTCACTCAAATATCAACACTAGAAGACTTCCAGGGGAACACCTCCTCTTCTGCCACCAATATCAGTCTAATCCCAGGCCAAATATGATATCCCTGAAGCCCAGGACTTTTTATCCCAAGTGCCTCTACCTCAAATTGACCCTACGCTCCTCTCCAACCTCAATTCTCCGATAATGGAGCAAGAGATTCTCAAGACAATCTCCACGTTAGAAAATGGGGAGAGCCCCAGGCCTAGATGGATACACCCCCGAATTCTACAAATTAATGGCTCACACCGTGGCCCCCTCACTAGTGACAGTCTACCAGGAGATCTTAAAAGGAGGCGACTACTTACCATTCAGATACCAAGCCCACATAAAATGAATAGCCAAGAAGGATAAGGATCCCACAGAACCTGTCTCTTACAGACCAATATTTCTATTAAATCTGGACTCCAAAATTCTTTCATAAATCATGGCCAACAGACTGGCTAAAATGATGCCCATCCTAATAGAACCAGCGAAGGCAGGCTTTACCCAAGACCGCTCTGCAGTGTACAACATATGAATATGCAAAGACCAACCCTGATAGCGACATCAAAATAATCTCACTGGACGCAGAAAAGGCCTTTGACAACGTCAATTTCACCTTGTTGTCAATGGTCCTAAAAAGTTTTGGCTCTTTGGGCCCATTCCTGCACCTAATTTCTACAATGTATGCAGACTCCTCAGCAAATATTGTATCTGCCAGACTCATTTCTAACCTGATAAAACTACACAAAGGCACCAGACAAGGCTGCCCACTCTCCCCGTTTCTCTTCAAACTGACCTTAGAACCTCTTCTTTCCCAACCCTCCTTTCATTGAGGGCACATTGGCCAACAAAATCTAAGGCTAGCACTCTTCATGGACGACATTTCACATCCAACCCAGCATCAGATATGATAACTATCCAAGAACCTTTCACATGTTTTAAGAGCTACTCGGGTCTGCATATAAATTTTTCCAAAAGGGAAATTCTCCCCTTTCTACACACTAGGCCCCACTCATGGACTTATTCCTCTGTTTGCTCTGTCGCAAAATCGCACATCACCTACTTTGGTATTAAATCATGAGGGATCTGGAGACATGGATAGATCTCCCCATTTCGCTTCTGGGGAGGTGCCACCTATTTAAAATGGTCAGCTTTGTCAGACTCCTGTACCCCCTCCAAACCATTCCTATATTGTTGCGTCACAGCGACATACAGAAACTATACAAAACTCATCAAATTTTCTAGGGCAAAGACTACATCCCTGCATTGCTCTACACAAACTATTCCTCCTGAGAAGCAAGGGGAGAGCAAACCTCCCCAACCTAAGAAAAACAACAGATGAAACAGACACCCGAGTAGATCTATTAATAAATGTATATATGGGGTGATACCACTAAGGCGTCATACCTCCCAAAATCAGATTCACCCAAGTTATTGATGAAATTCCCAAGGCTAAACATTACACGAAAAAAAAGGGGAATGTGAAAGGGATCACAAAAAGAGGCTTACTGGGGTCTAGATTACCTGTACAAATTAATCTTTATTTCAATTAGTTAAAAAATGCCACGTGTGCAAAAACATACCATCACCATCAATGTAAGAGTAAAAATAAAATGACAACGTTGTCAAAACAGAAAGGATTCAGCCAGCATCATGCACCATACATCCACCACACACTAAACACTTGCACCACAAGCCTGTTTGGGTAGATCAAAGTCCAGTGATGAACCACAGTTCAAAAATCAAAAAAGTGGACCAGATGGAATTGAATGCAGATCGTGTTATGGGACTCACATGATGACAGATTGCAAAATGTGGATGAGTGCTAGCAAAAATAGTCCCGTGGGTCAGAACTGGTTGTCCAAATGGAAGGAGGGAGGGCTTGGTAATGTCAAAAGTAGCAGCCAGTGTACTAAACAGTGGTTGGCATATGTCCTCATCCGTTTGAGTAAACTGACAGGAGCCAGCAGCAGGGAACAAGTGTAACCAGGATTGCTGATCCTCCAGGTCACAGTCTCCAAGTCAGTGGCAGTGTTCCTGCAGTGTTGCTCTGGCTCATGGGCAGCCAACATGCACATGGGAGTGGTGGGAGGGGCCGGCTGGGTGGTCCCGACTGTAGGGGGTGATGCTCCCTGACACGTTTCATCTGCCAATCGTCAGACTTCCCAAACCCCCAACCTAAGGGTTTACAATCTTTCTTATCTGTCACAAGTTTGTATGGACTGGATTTCGCAAAGCTCCAAATATACCAATCATGAGTTAGAAACTCATATGGCAAGCCCATACAGTCTACTGCCCTGACCTACTACACTGCAAGCTATGATCTATCCCCTCTCACTTGCAACAGAACTTGCTAATAGGGAATATGTTTGTTGCCTTGAGTGAAATCAGATGAAAGTTTTAAACTATCACTCTGGGTATCTTGCCATCTCCCAATTAAAGGGAACCCCTCCTTCCAGAGCACCAAACTCCACATGGCTTCACTATGTGGGCTTCCCAGAATCTGTCAAATTTTGCTCAGCTTTTTGATCCAACTACAGGCTCTGCATTACCCATTTCTCAAATGCTGTCTCAGTTTAAGCTACCACAACATAATTTCTTGTATATTCACCAAACAGTTCATGTTGATGGGGACAAGGGCCTTTTCCTGACAACCTTGGCTGGTGGTTGTCAGGGTCTATCTTAACATGGGGGCCCCCATATCCCAGTCCCCCCTCTATGTGAATGGATATTGGGTACATCGTATCAGTGTCAAAAAATATAAAACACAGGAGACAGTTTTTGACAAATCCTTTATTAAATAAAAAGTGTCCTGCAATGTACATCAATCACGCCACCTGACGGACCCGAAAAATAAGAAAAAATTAAAAGCACATTTGCCTCTTTCAGAGGCAACCCGCCGAATGGTCTGTCTTCAGTTTGACAGCTCTTATATAGGCAAGGGTGAGGCCACTACATGACATCATAGGGGTCACCTGGTGACAGTTTTTCATTTTTTTTAATCTATATTTCCGGGAGCCATCAATACATTACGCTGGGAGCAAGTTTATATGACAATTTCTCCTTAAATGTCATTATTGCTGTGGAATGTTCTATACATCACACAGATGCACCACTTTACAGGCAGACTAAGGGGACTCCCCAGGCAGGATATTTATAGGAATTTTTCATTGTTATTGTTTCACATTAACCACTTCAGCTCTGGAAGGATTTACCCCCTTCCTGACCAGAGCACTTTTTGCGATTCGGCACTGCACTGCTTTAATTGACAATTGCGTGGTCATGCAACGTTGTACCCAAACAAAATTAACATCCTTTTCCCCCCAAATAGAGATTTATTTTGGTGGTATTCGATCACCTCTGCGGTTTTTATTTTTTACACTATAAACAAAAAAAGAGCGACAATTTAAAAAAAAAACAATATTTTTTTACTTTTTGCTATACTACATATCCAAAAAAAATTAAAAAAAACAAATTTATTCATCAGTTTTAGCCGATTTATATTCTTCTACATATTTATGGTAAAAAAAAAATTACGATCGGCATTTATTGATTGGTTTGCGCAAACGATGCCGCGTTTCTAAACCATGAGAATTAATTTATAGAGTTTTTACTATTTTTATTTTTTTACTAGTAATGCCGGCAATCTGAAATTTTTATCAGGACTGTGATAATGCAGCGGACATGTCGGACATTTTTGTCACTTTTTTGGGACCATTGACAGCAATCAAATCTAAAAAAAACTGATTACTATATAAATGTCACTGTCAGGGAAGGGGTTAACCTGCAGGGGTCAGTCAAGGGGTTAACTGTGTTCCCTAGGTGAGTTCTAACTGTGGGGGGGGGGCTGGGCTGCTAGGGGCAAAACAGATCTAACTAATCCCGATGACAGGGATCAGTAAATCTATGTCATGCCCACTGACATAGCGGGGAACCGCCGTGTTTACATTGGCGATTCCCCGCTTTTCTTGCGTACCAGGCGAATGCAGGTCACCGGCAGACACCAAGTCTGCCTGACCCGTGGCCATACTCATGGAACGTGCAGTGGGCACTGTGCATGCGCAAATCGCCATTTATAGATTGCAATTCGTGATACGCAGGCACGTTGCTGTAGTAAAAGTATGCGAGCCGGTCCAGAAGTGGTTAAGCATCATTAAAATCACTGCTCCTAACTGACCCTTCTGCACATCTGACTGGCTACGTTCCCGAGAGACACCAGTACCAGCCATCCCCTCTGGATAACTGCACTCCTGGAACCAAAGGAACTCTCCTCTTCTTCCTTTATTTAGCCTCCTTTACTTCCTGGCCAGTGAATATGGAATTCCTTGGGGAAGCCACATACCAGTAAGCTTGGCTTGCTTGGCTTATAGGAACTGGGACTGCTATATGTTATGATACACTAAACTATATTCACTGACCATTTGTATTGAGGTGGTCATTGCAGTACAATGTCCAATACATAATCAGTCCAGACAGTGGAAAAGTCTCACACATGCAATACTCTGAAGGAGTAGCAGAATGTGTTTTCAGTTGTAATTCCATCTATGCCCGTGTTGTATGTGAGAAATATCTTATTAAATTGACAACTTTGTGTTAAATAAATTCATTTAATTTTCCATCTGCATTTTCCAAAAACTTGTGGCAAAAAAATGAAGTCCTAAAAAGACTCCCATTGCCTCTTAGAAAATACTTTGGAGTGTTTGCTTTCCAAAAGGTGGTCATTTTATGATATTTGCCCTGTCCTGGTGCTCAGGAAATTAGATGCATAAATTAAGGCCCTTAGAAAGTGTTAAGGTGCTCATGGGATTTTGGGTCCCTTTGTGTGCTAGGCTGTGAAAAAGTGTCTCAAATGTGGTATCTTTATACTCAGCAGTAGTAGGAGAATATGTTTTGGGGTGTAATAGGCTGTACGTTTGCCTATGATGTGTGTCAGACATATATTATTAATTGACAATTTTGTGAAAAAAATACATTTTAATTTTCTTTTTCTGCATTTTCCAAAAACTTATGGCAAAAAATATGTTTTCAAAAAAATTCATTATCTAAAAAAATACCCTGGAGTGTTCTTTTTTTCCAAACTGGGGTCATTTTGTGGATGTTTCTACTATCCTGGTGATCCAGGGCCTCTAAAATTGTTATAGGTAGTTAGGAAATTAGATGAATAATTTATGTATAATGTATGCTTCTTGAAAGCCCAAAGATGTTCTTTGGATTTCAGCCCCCTCTGTGCGGCTAGGCTATGAAAAAGTTTCAAATATGAGGTATTCCCATACTCAGGAGGTGTAGCAGAATGTGTTTTGGGGTGTAATTCTAAGTAAGCTTAGCTGCGTGTTAGACATACCTTGTTAAAATGACAACTTTGAAAACAAAAAAAAAATGACTTAATTTAATTTTCCAAAAAACTTCAAAAAACTCACCATGCCTCTTACCAAATACTTTGGACTATCTACTTTCCAAAAAGGGTGTTTGTGCTGTCCTGGTATTTTAGGGCCTCAAGAAATGAGATAGACAGGAATGAAATGAGATCAGGATTAATCAATTCTCAAGTATACAGTAGTTACTAAGGGCGTTGAATATAAATCGGAGCATCGATGCCTCGCATCCATGATGCGGCATCGATGCTATGACTGGTATAATCGATTGGCATGGATGACCTCATCCCAGCTTGCCCCGCCCCTCCTGGGAAAGCGCTCCCAGCATACTCTACAGGTGTTAAAATAACTGTGTCTTATTAAATCCTGTGTTACAGTACATTAAGCCTCCCACTGTACATGCTTTTTAAAAAATATGTAGCTACATACTGCATTTCTCAGTGCCCCTCAGCGCTCACTTGACTGCCTGGCCCGCCTCTCTTCTGATCTGACAGCTACAGTCATCAGGCGGGGCTGAGAATCTACTGCTGACATAGCCGGGACTAGAGAGGAGAGAGGCTGGCCAGGCAGTCACATGAGCGACGAGTGGCACTGAGAAATGTGGTATGTAGCTACACATTTTTTAAAAAGCATGTACAGTGGGGCGCTTAATGCCCAGTAACATGAGATTCAATAAGACACAGTTATTTTAACACCTGTAAGTAGAGTAAATATGAGTCTTCTTACAACTCATACTGGCTCCATGCAGGGAGTTCTACTCGGCCTCCTCATTCACACATTCCACTGTGTTAACTCCTAATGTGCTGGAATGTGCAAATGGTGAAGACGAGCTGAACTTTCAGCACAGAGCCAGTACGGTGAACTTCACATTGCTGTTTGTCAGCTGTGGATTCCATCACTCCTGTCCTCCGGGCAGCAGTGTGTTTTCTCCTATGTGAATTCATGTACCCTGTAGTGCACTGGATTAGTGCACTTTTTAAGTAAGTGAGATTCTCTCTTTTTATGAAAAGCGAAGTTCCACTTGTTTCTCTGTTTATTAGAAATCAGCAGCTACAAAAAGTGTACCTACTGACTTTTAATAAACACACATTTATATGTCCCACAGTCCAGCAACACAGCCACAAAACCCCCCGTTCTCTTCCAGTCTCTCCCTGGCACCAACATCACTACAGTAGTGGGCATGCGGCTGTGAAAGCTTGTGGCTTCACAGCCGGGTGTGCACTGCGCATTTTGCACTGCGCTGTCCTAAATAACCAGGCAATCTCCTGGGACCTGTAACATGTCCCAGAAGATTGCAGGGAGGGAGCTGCCGTCTAGGCGGCCCGAGCGGAAGTGGGAGCTGGGTACCTTTAAAAACAAGTTACCCGCTCCCCCCCAAAAAAATGACATGCCAAATGTGGCATGTCAGGGGGTCAGGACTCTTTAAAGTGGAAGTTAGACTTTTGGGTGGAACTCCACTTTAATTAAATATGTTTATACAAAAAGCACTATGACATCCTCAAACCTATACTCCAGGAAAAGACCATCACACCCCCAACCCTACCATGCACATAGCACAGGGGATCCTCTACTTCTGATATTCCTCACCTGCAGGACTCCATGATGATGACCATTTTAACATCCTCCCTTTGATTCTTCCATCCTTCCCCTCACCGCCACCATTTTTATCTTTGAACTCTTCCATCCTTCTGTTCCTATCCATGGATTCCTCCATCTCCATCCCCAGACTCTTCCATCATTCTGTTCCTATCCATGGATTCCTCCATCTCCTTCCCCAGACTCTTCCATTCTTCTGTTCCTATCTCCAGACTCCTCCAGCCTGCCATTCTCTATCCATAGATTCCTCCATCCCCATCCTTGAGTTCCTATCTCCAGACTCCTCCAGCCTTCCATTCTCTATACATGGATTCCTCCATCCCCATCCTTTTCCATCCTTCAGTTCAGATTTTAAAAAATTGAGTTCTTCTAAATGTTTGAATTTTTTTGATGGAAACCATTGCAGAATTGAATCTAACTGAATTGTTGACCAGATCAAATTGAATCGTGATACCAGTGAATATGTGCAAATTTTATGAAAACAAATATTTATTTGCAAAAGTTTATAACAGAATCAGTCTTTTTTCCTTTATTTAGAAAAAAATAAAAAAAAAACAATGGTATATAAATAGTGCTAAAAGAAAGCTATATGTGTCTAAAAATAAATGATAAAAAAATCATATGGATACAGTGTTGCATGGCTAAGTAATTGTCATTTAAAATGTGAAAATTTAAAATGGCCTGGGCAGGAAGGGGATGAACGTGTCTGGTATTAAGGTGATTAAAAAAGTTTGTAGCACCTTGTACAAGTCTAACTACATAGATTTGGCTCATGTCAAAAGTGCTTCTCTTCCTATATAAGCCAATAGGCTCACAAAAGAGGCTTGAAGCAGGTTGATACAGCTTAAATGGTCAACTGCTGGTCAGAAGGAGATCACCTGCATATCAACTGCAAATGTCAATGAACTCTAAATGACCTTGGAAGAGTCTTACGCCTCGTACACATGAGTCGATGGTTGGTCAACTGAACGTCCAACTTTTTTCCAAAGTCTGCTAATTTTGTGTTAGCAGAAGTTTGGTGAGTGTGGATTTGTGATTTTCAGATTGTTATTGATTGGTCATTCATCAACCAGCCATGTGGGGAAGTAGAGAGAGAAATCTTGCTGTTGTTGGGCTAGGAGTTCTTGTTTGGAACCAAGTCCAACGCAGGAGGAGGAGTAAGAGGAGCTGTTGGACCAAAAATTGGTTGATTAAACGTGACCAATTAGGTCATATGTAGTGTTGAGCAAACCCAAACTGTAAAGTTTGAGTTCGTACCGGACTTTGGGGTGTCCGTGTCCGGAACGCGGACATTTGAGAAAAAGTCCGGGTTCTGGTTCGGGTATTTTTCCTTTTAAATAGCTGCAAACATTTCACTCATTTGCCCTTAGAAGCCATCACAGCCATGCCTACTAATGGCATGGCTGTGATTGGCCAGTGCATCATGTGACCCAGCCTTGATATGAGCTGGAGACATGTAGCTAGCGCTGCATGTCACATGCTCTCAGACTAGTGTAGGGAGAGGATGCTGCCGCCGCTGTTAGGTAAAGATTAGCGTTATAAAATCACCTCATACTTAGTATAGGGAGAGGTTCCTGCTGCTGGTGTGAGGGACAGATTAGTGTTCTAAAATCACCTCATACTGCTATAGGGAGAGGTTCTTTGCTGCTGCTGTGAGGGACAGGTTAGTGTTCTAAAATCATATCATACTGGTATAGGGAGAGGTTCCTGCTGCTGGTGTGAGGGACAGATTAGTGTTCTAAAATCATCTCATACTGGTATAGGGAGAGGTTCCTGCTGATGGTGTGAGGGACAGATTTGTGTTCTATAATCATCTCATACTGCTATAGGGAGAGGTTCCTGCTGCTGGTGTGAGGGACAGATCAATGTTCTAAAATCATCTCATACTGGTATAGGGAGAGGTTCCTGCTGCTGGTGTGAGGGACAGATTAGTGTTCTAAAATCATCTCATACTGCTATAGGGAGAGGTTCCTGCTGCTGCTGTGAGGGACAGATTAGTGTTCTAAAATCACCTCATACTGGTATAGGGAGAGGTTCCTGCTGCTGGTGTGAGGGACAGATTAGTGTTCTAAAATCACCTCATACTGCTATACGGAGAGGTTCTTTGCTGCTGCTGTGAGGGACAGGTTAGTGTTCTAAAATCATATCATACTGGTATAGGGAGAGGTTCCTGCTGCTGGTGTGAGGGACAGATTAGTGTTCTAAAATCATCTCATACTGCTATAGGGAGAGGTTCCTGCTGCTGCTGTGAGGGACAGATTAGTGTTCTAAAATCACCTCATACTGGTATAGGGAGAGGTTCCTGCTGCTGGTGCGAGGGACAGATTAGTGTTCTAAAATAATATCATACTGATATAGGGAGAGGTTCCTGCTGCTGGTGTGAGGGACAGATTTGTGTTCTATAATCATCTCATACTGCTATAGGGAGAGGTTCCTGCTGCTGGTGTGAGGGACAGATCAATGTTCTAAAATCATTTCATACTGGTATAGGGAGAGGTTCCTGCTGCTGGTGTGAGGGACAGATTAGTGTTCTAAAATCATCTCATACTGCTATAGGGAGAGGTTCCTGCTGCTGCTGTGAGGGACAGATTAGTGTTCTAAAATCACCTCATACTGGTATAGGGAGAGGTTCCTGCTGCTGGTGTGAGGGACAGATTAGTGTTCTAAAATCACCTCATACT
>BLSH010147878.1:32015-43418 GCA_018402905.1 Glandirana rugosa
ACATGTAAACCCTGTAACCCTGAGTAGGTTAAGGACGGTAGATTCAAATCAACGGACACCATTAGTTCAAAAGTCAACCCGACCATAACGGTGTCATATCATCAGAAACTAATTCTATACAGGACGAGGGGGACATGGAGATCTAAAATAGTAAAAAAAAATTACGTGTAGACGGGAAAAAGGGGACGGTATCTATTAACAAATAACGTCTAACCCAAAATCTCTTCTTCCTAAATCCTTGACCCTATCTCTCTCAGGACTTATCTATTTATGCAATACTTTTTTATTGGTAAAATTTTCGGTGATTTGCTGGACTGGTGCAATTAAGTCAAAATGGTCGTTTAGTGGCTTTTAAAATGGTTATTTTTTCATAACGTATTTATCTATTCAGGACTCTCTCTATCCCAGTTCCTAAATCCTTCTTCTCTAAAACCCAATCTGCAATAAACAATTATCTATGGCAGGGGAAAAAGGGCAGATGTGCATTAAAAAAAAATGATAAAATCTAGAGGTACAGGGGGAGCAGGACATATCTTAATCAAAGACTACTATACTGTGGCAATACCAGCCCAACTGAAAACTTGATTACCACAGGCAACTAAACTTAGATGGCAGGAATTGGATGAGTCCCAATGTCCCAAATGTACACTATATGATCTTTTAATTGTGAGCAGATTCCTATCTTTCGAATCCCTAAATTTATCACCTACCATGGTAGCGACGCTCCAAGCCTGGAAAGAATTATTAAGAGCACCCATAGCAAAATTGGTTTCAGCCACAATCCAGTTACCCATTTCCAGTTTACCACTTCTAATTCCAGACTTAAAAAATACATGGGTGGACAACTAAAGGCATAAAAACAGTGGAAGATCTTATAGTAGGACCAGCTATAAAGACTTTCAGCTCTATCCAAATAGAATACGGATTAGCAAACACTGAACAATATAGATACATGCAAATCACACACTTGTTGAAAGCTATTCCCAACCCCTCCATTAGCTAACCATGGAGAGCAACCTCCTATTTTACCATCCCTAGTACTAAGGGTATATCCCTATTCTATAATTTCCTCAACCAAAAAACAATCTTCACTAAGTCTTCTTGTATGGTCTCTTGGGAACTAGACTTGCAATCCACCTATTCACCCGAACAATGCCAAAAAGCTCTCCAAATTACATACATGGCAACAAAAAGTACTGGACTGAGGGAACTAACCCAAAAAATACTACTACGGTGGTTCTTAATGCCCACACTATTATATAACTTTAATGCACAATCCCCTCCAATATGCTGGAGACAGTGCGGACGCAGGGGATCATTGTTCCATATTCTGTGGTCCTGCCCAAAAATACATACTTTTTGGAGAAAAATCTTCCACACTATTGCCCAAATCACAGGACTACAACCAACAAAAAACCCAAGCCTTGCAAACCTTTCTTTGGGCATAGACTCGGTTCCACCTAAACTAAGAAATCTGATCTCTCATATTTTACTAAGTGCCAGGCTGGAAATAATGAGGAAATGGAGAGAGGTTAAGACCCCTTCTATAACTGATGTTGTCAGAACCACAAATACACATATTACATAGAAATTAATGTACGCTGCAACCTTTGGCCAATATAAATTGAGATACCCACTATGGAAACTGTGGATACATTGGTACAGTTCAAGGTAATAAAACGCCCATATATGATTTGTCTCCCTAATTCCATATCTCACAATCTCATCCCAAATGTACATCTAATACCCTCTATTATCTTCATAAATTAACCCACCTGACCAAAGCACACAGTTGGTGCACTTTTTTTGCTGTTATTATTGAGTAACCCACTAAGAAACCATTTCCAATAGTTCATAGTTATGAATAGTTATCTGATTTCAAATATAGACTTGATTGTTGTCGACGTGTGGGGGGATTATCTGACCCTTCTTCTCTCGCAGTATGATCCCTCTGGGGCGAGATGGGGTGGGGCTACATTCCACGTACCGTAGGATACATTAATGCTCTAAAAACGTTTCAATTAAATGTACACAACTTATTAGATCAATATTGGTTCAGGATGCATAGTGACGTTCTAAATATGTATATTATTGACTTACTGTGAACATCAATGTAATATACAATGTTACTTCTTTTTTTTTCTGTATTTTATATTCTGAAAATCTTTCAATAAAACCATTGAACATAAATGTAGACTCAAACATTTACTCTAAAGCATTAGCTAATAGACTCTTACCTCTAATCCCCACTTGGGTTTCCCAAGATCAAACAAGATTTATCCCAGCAGAGAAGCAAGCAATAATGCACTGTGTACCATATTACTTATGTTCCATGCATGTAGATCTTCCCAGCCCACCCTTCTTCTTTCTACCGATGCTGAGAAAGCATTTGATAGGGTGGACTGGGAATATTTAATAGTGAGCCTAACATGCTTGGGCATAGGCCCCAACATGATAAGTATGATAGTGGCCCTGTACAACTAACCTACATCCCATATGTGTAAGGGTAGTGAAGTGCTATCAATATTTGGGCTAGCAATATCAAAACAATTAAAATTGTGACTGGATGATTATTCTTAATAGATCATATTAAGGGTGAGGCAAGGGTGAAAGACCATAATAAATTATGTGCTCCTATAATGGATAAAAATATAAATATATAAAATATAAATGTATGTCTCGGAATTTAGAGCGCCATATATTAACAGTTTGGCTGCCAAAGCTCTTAGCAACACACATGCACGAAGTACCACAAGAAAATGACCGAAACTATTCCCATATGCATTGCACTTTTGGTATAAAATACCTTTATAATTCACCACTATGAAATAGATTTATTGCACATAGTGATCATTATTAGTCTCCAGATTGAAAGACTAGCTCTGTTAATCCACAAAGTCATAGCGATGAATCCCCGCCCATCACACACTGACCGATATATGCAAAAGCACAACACAGACACTTAACTATAGAAAAATGGCCGCCATACACATTTACTTAGGACTCCAAAGAAATGGCCGACATAACCTATATAAATACACCTCCTCATTGGGAGACCAAAGGATTGGTAGTTGTCACTATTGTTATGGAATCCAGCCCACCAGCATAGAGAAGGGAGGACTGAGAGATAGAGACAACACAGAGGACCCCTAGAGGTGGATCCCATATATAACCTCACAAAGAAACCTTTATGTGCTATGGTTCTAGCACATCTCAGGTGAGAGGCTAGAGCACGTAGAGGTATTTGTTCATTTAAAGTCCATCTATTGCTATTGTATTATTTCACAGTGTTGGGTGTCCAGTCTTGAGACACTCCATTAAGGATAATCATCCATTCACAATTTTTATTGTTTTGGCTCCAGGATCTAGGACTTTATAACGGTTTTTCATTTTAGTTTTAAGATTTTCATTTCAAGTCCATTTATAAATTATTTATTTGTATCACTTCATTCATTGCATCACTTCACGATGTTGGGTGTCCAGCCTTGAGACACATTTCATCATTATTCCAATATAGGATTTCTTATAGGTGTATATTTAGAGGTTCATCAATATATTAGATTCTACAGATAATCTCTTTCATATATTAGTTTAGCTGTATTACACAACAAATGCCTCTGCAGACCATCAATCCTAGTTAATTATTACCATTCTTGTATGAATGGGATTATGATTTATTAAGAATAATCATCCAGTCACAATTTTAATTGTTTTGATATTGCTAGCCCAAATATTGATAGCGTTTCACTACCCTTATACATAAGTCATTATTAATGTTCAATAATAACTAAGTGTGAGCAGCTGTCATCACAGCTGCTCACACTTTTAATTTAAGGCAGCGGACACAGTGAGAGTGCTGGAGAACACATACCCTCACAATTTTCACCTACAGCTCAGATACGCATTAATGGTACTTTAAAGTGTTTGTTAACCCACGAAAAAAATGGATCCTGCTCTTTTAAAGCATGTTATATGACACAGTGCTTGTCCTGTGTCATTTGGCCCCCTGCAACCTCTAAAAAACCTAGCTGATCCTGCCAGTTTCTGCCCTCTCTTATGTATGGAGACCATGACCTAACATGGCTCCTAAGCCATAACACCGGAGTCATCAGAATGTGCTTCTGTCATCCGCAGCTTGCTGTGTGTCTCCTCTGTCCTGTGTCCTCCTCCCCCCTCTGTCTGTCTGCATATGATAATGCCGCCCCCTCTGCTCCTGCTGCTCAAAAAACTATAACTTGTATACACCCTCCACGCTGTCTTCTTATGCTGCATACTCTTCTGTGTGTGATTTATGAAAATAAATACCTCATGTAAGAGCCGAGATCACGGTCACATGATCGGCCGGGTCTGTTCTCTCCTTCTCCCTGTCTCCTCCCCTCCTTCTCCCTTCCCGAGTGGTGTCAGCAGGGGAAATCTCAGCCCTGCCCAGTGCATCTATAAGTCGGCTCTTACATGAGGTATTTAGAGCATTTGTTTTCTAAAATCACACACAGAAGAGGACTCTACATAAGAAGACAGAGCAGATAATATATACATGTTACAGTGGCTTAACAACCACTTTAAGTAAACCATTCACATTATTCAGTTGTACCAGACAAGGTTGCCCACTGTCCCCACTTCTATTCACCCCATCCCTTGAACCATTCCTCGCAACAATCCATCAAAACCCCAATATTTATGGCATCTCAGTGGGAAAAAAGAACACAAACACACTACTTATGCAGATGACATTCTGTTTTACGTCCAACAGGCTGCAATTTCCCTGCCAAACCTAATGACAGCTTTTAACCAATTCAAGACTGCCTGCCATCATTATACAGCGGTCGTTTGAAGTGCAATACTATTGTTATGGTAGCAGATAGCTACCATAACCCCTGTATCCTTTTTTACAGCCGGCGATTCTGCACAAGATAAAAGTGGTCTCAGCAGAGGATTCGCCCCCCCCCATGCCGGTTTCCGGTCATCTCCACAGATGAGTCCGTGAGCCGAGTGAGTGGCTGAAGCCTTTCACTTGGCTTCATAACATGGCAGGGCGGAAGCGACGTCACAAGTCACTTCCGCCCAATGCTTTTAAAGGGCTATTTTTATTTTTTTTTGCAATGTCATTTTTTTCAAATTATTATTATTTTTTTTTTTTTTTTGCATTTTACTGTAAATATGAGATCTGAGGTCTTTTTGACCCCAGATCTCATATTTAAGAGGTCCTGTTATGCTTTTTTCTATTACAAGGAATGTTTACATTTCTTGTAATAGGATTAAAATTGATCATTTTTTTGTTTTAAAAAAGAACAGTGTAAAAATAAAAATTAAAAAGTAAAATAAACAATTAAAAAAAAAAATTAAAGCGCCCTGTCCCCACGAGCTCGCGCACAGAAGCAAACTCATACGTAAGTCACAACTGAAATATTGTAAAAAAGAAAAGTGCAGCGCTGGAATGACCTCTAATCATATATCAGTCCATAAGTGAACAGTCCAATAAAAACACCATCCGTGTTCATGCAATTCAGATCATCAAAGTGCTTCCGTGCAATCCACCACCAGTGTAAAGATGGCCGCTCACCTCCCTCAGTGGACCCTCTATAAAGGGTCAAATGCGCTCTTAGCCCCTAATCAGGGGGAAACAAGGAACACTCCACTCAGGGACCGGATGCGGCTGCTGCCCTATTCCTTGGATGGCTCCAAACAACGGATGTCACATATAACATAAAAAACAATCCATAATGCTCTCCGTATATAAAACACAGTAATTTATTGCTTACGATTGCACTTACATAGCCTGCACTGCAACCCAGTGCTCAGTATGAAATTTGTGGTTAAAAGCCAAAGTGCATATCAGATGACATGTGAAGAGAGCCGGCGTCGGTCGCGGGTGATGTCACGCTGGTCCCTCCCTTTCCATATGCGTTACATTCTGGAATCAGAACTTCATCAGCGGATGAGGAGGTGACGTCCAATCCGCTTTTTATTCCGTAAACAGGAAGCAGAATCATTAGTTTATGTTAAATCTCCATGGCAACAGAGCAGGGCTCAGACAATAGTTTCTGGTCCGGACATGCCTTGTGAAGAGAAGGCCGGCCCCTAAAAGTGATATGCCAATGACGCTCGCCACACGGCCCCGGAAGTGACGCACGTCTCCAGCATACCACAACATGGAGACAACTAATTCTGTCCACAATAAAACGTCATGGTGACTAACTATTTAAACCCATAGCCTGCTATGCTGGCAGATCAGAGCTGAGATAACTGTTAGCCGAGAAATTTATGTTCCAATATATTTTATTAGTTTTTTAAAAGCTGTTTACAATACATGACATAGCGTTATACATTTGCAGTAACATAACAACTCTAGACTTTGCAATAGTATTCATTTGTGGTCAATGTATTTACTTATGACTGTTGCCATATGATCATTGCGTCCAACTTGCAGATCCGTTAGGAAATTCTGCGACTCATGGGGATTATATACTTCTTGCTTTAAGATTGTTCATGTAATACTGCAGGTGATGACCAAACACTTAATGCTATGGTACTATGTTAACACACAATTATCACCGAAAACCCCCTCCCTTGGAGCTTGTTGTTCGTGCTCCATCGTTCCTGTCGCATTGAATTGGTGTGATTATCTATAGTAGCTATAAATCTTTAACTTGTACCTTTATAAAGGTCAACTCGTAAAACTGTACCGACTCTCTCTCTGTCGTTGGTGGCGCCTTCCTCCTTAATTGTAACTCTACTCACCTCCAGTTCCTCCGCGAGGAAGGGGATGGTGGACGGCTCCCCCAGACACCCCCATTGGCATCACGTTTGTGTCTCGAGGAGTCGCCCCCCCCGTTTTGCCTCCTTTGGTTCTTCACTTATCCACAAAACTTTGTAGGCTCCTGCATACCCATGACTGCCACGGGTGCCAAGAAGTGATGGCCTTACCTATTTTGCCCTGGCTAGAAGCATGCATAATTTCATAGCTGCAGTGGGTATTTATTATGTCTATCGTATCTGCTACTTTTGGAATGTGGTTGGTTTTCCACAGACTCGTGATGTGGAGCCTTGCTGCTAGCAAAATGTGTGACAGCACGTTTCTGTAATGGGGCGAGATTTTTTCTATTGTGAGGTTCAAGATACCCAGTTCTGGTGAGACCCTTTGTGGCTCTCCGGTTATGTCCTGTAACATTTGGAAAATCGTTTTCCAGTATTCGTGTAACCGAGTGCAATACCAAAGTATATGGAAAATGTCCCCTTTTTCCCTGTTACACCCCCAACATGAATTAATTGTGTTGGTGTCAAATCTTGCTATCCTCGCTGGAGTGAGGTACCATCTAAGATGGATTTTATATGTCAGTTCCCAAAGGGTCGAACATTGGGTGGCTTGGAAAATAGATTTCAGTGCATGTTGCCATTGTTGTTCTGAATAGGTTGTGCCCAGTTCCCTTTCCCAGCATGTGTGTGCTTTTTGTTTTGACAAATTTTCGTTTGTTTTGTATGTTCCCGTATATTAGTGAGATAGCTTTGTTCGTGTCTGTTGTGGAATGGAAGAATTTCCAGACCCCAGGTGGCATTGAATAAAGTTCGGGAGTTATCTTTTTGAGGCATTCACGTATTCTCAGATACGTGAATATCTCTGTATTTGGGAGCTTGAATTCTGATTGAATGGATGGAAAGGATTTGATTTGTGAGCTGGATTTGAGGTTATTTAAGTGCGTTATACCTCTGGATTTCCAATTTTTGAGGTTCAGGTCTGCGGTGACCATTTCAAGGGTCTCTATTGGAAGTGAGGGATGGATGTTCCCCTGTTGCATTTTCAGTTTCTCTATTAGGTTTTTCCACGCTAAGGCTGCTGCTTTGATGGTTGGAGGGGCCGCTGATGGGGTTTTAGCTCCAAGCGGTGTGCTAAGTAGCCATCCACTTAGTCATGTCCGTGGTAAATTTGTGGCCTCCATAAGGCTCCGTAATTTAGCAGGTTTGGGCTGGAACCAGTCCCTAAGTGGTGCTAGTATGGATGCTATGTAGTAGTCCTCAAAGTCAACTGTCCCTCCTGTGTATTTATGTTTCACCAATGTCTCCCTTGCACATCTTGTTTTTTTTCCCCTGCTATAAGCAGTAGTTAAGGGCCTTCTATAGTTTTGGGAAGTACGTTTTGGGAATGGGAATTGGGAGGGTTTGGAATAGATACATTATTTGAGGTAGATGTATCATTTTAAAGGCAGCTAGCCTTCCACTCCAGGATATTTCGTGTCTGCACAGGGCACTAGATTCCTTTTTCAACTTTTCTAGAGCAGGTATGTAGTTTGTAGTGAATAAGTTCTTCACCGATTTTGTTAGTTGTACCCCCAGATAACTTATACTGTCTTTAGCCCATATAAATGGGTTTTGGACTTGCAAATGATTACTCACTGTGGCATTAATTTTCATTTCTAACACATAGGATTTGGTTACATTCACTTTGTAATACGAGACCTTACTAAAATCTTCCAGTACCCTCCGTACCTCTGCCAGGGAATGAGCCGGGTTGGACAGCATTAATATGACGTCGTCCGCGAAGAGACTGATTTTGTGTGTTTGTTTGTCTAGGTCTATTCCAGCTATTTGGTGATTGGTTCTAATTTTTTCCGCTAGTGGTTCAAGTGATAAGATAAATATTAGCGGGGACAATGGGCAACCTTGCCTGGTGCCATTGGTGATGTGGAAGGTTTTGGACAACGTTCCTGAAAGAAATACTTGGGCTGAGGGATTAGTATATAATGCAGATATGGCTGAAAGGATTTGTCCTGTGAGGCCAAATTTTTTTAGGACTTGTAAATAAATCCAATTGACTCTGTCGAATGCCTTCTCTGCGTCCAGTGATAGGAGCAGAGAAGGCATCCCGCTGAGTTCTGCATGATGAATCACATTAATTAGCCTTCTAGTGGCGTCAGCTGCCTGGCGGCCTTTAGTGAACCCCGTCTGGTCTGGGTGAATTAATGTGGGCAATATGTGGTTTAGTCTAATGGCTAGTGCTTTGGCATAGATTTTAGTATCCACGTTCAGTAGGGATATTGGTCTAAAGTTTTGCGTCTCATTCGGCTCCTTCCCTGGTTTTGGCAACATGATAATGAGTGCCCGAAGATTTTCTTCTGGGAAATTTGCAGAGGAGGCAGCTTCATTAAACAGCCCAGTCAGACATGTTATTATGTATGGTTGGTAGTGTTGAGCAAACCCGGACTGTAAAGTTCTGGTCCGTATCGAACTTTGGGGTGTCCGGGACCCGGACCCGAACCCGGACTTTTCAAAAAAAGTCCTGATTCGGGTCCTGGGTTCTGGTAATTTTACCAAAAGTTCTGAAAATTGCTGTAAAAAAGTCCAGGAAAGTCCTAGAGGTTACACACAGTTTCCAGATGTTTGCAGAACAGTAGTTCAGTTTGTCCCGGTTTTAGTTAAAGTGACACACACAGTTTCCATATGTTTGCAGAACAGTAGTTCAGTTTGTTCCGGTTTTAGTTAAAGTGACACACACAGTTTCCAGATGTTTGCAGAACAGTAGTTCAGTTTGTCCCGGTTTTAGTTAAAGTGACACACACACTTCCGGTTCCGGCGCCGCATGGAGAGGAGCTAGGAGACCTCAGCTCCGCTCCCCAGTCAGCAAAACAGCATTTAAAAGCGGCAATCAGGGTGCTAGCATCGCACCAAACCCACCCTAACAGCACAGGGAACCGGATGGACCGCTTTGTGGAGCGGACCGGACAGAGAACGCTCACTGCACAGCCGAACTCAGGGGGAGAGAAGACACACGCTGCAGCCAACATGGCCGCCGCAGCACAGCCACAAGCACAGGTACTGTCCTATGCAGCACAACTGGCAACATCCACACCAAGCCAGCACACAGACAACTCTGCTATACAGCCCCAGCAGCTAATGACAAGTACCCCAGTGCCTGAGCCAACATCCCCAGGGGACATAGCGCAAGCGGTGGCGCTACTCATGAAGCCCATGATCACTGACGCAGTAGAATCAGCGGTGCAAAAAGGCATAGAACAGCTACATAAGGAACTTCAATCACAATCTACCAGGCTCTCACAGGCTGAAGACAGGCTATCTAGCGTTGAAGATGACACAAACGCCCTGATGGTGACGGTTGCAAAACTGACTACACACCAGAAAGAACTACAGAGGTAATTGACTTAGAGAACAGAACCAGGAGGAACAACCTCCACGTCATAGGCCTTCCTGAATCCTACTCACCCCACACTCTGCACAAAATATGTGGCGTGGCCATACCTGAACTCTTGGGACTCCGCACTCCCTGCATAGTGGAAAGGGCGCACAGGATCGGGCAGCCATCTGACACACGCTCAAAACCCAGAGCAGTCATTGTCAAATATTTGAACTACACCGACAAGCAAGCCATTCTACAAAGCTTCAGGAGGGCCCGATCCCTGGTGTTTGAAGGACATACTCTGCTAATATTTGCGGACTACTCCATAGAAGTTATGCAAAAAAGGAAGGCCTTCTCACCTGTCTGCTCCACTCTCCATGACCGAAATATCAAATTCAGCCTGGCTTACCCCGCAACCCTCTACTTCCAATCACCACAAGGTGAGAAACTGTCATTCACTTCACCCCAGGAAGCTGAACAGTACATCAATGAAGCATTGCAGACTGACATGGACCAAACGCCCCAAGCGGAAGCCAACGCCAGACACTCACCTGGAAAGGCGTCCAAATTGTCAAACATGTCTGGAAGCCCGGTGAAACCCCCCTATAAGAGGGTACGCTTCGGCCTGAACGAGACACAACAAATACAAGCTTAACTGGAAGAACCGGTCGCTCCATAATCGCTGTCAACCCATCTTTATGACAACACTGCCTACAACGTTCAGCCCCACAAAGTGAACAGACATCTTTAATACACCATGGTGGATTGAAAACTGAACTGTCATCAAGCCCAAAGACCCCACACTGGGGACGCGGACCCAGCTAAGAGACTCTGCACTTTCACAGTTCATGAGAAGCTAAGAAGCTACGGTAAAAACTCTTAGATCGTTCTATGTTAACATGTCTTTTGACTATATTGACTAAGTTTTACTATGTATCAGGGCAGTTTTGAACCTGAATGATACCCCTCGGGGTGAGAGTGCTCGTGGATGAGCCCCCCTCCAGATCACTGAACCCACCCTCCGGTTCACACCGGCTGGGGGGGGACCGGATCTGGACGGGACTCACCCCCGAACACCAAAGAGGCACTGGGAATCTTCTATGGACCTCACTAATCATAGCCCTATCCAGGTAAGGTTGAGGGGTCCGGTAACCTCCTACCACAAATGCGACTCAACCCCCCTTATACTCCTCCACCATCCTGGCTCCCCCCCCTACCCCCCCTGCATAACAGATTCGCACCCTCCCCATACGGGGAAATCGCCTACATCCGAAAGT
>BLSH010147878.1:91140-106132 GCA_018402905.1 Glandirana rugosa
GAAGGTTTTATAAAATAACTTTGTTACAGTTCTTCTATGTATGTTTGCTTATTTTTTGTTACAATGAAAACTGACATGTAAGGTAAACTACTTTGACCTGTATGTATCTTCTTGACATTGTTTCAATAAAATATTTTGGAAGAAAAAAAAAATAGAACGAGTTCAGAGATAACAAAAATGGTGAAAGTTCTGGGAGATAAAACCTATCAAGAGCGACTTCAGGAACTTAATATGTACAGTCTGGAGGAAAGAAGGGAGAGGGGAGACATGATTGAAACCTTTAAATACATCAAGGGGGTGAATAAGGTACAGGAGGGCAGTCTTTTCAATATGAAACCAAAATCAAGAACACGGGGACATGACCTCAAACTAACTGGGGGGAAGTTCAAAACTAATCTTAGAAAGTATTATTTTACTGAAAGGGTGGTTGATGATTGGAATAAACTACAAACAGAGGTTGTGAGACAGTCAACAGTAAATGGCTTCAAACATGCTTGGGATAAACATAAATCTATAGTCAGACAACAAGGTTAATGTAAAAAAAAATATATAAAAAAATAAATAAATAAAAAGGGGCAGACTCGATGGACTACTCAGTCTTTTTCTGCCGTCACTTTTCTATGTTTCTATGTTTATTATATGCTCATTCCCTAGAAATTTTGTGCTGATGTTTCTATATCTCTGAAAAATGTGGGTGGGAGACGTATGGGAATTGCTTGGAGGATATAGAGTAGGCGAGGAAACGCATTCATCTTCAGAATGGCTGCCCTGCCAAACCAGGAGACATTTAATTTACTCCATTTTTTGAGGTCCAATGTCAATGTATTCAGTATGGGTAAGTGGTTCATAGAGTACAGGTCTGTAAGCTTATGCGGGAGCTGAATTCCTTGGTATGTTATAGAATTCGACTTCCATGTGAAGGGAAAGTTTCCCTTGCAGTGTTCAACAAGACTTTGTGGGAGAGAGGTGTTAAGGGCAAACGACTTGTTGAGGTTTATCTTCGTATTTGATAATGTTTGGAAATGCTGAAATGCTTTTAATTCCAATAGTTCTTTATTGGGGTTTAACAAGACATATACAAACGGTAACAGATAACAGGAGACATATTCCAGAGTGTCGTTTCGTACATTATAAGAAGGTTAACAGGTTGCAGAAGTACCATCTAGGAGTGAGGGAAAATGACCTGCTCTCAATTAGGTACTCATTTAGGCTGCTAGGGTAATTGGTCAGACCCTACGGTTCTCCCATTAAGGTTCTCGTCCCCCCCGTTCCCGGCACCCCAATGGGAACATACTGTGCCTTGTGGGAAGGGGGGGAGTGAAGTAGCTACTAAGAGTCCGTCGGGGTGGTAGTGGATAATCAGGGTGAGGTCATGTCTCTGGAGTGTCTTATCTATGCTTTGATGGTTGTGAGTAAGGAAAGTGGAGAGAAGGGGGACTAGGGTGGGGTAGAGGGGTGGGGAGGAACCTTTGTGTGTTGTCCAGTATTATTGGTGCGTGGAGCAATGTTTATGGTTAAGCCATGTGTCCCAGCATGTCAGGAATTTCGAGGAAGAAGAGTTGGTGGATGCTAAGATTTTTTCCATTTCGCATTGGTAGTTTAACAGGCAGATCGTGTCTGTGTATGATGGAGGCCTCGGTGGATTTCCAGAGTTTTGTAATATTTGTTTTAGCAGCTAATAGAAGGTGTATTATAATCGTACGTGCTTTGGTGGGAAGGGAGTGGATATTTAAGTGCAGTGTCACGAGTTCAGGGTTTGGCTTAATTTGTTGATTGCATAGTTCTGAGATTAGCGTGAATATTTTGTTCCAGTATGATCTTAAGGATTTACAAGTCCACATGATGTGGAGGAGTGTACCAGGTACTCCGCAGTCTCTCCAGCATTGGTCGCTTTGGCTCGGGTATATTTTTGCTAATTTGAATGGAGTGTAGTACCATAGGTGCAGTGTTTTTTGGTAATGTTCCCAATGGTTTACGCACTTTGTAGCGGAATATGTCATATGGAAGGTTTTGTTCCATTCCTCCTCTGGGAAGGATTTCCCTAAGGTATCCTCCCATTTGTGCATGGTGGCTGTTTTCAATGGCATATTGTGGGCTTGGAGTGTTTTATAGAACAATGATATGCCTTTTACCGTGGGGTTATCGTTGTTAAGAAAGTTATGTATTGATAGAGGGATTTCCAGGGTGAGGGGGATCTTGTGGGATGTGAGGTATTTTTTAATTCTAATGTAGTCGAATAGAGTGTGGTCAGGGATGTTGTGATTGTTCCGTAGTGTCGTGAATGAGCATATTTGAGAGCCATCATATAGGTGTTTCAGAAGGTTAATACCTCTGTCATGCCATGGTGCTAAGTTGAGGTGAAGCATGGCGTGGTTTAGAACAGTTATTGGGGTGTCTACTTTTTGGATTGGGTCCTTAGTGGAGTTGTTTGTGGCTAGCTCTATCCAGGTATCAAGTGAGGTTAGAGTTGTGGGGGAGTTTGAGGTAACGGGCGGGATGCCTAGTTTAGATGCGATGAGTGCTGTTCTTAGGTCTGCATGTGGGGCGGATGCAGCTTCTAGTTTTGTCCATATTTTGTATCTGGGGGGGTTCCACCAGTGTCTAATTTGGTCCAGGATGCATGCCTTATAATAGGCCTGTATATTGGGGGCTCCCAGTCCTCCCATACTTAGTATGTTAAATGAGCACCTGGGGGGTTTGCGTTTCCAAATATATTGGTTGAAGTGTTTTTGAATTGATGTCAGGAATGATTTAGGTATGGGTATTATCAGTGTTCTGAATAGATAGAGGAGTTTGGGAAGGATCAGCATTTTTAAGATAGCTATTCTGCCAGCTGTATTGAACCCTAGTGATTTAAGTTGTTGAAGTAGTAATGGGTAGCTAGTTAAGAGGGGTTTGAAGTTATGTTTGCATAATTGGGCGGCATGGGCTGAAAGGTGAGTGCCTAGGAAGGGAATGCAGTTATTGGTCCATATAAATGGGTATTCTTTCTGTAAAGTAGTTTGGGTAGCAGTTGGGATATTTATGCCTAGGATCTGTGATTTCGTGGCGTTTAGTTTATAGTATGATATTGTGCTAAATTCTGTCAGTAAGTTCTGAGTTTCTGCGAGGGAGATTTTGGGGTGGGTTAGCATAAGCATGATATTGTCAGCAAAGAGACTAATTCTATGTTCTCGATTGTATATTTTGATGCCTTTTAATTTTGGGTGGGTTCGGAATCTGTCAGCGAGGGGTTCCATTAATAGTGTAAATATAATGGGTGAGAGTGGGCAGCCTTGTCTTGTTCCATTTCTTATGTAGACCGGGGAGGAGTATATTCCAGATGTAAGTACTGTGGCCGAAGGATTGGAGTATAGGGCGAGTATGGCCGTTTGTATTGGACCTGTAATGCCGAAGGTGTTGAGGGCCGCCTTGGGATATCCCCAATGCACTCTGTCAAATGCCTTCTCTGCATCTTAAGACAGAAGCAGAGAAGGCATCTGCGTCTGGTTTGCCCCGTATAATACATTAATTAGGCGCCTGGTAGCGTCAGGGGCTTGTCTGTTAGGGACAAACCCTACTTGGTCAGGATGTATTAAATGTGGAAGTACTGTTTGTAGTCTTAGTGCAAGTAATTTGGCGTATATTTTCACGTCTACATTCAATAGGGATATTGGTCTGTAACTTGAAGGGGCGGTGGGGTCCTTGTCTGGTTTAGGTAAGGTCACAATAACAGCATTTAACATTTCACCCGGAAAGGACCCAGAGGTAAAGGCTAGATCGAAGGTGTTACAGAGGTGTAGAGCTAGGTCATCTGCTAAGTGTTTGTAGTATTCATTGGTGAAGCCATCATCACCTGGCGATTTGTTATTGGGTAATGTTCATATTATATTACATATTTCTTGAGTGGTGATGGGCTTTGAGATGGACTGGAGTTGTCTCTTATCTAATTTGGGGAGGTTGGTCTTACTCAGGAATTGATCAATCAGTTCCTGAGTAGGTTGGAGGGTCTAGGTGTCCTTGCTAAGGTCATATAGATTTTGGTAATATGCTGCAAGGGCATTGGCTATGTCCTTTGGATTGGTTACTGGGGTGCCTGAAGTTGGATGCTTGAGTCGTACTAGTTTTTGCTTGGTTTGTCTAGATTTGACTTGTTTGGCTAACCAAGATCCTGCCTTGTTGTGGAGGCCATAAAATTTGGATTTCATGTACTGTATCTTAGATTGTTTTCAAATTTGTGTAAGAGGAATTAGTTCATGTATTATCACTGGGTTAGGGTGCCTTTTATTTTCAGACTCTTTTGTAGTGATAGAGCTAAGAACCTCTTCGATTTGCCTTGACCTCTGTTTTTTGGCCCTGGAAGCAATCTTGATTAAAACACCTCTCATGTATGATTTATAAGTGTTCCATAATACAAATCTATCAACATCAGGTTGGTCATTGAATTCAAAAAAGTTCTTATGTTCCTGTAGAATCAGTTGGTACAATCTCCGGTCTTCCAGGAGGGAGGAGTTTAGTCTCCATTTTGGAGGTAATTTCATGTTAGGGTGGTCGGATAGTTCTATAGTAATGGGAGCATGGTCGGACCAGGAGATTGTACCGATTGAAGTTTTAGTTACAGTCTGCAAAGGACCTTTTTGCATGAAAAAATAATCGATACGTGAGTATGAGGCGTGGGCGGTGGATAGGTGCGTGAAGTCCTTTTCTGCTCCGTGGAAGCATCTCCAGACATCGTAGAGATCGTGCTTATGCAGTAGAGCTGCAATTGCTGGAACATTCTTCCTAGAGGGGGTGGTAGAGTCTAAGTCCGACGATAACGCCACATTGAAGTCCCCTCCAATTATGAGGGTGCCCTGTGCCTGAGATAGGATTTCCGATAATAGGGGCTTAAGGAAGTGTTTAGTCCTGGTGTTAGGGGCATAGACGTTAGTCAAGGTATAGGGGGTGTGGTTTATTTCGCACATCAAGGTCAAGTAGCGGCCTTGAGGGTCCTGTGTTCACTGTATATAGCGGAAGTTCATAGAGTCTTTGATAGCTATTAGGACCCCACATTTCTTTTTCGGACCATTGGCCAAGTAAATGTGTGGAAAGTGTGGTAGTTTGAATTGGGGGAACTTGCTTGCAGCAAAATGTGATTCCTGGGCAAATATAATGTCAGCTTTGGCGTTGTTCGCCTCTTTCAGCAGTGCATTGCGTTTAAATGGGCTATTCGGTCCTTTTTCATTGATGGAGATTATTTTCAAAGGCATAGTGGGATCTGTGATAGCTTATGTGTAGTCAGACGAGGATGTGGTGTATAGGTTAGGATACGATACCTGGTGCTTGTATGGGTATAGCAAAGTCTATTAGCTGTTCCAATTGAGCTCCTGACAATGCTGGGACAAGTTTGCAGATGCTTTTCTGTCATTTGAGCGTCTGTTGATCGGTTGGTGCTTGTCTTCATGTTGGTTCCTGTATGGGTAGAGACAGTGAGGAAAGAGGGGGGAGGGTGGAGGATACACAGAAAAAACAGTAGTAAGAAGACCCTAGTGGAACCTAGGGCAGATGTGCAGCAACTTTTCTGCTGGCATAAACTGGGGTTGTAGGAGTACCAGCAAACAGGCTGGTAAAACTGGTGGTGAACCATAAGTTGAACTGGAGCATTCGTCCCACACTGGTTGATGTGTGATGGGAGAGCCTTGAGGAGGTCAAGCTAGTTCAGGCACGGTTTGATGTTGCCCGGTTATTTAGGACCACTCATTTTGCAGTCTTTCTGGTGGGGGTTCTGCTTGTGTTTGCATATCCCCCGGGATCAGTTGCCAATCCTTGAACAGCATGCGTGCCAGGGTGTCCCTGGGTGCTGTGTCTGGCAAGAATTTGGGTTTTGGTAGGCGATGCGCTCTGTCTATGCATAACTCTATGTCACTTAGCGATGGAATAAGTGCTTTCATTAAACGTTGTATAAAGTTAGTCAGTTCATTTGGAGGCACTGACTCTGGGATCCCCCTAAATTTTATGTTGTTGCGTCTCCCGCGGTCTTCAAGATCAGCGGGCTTTGTTTGCAAGCGTTGTAGTTCAGCTTCTTGCTCAGAATATGCGTCTACTAGCTCGTTATGAGCAGTAAATAGGTCCGCCATTTTATTTTCTAAATGCAGGATCCTATCTTCATGTATCTGAACTGTGTCTTGTAAGGGGTTAAACATGTTGGAAAAGTCCCTGAATAGAGTGTTCCTGAGGGAAAGGAGCATATTTTTCATTGTGTTTTCAGATATTGTTTGTTCTGTGGCTGGAAAGATATCAATTGTCGGGCATTGTAGAGGAGGCTGTGTTATGGCCTGTGGCAGCGTGATGTGAGGGCTTAGCTCCGGGTTCTCTCCCTCCCTCCGCTGCTTCAATTTAGCAGGGCTGTGAGAGGTGGTGTGGAGGGGGGAGAGATCTCTGTATTGAATTCTGTGTGCTGTGGGTTAGCCAGGGATGTCTGGCCTGTGTGGGCATCCGCGGGAGCTCCGATCCCGGCGCCGGCGTTATCTTGCTTTCCCCTCTGCGGCGCGGCCGAGAAGAAATCTGTCAGGCGCTGCGGGGTTTTGGTGTCTTTCCTGCGTTTGCTCATCTCCCCTCAGTGTCCAGATGTTCCCCCACTTACTTTGTGTTGCTGTTCGGCTCTCCCGTGCCTTGTACAGCGTAGCTTCGGATGTGTGGGAAGCAGGAGCTCCGATTCACGCGGCCATCTTCTCCGCCGGTCGGACAAGGCCCCCCGCTGAAATGCTTTTAATACTACAGGTAAGGTGACAAGTGTGTCGGTCAGGAATAACAGTATGTCATCTGCGTACGCTCCCAGTTTATATTCTTGCTTGGCTACTTTCATGCCGTGAACATCTGGATTATTTCTTATTGATTGCAGGAAAGGTTCCAGAGAGAGTATGAATAAAATAGGGGAGAGGGGGCAGCCCTGCCTTGTCCCAATTTTGACAGAGAAGGCATCTGACAGGGTATTGTTTACGCATATTTTTGCAATGGGGTTGACGTATAGAGATGTTATGTAGCCTAGCATTCATGTGCCTAGGCCAAGTGTGGAGAGAGTCTCCTTCATGTTGTCCCACGCCACCCTGTTAAATGCCTTCTCAGCATCTAGAGAGAGGAAGAAACCTTTCTAGTTAAAATTAGGGCATGATGTAGATTAATAGCCTTTATGGTATTGTCTCTGGCCTCTCGGCCAGGGAAAAATCCCACTTGGTCTCTGTGAATAATGGATAGAAGAAGTGGGAGCAGTCTATTTGCTAGAATTTTAGAGAATATTTTAATGTCCACATTGAGGAAAGAAATTGGCCTGTAATGTGTGGGCTGGGAAGGGTCTTTCATCTCCTTGGGGATAACTACAATGTGTGCCTCCAATATTCTGGACGTGAGAGGATTTGCGTTAGATAAGGAGTTGAAGGCTTTAAGAAAAGGGGAGACTAGGAGATCCGGGAAAGATTTGTAATACGCCGCCGTCAAACCATCTTGACTGGGACTCTTGTTAGGTTTCAGTTGTTTGATTGCGACTGACCATTCATCCACAATTATTGGTTGTTATAATGCGTGGGCTGTTTCATGGGGGATTGGTGAGAGGCAGTGTTGTGCAAGGAATTCCTGAATCACTTGCATCCTGGGGGGGCGGACGTTATGTGGTCTTTGTGTTCTAGATTATATAGTGCCGAGTAGAATTTTTTTAACTCCTTTGCGATATCGGTGTTGTTGGTGAGTGTCTTGCCAGACGCAGTATGTATGTGGTGTACCATTGCTTTTGCTTTTTCCACTTTGAGGGCTTGGGCGAGTAGGTGACCACTTTTATTGCCAAACTCATAAAAGAGTTTTTGTGTGAGAGTATGTCTCCGTTAAAGTTTGCGCCCTAGCGCATCTCGTAGGAGATTGCGGGTTTCTATCAGTTCCTGATACGTGTGTTGGGCCAGTGTGCATTTATGTATCATTTATAGCTTAAGTTTTGTGATGATTTCTTTGATCTGTGCTTGTTTCTCTCTCTTGATCTTGGAGGCCATAGCTATTAGTTTCCCTCTAAGGACACATTTGTGTGCTTCCCATTGAGTCAGGTGCGTGGTATCTGGGGTATCATTCTCTCTGAAGTAGGTCTTTATGTGGGTACGTAGTTCTTCTAATCTTAGCTTGTCAGTCAGAATAGATGTGTCTAGTCGCCAAATCTTAGTGCGGGGATTGCTATCCGGGAGTGAGATTGTCAGTGTGATGGGGTGGTGGTCCGAAAAAGTCATAGGTTCAATCGTGGCAACAGTCAGGCAGTTTAGATCTTGTTGAGTAATGAAGAAATAGTCTAGGCGGGAATATCTGGTGTGTGGGAGTGAGAAATGAGTGAAGTCTTTGTCGGAAGGGTGGAGGGTGCACCATGTATCATGGAGAAGGAGTTCCTGTAGACTTAGTCTTATTGTTTCAAGGCTCTGTAGGGAAGATATGAAGTCCCTGAGGAGGTATCTAATACGGGCTCTAGAGGGATATTAAAGTCCCCCCAACTATCAGCATGCCTTTTTGGAATGAGGCTAGTAGTCGAGAGATAGTTCTAAAGAAAGTTACTTGGGAATTATTGGGACTGTAAATATTTGCCATTGTGATAGGGGTATTTTTAAGGGTCCCTCTGATGAAGGCCAATTTGCCTTGTTCCTCTAACATGCTTTCATCTATCTGAAGAGGTATATTTTTGGCGATGAGAATGGAAACGCCCTTGGATTTCAACATTGTTTGGTAGCTGTGGGGAGAAATATATTTGTCAATTTAGGGATAGTTTCTGTTTTGAAATGTGTCTCCTGGATGAGTATAATATCCGCTCGCATGTGAGACAACAATTGAGACCTTTTTTCTGGGATGTTGAGTCCCTTCGCGTTGATGGACACTAATTTTATGGTGTGTTTATCATAATTGTAGCAGTGTTGAGGCATTATGTGGAGGGCTTATAAGTATTTACTCTTGAGTCACTTCCGCGATGGAGGGAGGGGGAGGGCTTGCTACCTTTTCAGAAACTGTGGAATCTCCCCAGGGTGTCGGAGGGAGCTGGGAACAGGAGAGGTGGGTTGAGGTGTGGGGAAGAGGAGGAGAGGGGGGAGGAGGAAAAGAAGAAAAAAAAGGGAGTGAGTTACCTGTAACCCGGCTCACAGATGGGGGAATCCGGATCCGTTCAGCTCAGACTGCCGGAGTCCGCTGTTGTGGGGGTGATAGGTGTGTGTCTAGGGGGATGGACAGATCCTGCACCCTTTGAGATCAGATTGGTAGGACAAGGGTGCTCAGGTAAGGATGGGATCAGGGAGTAATTAACCTGTATTCTACCTCCTGACATACTCGTCTGGCTTTAGAGGAAAAATGTGGGGGTAGGAATGTTGCTTGGCTTTTAAAGGGATATGTAAGTGTTCATTAAACGGCTAGTGATAAACCTTTAACCTAATAGTAAATGCGCTTTTGTTCGGGGAGTAATGTGTACTATTTGTCATAAGTGAGGAGCTCTAGGTACCGGGTAGAATTTTCGGTACCACCCCTAAAGCAATATCAACAACTTTGAACATCAACAGTAATTCCTCAATTTACAACCAAAAATTAGTTGCCGGGGCTGTTAATTTCCTCACCGCAGGCAAAGTTGAATTGTGAATTATAGTAAGCACTTTTTTGGAATGGTCTAGAGAGGTGTTTGGAGAGAGTAGAATATTAAAGGAGGAGGAATTCCCCGAAGATCCAGAGGCTGGTATTTATCATAGTAGGGATTTACTGCAGTGAGGAGAGGAGTAGCCCCGGGTCTCGTTATCAGGCAGCTAAGAGCTAAAGAGACAAGATTCTAATAATAGTGAGGCAAGGTGCTAAAAATAGTAATGGCCTCCAGGGATGAAAGAACAGAATTCAAGAGTATAACTTCAAAGATATAAATTTTTACCATAATTATTTATCTCCATATTGCGCTTCCTCTTTGACCTTACAGCATACATTAGAATATAACTTCAGAGCTTGAAAGCTAGGGAGAGATGAGATGCAGGAAAAAGGAGCACAATAATAAAATGCTATGTTTCCATTGTTTATTCGCTCACCAGGTCGATAAATACCTACACTTTGGAGGTCCTCTGTTTCCACATTAAAGCTTTGAGGTGGTTGACCAGAGAGTTCTTGTATGATGCAGGTCCAGAGGAATCACTTTTTGTTGGATGGGTGGTAGAGAGCTGAGTGGTGAGAGGGGTATGAAAATGCAATAGCTTTGAATGGTGGCGGTGACAGGTTTAGATGGAAGGAAGGGAAGGTAACGGTAAGGGAAATATGCAGAGAAATATTTGCCTCAGTTAATGTATTAGTGTTAGGTCCGGAGCTGTCTCTTACTCTTGACGATGGATAAGTCCATGTTCATGAGATTTCTGCTGTACAAGGTGATCAGGCTGAGTCAGGGACCATGGCGGTTAAAAAGTGTCAGCAGTGGGTCCAGCCTGAGGTGTGAAGGAGGCAAAGGTTACGAACGGAACTGATGAGTTATTTATGTTCAGCAGGGGTATGTGAATGATCAAAAGATTGTCACCCTGTAATAAAGCTTTTCTGTTTACTGGCTTATGTCCATATCAAGCAAGTTGTTTGATGATCTGAAGAAGAGCCGTGCAGACCGATCATCAGGGTGAACGTTGATGGGCAGATCAGGAGAGTGTGGCCACCCTGAGATGATGGGCAGGGGGGGGCAAGTAGGATTAGGACCGTGTTGGAGGTCTACCCTGTGAGTGGATGTGCGGGTCTCAGTTTATACGGTAGCTTAGTCGCCTGCCGATGGTGTAACCGTAGTGTGTGGCTTGTTATGGCAGGTATTTTCTGGTGTGTTGCAGTAATCTCTGGGGGAACAGCGCAGACAATTCTTTATGCGGTATGCTATCAGGGTAATAGCCCAAGGTCTATGACTGAGGGATAGGAGGATAGGGCCCCTCGTTGCTCTGGAGTCCTAGGTCTCTTATGAGGAAGGAGGGTGGAAACAAAAAGGAATGTGCACCTACAGTGAGTTTTAAACCCAAATGGCCCATCTCTCTGCTCTACAAATGTCCAGTATATGGACTGCTTCTGATGTAGGTCATGAGTAAGGAATCTCATTCAGTGTCACCCATTTTTTTTTTTTTTTGCCATCAAACCTGGGATTGATCTAAACTGGGAGTTGATAGTGAAGGTAAAGAATGTGCACTGCAGGTGTAAGGTTGGAGGGGCAAGAGCGTGATTGTCATACATTATAAGGAGCATTCTGTGAGCTGGAGAGGCAGAGGGACTGCCATTCCATGGTGTTCTTCCATCCCCGCCCGGAGAGGAGGGTGGGGGGTGAGCTTGACGGCGCCGAATGCTAAATGCGTTCCCCTCACTTATCCCATCCATGGATGTCGCTCTTCTGAGTGGTGGTAGCCTGAAGTCACTGTACCAATCTGGTAGTTCAACAGGGGGGATATCCAGGGTGGAGTAGAATTGCTCTAGGTCCTCCACTTTTGCAACACCTGAGGGGTTATGGCAGTATGTGAGTATGAGATCCTTAGGCTGCATCAGGGTTATTCTGCAGCCTATCTGGATGATGTGGTTATTTGGAGCACAGATTGGGAAAGTCATCTACCCAAAGTCCTGGCTGTCATAAACTCCATCAGAAACGCTGGCTTAAACGCAAACCCAAAGAAGTGAGCCATAGGGTTAGAAGAAGCCCGGTATCTGGGATACACCATTGGACGGGGACTAATCAAACCCAAACTCCATGAGGTAGAATCCATTAAAGACTGGCCTGCCCCTGTCACCAAGAAACAAGTGAGAACCTTCCTAGGCATGGTTGAGTATTATCGAAGGTTCATCCTAAACTTTAAAAGGCACCTAGAACATCTAGCCAATATACACAAAGGATACAAAAATCACAGTGTATCCAGACATCATGATAAGGTACATGCACGAGATCCCACAGGGACTCTATTTGTGGATATTGACTGCTTTGTTTCACATTGGAGGGGTGACCTTAAGGTGCGGGAGTTGTCCAAGTTGAAGTCTAAGTGGATCTTTCTCCTTAAGAGCTACTCCCCGTCTGGCTTAAATATAGACCTGTACATGAATTGTTTTATCGACAACTCCTGACCTCTTCTGTGGGACCTTACCCTTTCTCCTCCTCTTTCAAAATGTATGGTTGAAGAGACCCCTAGATATAGTGGGGGCATGCTAAGAAAATTATGCACAATGTAGTCACTCATATTTGGGTAACTTTTACGTCGCACATTCATACATGTCACCTATCATCCATGTGTATCGTGTGTATATTCATACATGTTACCTATCATTCTTATGTATCGTGTGTATATTCTCATGCTATGTTAGTATGTAAACATAACACATGCCTGTTGTTCCCCACAGTTGGGGTTTGAGAAATCCCTCCTCCATTTTTGGGTCATCTCTTTTGAGTACCCCCAGTCATTTTATTTCATTTTTTCTCCTCTCCTAATCGCCATGAATTCTCTCATATAACTTCTACATGTTAATTTTGGGATTGGTTACAAATATATTTGTTTTTATCCCAAAAAGAATTTGTGCGTTACACCATCGATTTTTATGTTTTTATTGTGTATTTCGTTTATGGTGACTTCTCCAGCTTTTTAGTCTGGGTCACCGTGTGCTGTGATAATTTATTATTTTTTAATTTTTTATTTCCTTTTTTCCGATCTTGCAATCTGGAACGCAAACAAGCTGAGTTCCGGTCCATTGTGCGTCCGTCGCACTTGTGCGAGGTAACTGAGCACGCTCCGACGCACTCATGTGTTCGTCCACTATGGGAGACATGGGAGGGATCCTTTGCCTCGAACGAACGCTGTGATTGGCGTACGGGAATGTGTTGTGTTATATTTATAGCGGTGTGGCGAGACATCCTTCATGCCCCGGAAGACGTCCGTTCGTGACGAAATTGATAGGGCGGAAGTGTTGTCTCGTGGTCACCACTGAACGAACGAATGCCTTTTACCTGCTTTCAGTGAGATTTTAATCGGGAATCTGTAAGTGCATTACTTTATTAAACGTCTTGGTTTTTAAATGATATGACACTATTGTGGCTCTTTCATTTTTATTGAGCTTCACGGAGACAATTTGGAAGATAGCGCTGAGGAGGCTGATCGTTGTGACCCAGTGGAGGTCTGTATCCACACAGGCGTTTCCTGACCCCCTATAATAAGGGGTCCAGGAAATCCGGTAAGGACACATCTTTATTGGTGGAGGATTTGTTTCACTGAAGTGGTGGTGTGGTGGATGCTTATATATTTATGGACACTTGGACAAGATTTACATTTACTATCTTGCACTAACTCCTTGCCACAAGGTTGAATTTAATTGGATTTAATTGGGACCCATATCCTGTTATGCACCTACCTTTGATTACAGCATTGAACGCATTTGGACTTTTTCTGCTCACTTCGGATTTTTTGTATTTCATGATGTGTCTGTTCTATTAGCACATATGTCGTTTTATTATTTGTCATATACACATATGATATGCACACAAGCGCAACTTTTTTTGTTTTAATGTTGTAGAAGTGTAGAATTCACACTATATTAGTTGCAGCTGTGTTTGGCTTACTTTTTGGGGGGTAGCACAGCTTGTTTATATATTTTTTATTTTTCATCCTAAACTTTGCCACCCTGGCAGCACCCTTAACTGACCTCACCAAGGGAAAAAGCTCCTCCGTAACCATTAAGTGGATTCTTGAGACCAAAGAAGCTTTCCAAAGCCTGAAGGAGGTGCTGTGTAACAAGCCTGTGTTGGTGGCCCCAGACTTTAGCAAAGAGTTTTTGGTCCAGACCAAAGCTTCCAGTATAGGTCTGGAGGCTGTTTTGTCACAACTGGTAGGCAGAGAAGAACACCGGTGGACTCTTTGAGTCGGAAGGTGACCCCGGCAGAAGGAAATGACAGTGTTGTGGAGCGAGAGTGCTTGGCCAGTAAGTGGGCCTTAGAGGCTCTACGGTACTACCTGCTGGGGCGCCACTTCCGACTCATAACAGACCTATCAGAGAAACAGACACGATCGTCAACGCATGCGTACGAACGCTCGCCTGGGACGATCACATCCACGCATGCGCACGAACGTTCGTCCGGCAAAGCGCAATCCCACTTAATGAGGTTGGTTGCTGCCCTATAAAAGGCGGCCTCTGTGTCACACAAATCGCTGGATTGTCTCAGCTCACCAGTGTTCCTGAAACCTGTGTCCTGTGTTCTGCCTGAAACTTCTGTTGTGACCCGGTTTGTTCCTTGACCTTGCCCCTGAACGTCTCCATTGTCTTTGACCTCTGGCCTGCCTCACGGACTTCTCTTCTGCCTGAATCCTGTGTTTGACCCCTGGCTTGTTAACCGGACTCTGCCTTATCTTGCCTCTTGTATCTGAATTAAAGACTGTCCTCCTGTGTTTGACCCCGGCTTGGCTCCCAGACTTCCTCGCTGCTGCTGCCTGTGCTGACCCAGCTACACTGGTCACCTGTCTCCACCTCCTGAGTTGCTGCATCCTTACCAGGCCTTTTCAGACTGTCCTTCCTAGAGACTTTACCTGTTGGAAGTCTGTCATCACTGGGTTCCAGTCCCTACGGTCCTTCGGTGTACATCTACTCAAGTCTGTTCGCAGCTCTGGTGACCCATGCTTCTTTGCGCATCATACCTCCTGTTCCCAACTTCAGGGGTATACTGCGTTCAGCCGCAAGGGGAGCCTCCCTCAGCATTTCGGCCTCGGATCAGGTACGTGACAGTACAATCCAGCCATGTCAGAGGCCGACAGGGATGGCTCTCCTTTGGAAGCACTATGCCAACAGGTCACCTCTCTTACCCAGGTCATCCAGAAGCTACAGGAAGACTATTCCCAGTTAGAGGGTCGCCTACAACATGCTGCTGTGCCCTTTGTTCCTGTTGATACGGAAGCACCCTCTACGGGCTCAATTACAGCCATCCCATCCCAAGAGGCTCCTGACCTGGTTCCTATGGTGATGCTACCAGCCCCAGAACCCAGAGTCCCCACACCTGAACGCTTCTTTGGGG
>BLSH010147903.1:7019-22108 GCA_018402905.1 Glandirana rugosa
GATTTTTAGCGGTAATGCGATATTGGGGGGGACATGTCGGAACATTTTGACACTTTTTTGGGACCAATGACATTTATTCAGCGATCAGAAATTTAAATGTCCACTGATTACTGTATAAATGTCATTGGCAGTGAAGGGGTTAACCTGCAGGGGGCAGTGAAGGGGTTAATATGTTCCCTGGCTGTGTTCTAACTGTGGGGGGGCATGGCTGGTCGGGACATAACAGATCTCACTGATCCCAGTGACAGGGATCAGTAGATCTGCTATGTCCCCTGTCAAAGAACGGGGAACCGCCGTGTTTACAACGGCGGTTCCCCGTTCTGAGGCTCCTGAAGGTGATCGTGGGTCTCGGGCGGACATCGAGTCCGCCCGACCCGCGGGCACGCTCGCGCGCGCGCCGCCGCTGCCTCCAGGGGGCGCGCGGGAGCATGCGCAGTGGGAGGACGTCCATGGACGTCCTCCCGGCATTTCAGGTCCGCGCTGGAGCCGTATTTCGGCAATAGCGCGGACCTGGAGGGGTTAATTACCCATATATATATATAATCTCCTACATTATTAAGTTATTAAAAATGATGCTATATACCAGATAACAATGGGTAGGGATTACCCCTCCAGCCATTTAGTATACACAGCATACATTCTGCAGTGACAGAAAAGATTCATTCATTTAAGTGATACTTAAATGGACTGTTTTTAATTTCTGCAAGAAAATAATGTCACGGACCTCACGTGCCCATGGCCACTAGATGTGCGAGCCGTTACTGGGAGTATAGGAGGGAATAAAGGGGAACTTATAAGACAGACAATAGACAATACATACAATTGGCATATCGCCATGAAAATAAAAAGGAATAAAAACAGAAATAAACATTACGTTACTGCAGTCCATCCCTGGACAGAAGTATGTCAAAAAGTTGGTGGAAACTCCCCAGTTTAGAACTGATTTTATGAGAGCAATCTTGGAACATGGAGACTCCCCAATTTATTGGAATATGGATGTGGGCTGGACGTTAGCCCCTGGCCAATCAACCCTGGGGGGTGTTCCCATCCCAGCCCACAGGATGTTTCATGTTCCGAAATGACCAACGTCAAACCGGATCAGAACGGCATTGACCACTGGATCATGGATAGAATTTCCAAAACCAGCGTGTTTCCCATTCGTGACAGTGAGAAACACGATCTACCTGCCACAGCCTAGCGCCATCTAATGGCATTGTGTGTTTTCCTGAGACCCAAAACCAGCTCCAAATACAGATCCAAAGAAATTTTCAGCTCTCTGCCGCTAATATTTCAGCTTTTATGAGAGATGAAATGTATTCTTTTGATCTGTTGATACTAATCAAAGCTTGTAGACTCTCCGGGACCTAACAGTACCCCCCTGCAGTTCCTGCAGCCAGGGAGGCTAGAACTCCTGTTTGAAGCTCAAAGAAGGTGACAAGCTGTGATTACTCTGATTGGGAACTCTTATTAGCATCTAGGTGTCAACTGGATCCTTAGCTGACATTTGTCCTATTTAAATGTTAATGAAAAAACATATATGTGTGCATGGCTGTAAACTGCTTGCTATATATTTAATAACACAGAATTAAACTACGTCCACAATTATACTATTTCTATAAATCACATCACGTCTTCCTAAGGCAAACTATCTTACACTTTACATTTATGTTACAAATAAGTTGCCTGAAGGTTGGGTCAATCTCCTAGGTAACCTTTAAGAAAAGGGTAGGGTTACCTGAGGCTATAAGAGAGATATGGGGGGGGGGGGCAGAAAGTGGTGTGTATCATTGTCTCAAAGCTAGCTAATCGCATGTTGGGTCAACAGCCAGAGATTCTGAAAATATATTGTATTTGCTACCGTAGAGAGGTTCTGAAGCTTAATGGGGGCTCATGAACTTATCATTCTCAAAGGTTTAACACACAGGTTGGGTATAAATGAATCTGCCAGTCAACATTGAAAGGCCTTGCTCATATAGGGATGGTTTCAGAGTCACTGTTGGGGTCATCAGGTTCTAATCTCAAAAGGTTAGACATGGGTGGCCAAATGCGGGGGGGCACAAACTGTGCAGTTGGCTGAAGGGTGGGGGTAGGTAACATGTGAGAGGGTCATAGTGTCATGTTGAAGGGGGGGTTCGAGTAGACATTGGTCTGCTGAAGTTGGAAGTTCTCTGTCTCCTCATTGCAGATATCTGCCCCCTCATTATAGGGCTGGGTGAGCACAATGTGTAGATAAGTTCAGAACTTGGATGAATGGTGGTTCAGTGCCCAAGATAACACGTCAGAAATTAGTGTTACAGGTTGGGGGGGTGAGGAAGAGACAGCGCCATGAATCCCATTGTCTAAGCTAGCTAGAAAACTTCAGAAGGTCAAAACGAAAAGAAAAACAGCCAGACATTACAGTTTATTCAATTATATTAGCTCAAGTAGGGAGGGTCTCAAGCTCAATGTGGGGTTCATCAGATCCTAATCTCATTGTTTGACCGTATGGGTCAAATTCCCATTCAACTTCAGCGTCAAGCAATGCTAGTCATGTATTGTATAGCAGAATTGGTTGATTAGGGGGATATCACATGGTATGTCAAGCTTGCAGGCAACAAGAAGTAGTGAAAAGAGTGTTTTTCATAATTTTTCAGGTTCAAAATTAAATTAAAAAAAAAAAATGGTTTAAGATTAAAGCGCACCTAAATGCATGTAACAACATTCTGCTTTTGAAACGACTGTAAACTCGGTGCCTGAACCCATTTGTGGGTGTTCAAAGAAAAGCTTCTAAACACAACTGCCTGAAAATGACCCTAAACCTGTCTGTGTACATGTGTACATGTGCAGATAACACAACATTAGAAGAGTTCAGGGGCAGCTGGAAAAAAATGCCCAAATGCCCTAAACGTCCGTTTAGAAGCAGCAGTGTACATGAGGCCAAACCCTTACATATACCCAGTGAAGTGTACAGCCTCAGATGATACAAATCTCCCTACATAAGTTCTGCATGTATATCTGCCATCTTCGGCTTTATATACAGTTTAGAAAGTGCACATCATTTTAGAGTTTTCACTTCCTCATTCCCCCATAACAGTGTAGTGTTGGGTTACATTGTGTAAGAGCTGATAGGAGGAAAGGCACACCCCCTCCCCCTATAGCTAGGCAGAAACTCTCAAAGCTGCTCTGTGAGTAAAGCAGGTTTCTGCTAATCTATATATAGCACCTTCCCTGACACAAAATTCAGGCTGGTTTTATCTCATGTGTCAGAGAACTTGTCATGCTGATAACAGAGGAACAGAGCAGGAGACAGTTACGAGACGTAGTGCTTTGAAGAGTGATAAGAAAACACTGCAGATATATGTGCCCAGCTCAAATTTCATGAATCAGGGTTACATCCACTTTAAGAACATTTACCTTATTCAACTGCAATTGCTGGCTAACTTTCAATGGTTTCCCCACCTTCTGACACTTATCACATTCCTGGGCCTTCAAGAAAACAATTGTTAACATGTGTGCAGCTTTCACAAGTATGTAAACACATAAAAATAAGGAGATCGCATACCCAGTTTTCAATATCAACAGGCATGCGATTCCAGTAATATCTGGAGCACAATGCAGAGAGTGTCTCTATGATGTCCATGTGACCCCCAGTTGGAGAAGTATGAATTTCCATAAAGATTTTCTTTGCCTCTTCTTTGGTTTGGATGGCTCTTCGGTTGCCATAGAAGAGCTTCCCATCTATAATGAAAGTGGACAGTAAAAGCTGCATTCATTAAAGAGCTATCTTACCAATCCACTGCAACAGATTGTATTTCTGATACTCACCATTTAGTGTGAATTTGGATGCGTACCTCCGAAGGCTGCGTTGTTCTTTTTCAGAAAACCCTGATGGGTACGCTCTCACAGAGAGGAAATTAGAAACCTCTTCCCACCTTTTCTCCATACCTAAAAATGTAGAAGATCGCCATCAGCTAACATTGAGCATCAAAACCTGAGCGCACAGGCTGGTGAGATCTTACTAATAAACAAATACATAAATCTAGTTTTACAGAAGTAAGGAAATTATTTACAGTCTTACTATGTTTTGCAGCTGTCTGTAACAGCTTACTTTGGTAATATACTGAACATCCAACATGTGCTAGACATTAAATATTAGCCTTATTACAATATATAAGCATTAATAAAAATGTTTTTTATCCATTTAAATTGATATATGCCCCAGCAATTAGGATTTTTCAGATATTACTCACTGATCGGGGAGCCTGATAGATCTGGACTGCTATGCAACAAACCAAAACCAAATGCAAAGCCTGTATATAGTGTAAGGTCTTGGATATATGCCCAAGCAACGTTTATTAAAACACAGGTACAAAGAGATATACACTCTGCGATAACCCCCCCTTCTTTGCATAATGGCACAAGGCGGAGTAAACTGCATCCAGTAACATGATATACAGTACAGGTATATTCAGACTTTTCAAAAAATAATTCAATCAGTAACTGGGCACCCAGTCAGCCTTTAGTAAGGGATGCTTGAGAAATCCCCCTTTCCCCTATTGCAACTAATAACTGACCATGATTTCATTAACCCACATTAAATCCACATAATATATATAAATCCCACAACAGCTTGCCCCCAAGGCAGACAGAAACAATAGAACAATGGGATACAGCCACTTAACAATAAACATGTAACACATCCCACCCCACTTCAAACTATCTAGCACTGGCCTATAAGACAATCCTACAATATTCTAGCAGCCTGAAAGGTGGAACCAATTTATCTTCAGATATTTCTCTTGATATTGTTGATAAATATTATTGTCCCAAGCGAAGGAGCCTCAAACCACACATATAAGCCCCAGGATAACAGGAGTCAAATGAAATTCTGAGTCTGGTGTGGTTGTACTATGAGTTTGGTTAGGGCAGACCAGACTGGGCTTCTTGGTCACCAGGTGCCCCTAACAGACACAGGGTAACTTACACATACAGTGAGGAAAATAAGTATTTGAACACACTGCTATTTTGCAAGTTCTCCCACTTAGAAATCATGGAGGAGTCTGAAATTGTCATCGTAGGTGCATGTCCACTGTGAGAGACATAATCTAAAAAAAAATGCAGAAATCACAATATATGATTTTTAAACTATTTATTTGTATGATACAGCTGCAAATAAGTATTTGAACACCTGTCTATCAGCTAGAATTCTGACCCTCAAAGACCTGTTAGTCTGCCTTTAAAATGTCCACCTCCACTACATTTATTATCCTAAATTAGATGCATCTGTTTGAGGTCGTTAGCTGCATAAAGACACCTGTCCACCCCATACAATCAGTAAGAATCCAATTACTAACATGGCGAAGACCAAAGAGCTGTCCAAAGACACTAGAGACAAAATTGTACACCTCCACAAGGCTGGAAAGGGCTACGGGGAAATTGCCAAGCAGCTTGGTGAAAAAAGGTCCACTGTTGGAGCAATCATTAGAAAATGTAAGAAGCTAAACATGACTGTCAATCTCCCTCGGACTGGGGCTCCATGCAAGATCTCACCTCGTGGGGTCTCAATGATCCTAAGGAAGGTGAGAAATCAGCCCAGAACTGGGGAGATGGTCAATGACCTGAAAAGAGCTGGGACCACCGTTTCTAAGGTTACTGTTGGTAATGCACTAAGACGTCATGGTTTGAAATCATGCATGGCACGGAAGGTTCCCCTGCTTAAACCAGCACATGTCCAGGCACGTCTTAAGTTTGCCAATGACCATTTGGATGATCCGGAGGAGTCATGGGAGAAAGCCATGTGGTTAGATGAGACCAAAATAGAACTTTTGGGTCATAATTCCACTAAACGTGTTTGGAGGAAGAAAAATGATGAGCACCATCCCAAGAACACCATCCCTACTGTGAAGCATGGGGGTGGTAGCATCATGCTTTGGGGGTGTTTTTCTGCACATGGGACAGGGCGACTGCACTATATTAAGGAGAGGATGACCAGGGCCATGTAATGCGAGATTTTTGGGAACAACCTCCTTCCCTCAGTTAGAGCATTGAAGATAGGTCGAGGCTGGGTCTTCCAACATGACAATGACCCGAAGCACACAGCCACGATAACCAAGGAGTGGCTCTGTAAGAAGCATATCAAGGTTCTGGCGTGGCCTAGCCAGTCTCCAGACCTAAACCCAATAGAGAATCTTTGGAGGGAGCTCAAGCTCTGTGTTTCTCAGCGACAGGCCAGAAACCTGACTGATCTAGAGAAGATCTGTGTGGAGGAGTGGGCCAAAATCCCTCCTTCAGTGTGCAAACCTGATGAAAAACTACAGGAAACGTTTCACCTCTGTAATTGCAAACAAAGGCTACTGTACCAAATATTAACATTGACTTTCTCAGGTGTTCAAATACTTATTTGCAGCAGTATCATACAAATAAATAGTTTAAAAATCATACATTGTGATTTCCGGTATTTTTTTTTTTTTAGATTATGTCTCTCACAGTGGACATGCACCTATGATGACAATCAGACCCCTCCATGATTTCTAAGTGGGAGAACTTGCAAAATAGCAGGGTGTTCAAATACTTATTTTCCTCACTGTAAGAGGGGGCCGGAAAACTGGTTTACCTCTCCAAGCTAAGCTGGGTTCCATGGGCCCCCCTGCCCAACGGGGGGGGGGGGGGCACAACCATTACTGGTGTAAGAAGGGGCCCTTAGAGATGACAAGGGGTACAATAAATGGCTTCTCACTTGCTGTCTCCCTTTATGCCCATTATATTAACCACTTCAGCCCCGGAAGGATTTCACACTTTAGGACCAGAGCACTTTTTGCGATTCGGCACTGCGTCGCTATAACTGACAATTGCGCAGTCGTGCGACATTGTACCCAAACAAAATTTGCGTCCTTTTTTTTCCATAAATAGAGCTTTCCTTTGAGTGCATTTTATCCCCTCTGCGTCATTTTTGATTGCCGCTATAAATAAAAAAGAGCGACAATTTTGCAAAAAAAATGTTTTTCTTACTTTTTGCTAAAATCCAAATCCAAAAAAAAAATATAAAAAAACATTTTTTTCATCGGTTTTGGCCAATTTATATTCTTCCTCATATTTTTGGTTAAAAAAAATTGCAATCGGCATTTATTGATTCGTGATCTGCGATTTTTAGCGGTGCTGCGATATTGCAGTGGACATGTCGGACCATTTTGACACTTTTTTGGGACCACTGGCATCTATAGAGCAATCAGTGCTATGAAAATGCACTGATTACTGTGTCAGTGAAGGGGTTAACCTGCAGGGGGCGCTCTAAGGGTTAACTGTGTTCCCTGTGCATGTTCTAACTGTGTGGACTGGGCTGGCAGGGGGAGGAGAGTGATCACAGCTTCCATATACAGGAAGCCTGTGATCACAGCCCTTCCCCCTCTATGAGAACAGAGATCCATGTTTACATACACCAACCTCCGTTCTTTCACTGCGGGGGGGGGCATCGCGGGTAGCCGGCGGTGCTCGAGTCCGCCGTACCCACTCCCTGGCCCCCCCGGACACAGTGAGTGCGCCTCCGGCGCTGCGTGCGCGCTCACAATGCTAGTCATCGCGGCCGCCGTCGGGTGACGGCGGTTCGCGATAACGAGCCATCTTGCCGCCGTCACGCTGTGGCGGGCAGTCGGCAAGTGGTTAAGCTAGAGGGAGCAGCACTGAAGGGGTTAAGGTGCACCCATGATATTGAGCCAGAGGGAGCAGCACTGAAAGGATTACGGGACACCCATCATGCTGAGCCAGAGGGAGCAGCACTGAAGGGGTTACGGGACACCCATCATGCTGAGCCAGAGGGAGCAGCACTGAAGGGGTTACGGCAGCGGGTGTGTGTGACCCCCTGGAAGGCTTCACTACACAAAATAAACACAGCGACAACAACAAAAATGGTTTATTTACACTATATACAATATTAAAAAAAACAGCAAAAACAAACAAAATAAATCCTTGGCCACTAACAACTCAATGGGTTCCCCTGTCTGTCAGCTAGGTGCAGCCTACTGCTCTACTTAGCTCCTATCTTTCTCCAGGACACTCAGCCATACAGGCCTTACCGTACAAGAGGCATGTCAAGCTCGCCAGTCTATTGACACAGAACTGGTTCCAGGGTGGAGCAACTCCTCTAGGCCTGCTGGGGGTTCTTGTAGAGGCCTTAATGAGCCAGCTCAACTCAGCTGGGCTCATTACCTCTACCCCTGGAAGACTCCCAGCACTCCCCCTAGTGGTATAAATCTGTATACACTTCAAATCGTGGGCAGATGTACCAAGAAAGAGCTGCCAACTCCAAATTCCCTCTGGCTGGGGTGAGGGCAAAGAGAAAGACTAGTTTCCTAGTCAAAAAGACCAAGGAAATCTCCATAATAGGTTCAAAAGGCTGCTTCTACAGCACTGACAAAACCAAGTTCAAATCCCCTGGACAGGGAGGCAATCTAACTGGAGGTAACAGCTGAGTTACCCCTTGTAGACAAGTCCTGATCAAGGAGTGAGAAGCCAAGGCCTCTGAAAATATATGGACAAGGCAGAAACTTGTTCCTTGACAAATCCAGATTCAATCCCATGGACAGGGAGGAAATCTAATAAGTGATAACAGATGAGTTACTCCTTGAAGAAAGGTCCTGATCAAGGATCGAGGAGTCAAAGGCTTCTGAAAACATATGGACAAGGCAGAAACCTGTCCTTTGATTGTAGTCAAAACCAGCTTCAAGTCTACTACTCCTGCTTGAAGAAAGGCTAGCATATTAACAATCACATACTCATGGGGATGCCTTTTCCTGTCCTAACACCACGCAATGTGAGCCTTCCAGACCCTGTGATAAATCTTCCTGATGACTAGCTTTTTAGCGTTTACCATTGTAGATAACACAGGGCCCAAAAACCCCAGGATCTCTCAATACCATGGCTTCAATTGCCATGCCGTCAGCTTAGCGCGCACATATTCGGGTGGAATATAGGACCCTGAGAGAGTAGATTGGATGGGTCCAGAAGCTGCTAAGGCCCGTCCGACGTCAACCTCAATATCTCTGGGTAGCAAGGCCTGGCCCAATCTGGCACCACCAGAAAGACTGTCGCCGCCTCCTCCTGAATTTTGTGTAAGGGATGCGGTAGCAGAGAGATTGGGGTAAGGCATAAATCAAGGAGAACTGGGCTCATGGAATCACCAGAGCCCCTACTCCTATAGCCCATGGATCCCCTGTTCGGGACACAAACAGCTGGACATTGTTGTTGGATCGGAATGTCAGTAGATCAAACTCTGGCGTCCCCCAGCGCAGGCAAATTTCCTGAAAGACTTCGGGCTGCAGTGACCACTCTCCAGGGATTGTCTGTTGGCGGCTGAGAAGTCCGCCTTCCAATTTTCCCATGCCTGGGATGTGAACTACAGAGAGTCTTGCAAACTTGCCACTGCTGTGGTCTTATCGGCCTGTACCATTACCAGGTAGCCCTGCAACATGGATGTCCAATCCCTCAGAGCTAGTTGAATAGCACGTAGCTCTAGGAGGTTTATGGGCGATCTCTGCTCCACCAAGGACTATCTCCCCTGGAATGTGGAGTCCACCATGACCACGCCCCAGCCTACAAGACTGGCATCTGTGGTCGCAATCTTCCAAGATACTGGAAGAAAAGATCTGACCTGACACAAATTCTGGTTTACTAGCCCGGGAGATAAGGATATGCTTGAATCTGAAGTCTGCAATTGTGTGTTCCACTCTGCCAGGATATTGCGCTGAAGCACCCTGGAGTGACACTGTGCATAGGGAACTGCCTCGAAAGAGGCCACCATCTTCCCTAGCAGCCTCACACAGAGGTGAACTGAAGAGTGTCTCATCGCCCTCACCTGGCTTACCAGAGCCTTGACATCGCTGATCCTCTCAGCGGTGAGAGTATCCTTGCTTAGACTGTATCTAGCTATAGACCTAGATATTTCAGAGACTGAACTGGGTCTAGTAAGGAATACCCTACATACATGACCCAACCCCTGCTTTCCAGGATTGTTAGGGTCACATTCTGCCCGAGTCTGCACCGAGACTGATCTCTGAGCAAGAGGTTGTCCAGGCATCCCATTATTAGGACCCCCCGCAACCCTAGAAGGTCCATCACTGGAGCCAGAATCTTTATGAAGATTCAGGGAGCTATTGCGATCCTGAATGGCAGAGCCAGAACTGGTAGCATCATTCTATCGAAAAGCGCAAAAAAACTCTGATGAGATAGCAAAATTGGTGCAGGCAAATATGCATCCTTGATGTCTATTGATGCCAAAAAATCTCCTTCCTGGAGCGAGGCAATCATTGAGCAGATTGACTCAATATGGAATGGCCATAACGCAAGAAATTGGTTTAGGACCTTGAGATCTAGAATAGGCCTTACCTCCCCGTTTTGCCTTTGGACCGTAAAAGGTCTGAGCAGTAAGCAAGCAGGCATGTATATATGCAAAACGTGCCTATGTAAGTAAGCATGCATCTGTGTCAGGAAAGAGGTAGAGCCCGTAAGAAGGGATACTGTGCGCAGGCGCGAAGGAAGGGCCGGTACGAACGTTCGTGCGCACGCGTGACTGGGAGGCGCGCATTCCCGTTCGTAACCATTCTTGGCGCCAATGGGACTATTTAAACTGAACAGTGACATAGGTTCAATGCCGTTTGGTCTACAACGTTCCTGTGATTGCTGCTACCCGTCTACATGCTGAACCTGTTCCCTTGATCCACCGGCCTGATCCTGACATCGCTGCTTCCGTCTGTCCTGACCCCTGGCTATCCCTGATGATTCTCTTGCCTGCTCCTTGGTACCACACTGCCTGCCCGTTGCCGACCCAGCCTGTGTCCGACCAATTTTCTGCCTGCTCCTCGGTTCCTGATCTGCCTGCCTGCTGTCTGATCCGGTCTGTCCATGGCCTTCTCATCCAGCATCACCTACTTGGTCTAGCCGGACAGGGCTACCATCAGCTGTTCCCGGAGTTCCTCCACTGCTCCATCAAGCTACATCTCCAGCCCTGCCTGTGACCATCGCACCTGTGTTCCTGTCAAGCACTCGTGCCATTCTGCACTCTTGAGCCTTCTGTTCGCTATATCAGGGGTTCCTGAGTCAGGATTGTAAGAGAGGCTGTCCTCAGCAATTGCAGACTCCACCACCAGGTAGGTGACAATCTGTTTATGCACAACATGCATTCATAGGCATCAGGTGACTCTGCATCATGTGTCCTATGCAGACACCTTACTATGCAGAGAGGCGTCCATGCAGAACACGTCTCAATGCGACACAGGCCCATGCGACATGTGTTGCCCTCATGTGTTTTAACAACCATGTTTAACAAACGTGTTTTAAGCAAATCCGTGCTCCTGCAAACATTCATTTAGGCAGACATGGTTTTTTTTTAGCAACCATGCATCTTAGCCAGTTTGCAAGCATGCCCCTGTTCAACTGCAACCAGGCTCAAGCAGGATGAGCAAAGCACATATGCATCCAATGCGGCCTCTATGCTGCTTCAGAACAGTAAAAAAAATAAGCTCCGATGCCCAGCCAAGGAAAAAGAAGCCTTTAATAAAGACTCCAGCTTTTTATCTGAAGGGTCCTTAACACCTGGGTATTATCAACAGGGCAGGCCAGGGATTTACTTAGGGATGTGACTGCTGCATGGACAGTTGGTACTCCCCCCTTCCATAAAGCTTTCCTGTATAGGATATATTAGAAGGAACAATCTGTCTGGGTGTGCCCAATCTGCATATATCAGCCTCTCAAGGAGAGGGTGCAAAGCAAATCCCTGTGCACCTTGTGGTATTTTAATGACCCAAGGGAGGAATACACATCCACAGGACTCTCTGCTGGAGGTAACCTGAATGCTGCATGTACCTTATGTGTAATTGCCTGGATCAGCAGCCTCTGAGATTGAGAGGCAGGTGTACTTGGGGATTCTTTTGGCTCAGGATTCTCTGAAGCAGAAGTGTCTGCCAGATCCCTTGTAGCTACCTCCTCTCCCTCATCAACCATTCTCGCTCCAGAATCGGAGGGTTAGGGGAAAGAGACCTGTCACCCTTCTCACCCTGTGTGATAGAAGCAATCATACCAGCAATCATGGTTTCCAAGCTCAGTAAGGCTGCCGATAGGTCATCTTTAATAACATACTGTGAGGAAACAGATGAGGGGTCAGCTACCATACCAGACAGCCACAGTGGCTCCGATAGCCCGGTCGCTTCTGGTCTCTCAGGGGAAGCAATGGCAACAGTGATCCGACTAGCCTCAGGTAACACACCTGTGCCTCTAGCCTTATTACAGGCAGTTATGCTCCCCCCTTTGCTTCTTGGAAGCCATCGCTGCTAGTGTATGTACTGCCTTGCCCACATTCCCTAAACCCAGCTTCCTGCCCAGTCTGACTCAGCTCCCTCCCCTAGACTCATTTGTCACCAGGAGGATCTTTAGCCTACTCCCCAGCCCTGTCCTGACTTCCTGCTTTTGTCCATTCCCTTCCTAGTGAAAAGACAGATTAGTACTGGTGCAGGCTCCCCCTGGTGGCAGCTTCACAGGAACTGCAAGCAAGACCATCATGACTGTGTCTTTATAGCCGAGCCCTCTGGTGGTGAGAAAAAAGAAGTGCAGGCAAAAGGAGGGAAAATTAAAAAAAACTTTTTCCTAAGTTTGCAGGAAGCCAGCTGGGTTTGGTAACATTATCCCCATTGGGGATTACTCACCATTCCCACTTCAGGGCCTGGAGGAGACTGCAGGCCCAACCTTCACCCATCATGGCAGGCTTTGTCTCAAGGACCTTTAAGGACCGGGTACCCATTCTGAGGGTCCACTCCCTTGGACCCGTACAGCACCCTACAGGCGTACCTTGGTTCAGTGTTGCAGGTTTATCTGCACAAAGGATCCAGCGCCATACATGGTCGCTTACAAGCAGTTTCTTCTGTCTTCTTAGTGAGGCCTGGGTACCAATTATCTTAGCTTAATGCCGTTTGAAATGGATCCGGTATGAAGGCTGTCCCTGATTCTAAAAGAACCTGTGTGGGAACCAGCATAGAAGCTCCACAGAGCTGTAGAAGTGACCATCCACCTTCAAGACACTGGTGAAAAAACTGAAGTGCTCCCAGTGTGGGAGGAGTTATATAGGAGGGGGATTTTCCTGTTTGTTTTTTATTGAATACCAGTGTCCATTCACCTATAGGTGGCGTATAACCCAGTATGTATAGAATATATAGCCTGCTCTGTGTCCCGTGATGTCCGAGAAAGAAACATGGGGTTCAGGGTGCAAAACATAGGACATGGGTTGCAGGACAGTAATGCAATCCCCCTGTGTCCTCCTGCATGTCCTGTACATCTCCCCCAGCAGTGTGTGAGAGCAGAGTGGATGCAGAGGACAGCTTGTGTACATAAAGCAGCATCTCCCTCCCTGGCTGCTTTGCAGGCTTCTCCTGGTTACTGTAAGGACCCTGTAGTCCTGTTTCTCAGCACCTTGTGGGGATCTTTGTGGCAGTGCTGAGGTGGCGCCATGTTGGAGATTCGGTCCCTCTCCTTCCTCTCTGTTCCGGGCTCTGTAGGGACACAGGCAGCTGTGGGTGGAAGCAGGAGCTGATGGTGACAGTAATGCCATAGCTCCCAACTGTCCCTGATTTGGAACAATTTCCCTCTGTCCCTCATTGCTCTTCATTGTGGTCGGATGCATTTATCTATATATAAAATGCACTATTTGTCTATCAAATAGTGTTTTACATGCTAAACATTTCATCCATTTCTAAATTTCTGCATTTGTACATTTAAAAAATCGATAAAAGGAATAGAAGTGGTAAAAAAGCACTTGTGGGTTTAGCTAATCATTTTTTTGTATAATTCTCCATTAAGGGGGGTGTGGCAGGGGGTGTGTCCTATGCCTACATACTTTTGCTATTAGGTGTCCCTCATTCCCACTTCAGAAAGTTGGTAGGTATGGTAATGCGGCTGGAGAAAGGAGAAAGATGGGCAGTGGAAGGTCAGTGAGAGGAGTCCTCTCATGCCTCTGTCCTGCTCAGTCCACCCCCTGGCTTCACAGGTCGGGTGCCACGCCTCCCCCTCCTGCCTGGCCCCGCTCCGAGCCACATTCCTGTCTGAATAATGTGTCCGGTTTTCAGGCAGAAGCATTATTCAGACCAACAATGAGAATGGGCTGACAAGAGCCGAGGTGCCAGGACGCCATTTCTACTCACCATGGTGACCTGTGATTTGTAGAGCTCTGACTTAAGGTGACCATAGATGCATGGAAATTCAGTTGGTTCAGCAGGGATCGGTCACATTTCCATCCATGTGTGGTCACTGCCGGATAAAAGTCACTCCATCAGCGGCTGCAGCCAATAGCTTCATCACTGATCTGTGTATTCTGAGAGCGGAGGAGCGCCCCCCATTGTCAGAATACAATAGTGCAGCAGGGAGGATTCCCCCATCCCCCTCCAATGTGTGGATGGGAGAATCGCTGGCTGAACGATAAAACTGAACCATGTATGGGCAGCTATGGAAGCAAAATATATTAATCATCAACTGATCTCCCTGAAGGGGTTAATCTACATATTACCTCCTCTGCCACCAGACCCCGCGATGTGACCTCTCTATTTCCTCCTACATAGACGTTCCTTTGTACCTGACATCACTTCCTGCCTGTATCTGACATCACTTCCTGTCTGTACCTGACATCACTTCCTGTCTGTATCTGACATCACTTCCTGTCTTCCATAGAGACTTCCTGTGTGGGTAGAAGTGAGATCACCACCTTGTTTCACTACAGTCCATGTCTGTCCTTCACTACAGTCTATGTCCGTCCTTCACTACAGTCCATGTTTCCTTGCAGATACATCCTCCTTTATCTCTCCAGTGTAGCGCCCCAGACCACCGTCTCCTCCATTATACATCTAATTGGGGAAGTCCCTCTAGTCAACTACTAATTATATAAAACGAAGGTATCGACGGGTATGTACCAAGTCAAAATAGCAAGTCGGTCGCTAAGAGGGTAGGTGTGTAACCTCCCCCTACCCCCTTAGGAGGGACGACGTGATAACATAAGACTGTTACCCCCCGCGAGGAGGCGAGAGTCTTATGTGTCTAGTCACTACTTCGATAACCGACGTCGGCGACTACCTCACTGAAAA
>BLSH010147904.1:34639-46519 GCA_018402905.1 Glandirana rugosa
TAATTGAAGGACAAACACCATGTAATCATATACACTCCCCCCTTAGAAAAGTTCTACCCACCACTGGTACCGCCGGTAAAACTTCAGCCCATGGTCACCACCCATCTTGAAAAGATTCCCCCCTCACATATACTAATGTACCACAAACAGGAAGTTAATATCACCGACCATTCCCATTTTATTAAGGTGTATCCATATAAATGGCCCACCCTGTAGATAAAAATGAAGCAATCAAAGATGTTTACCTTTTTGCCCACAATGTAACCTACAAGTACATGTTTTATCAGGATCACCTGGGGTCCAAACAAGAAAAGGAGCTGTCTGACAGCATCAAACATGCTACCATGGAGAACTTTTAAGCCCTTTGAGATTTCATGGTGTTCTGTTATTGGAAGAAAACTCTGATACAGATGATATCATACCGTCGCCAACACCACAAACATCAAACAATGTAGTCCCTAAACCTCCTGATAAATTTAAACCCAAATCTCAAAGATTCCCTGTTCTCACTACCAATCCCAATGTTTAGGCCTTCCTTTTAAGTATGGTTAGTGATATTAAACGCATGGCGATTTCTCCCAAACGTGATGAGCTAACACGCATGCAACAACAAGCCATCTGGAAACTACAGAACCACCCTGATTCAGAAATGAAGGCAGCTGACAAAAGGGGCAATATCGTCCTTATGACGAAAGTTAGCTATGAAAAAATGTGCATGGATATTTTATCTGATAAACAAAGTTACCGTTGGATTCTTATGTCTCAAACAGCTATGTTCAAAGTTGTGTATCTTACAATTATCAACAATGCCTTCCACAAGGGACTCACTGATAAAGATCTCTACAACTATTTAAATATCCATTTTCCACGTGAAGAAACCTTCTATACACTACCTAAGGTCCACAAGAGCCTTCTTTCACCTCCAGAAAGACCTTTCATATCAGGAATTGGATCACTCACCGAAAACGCTAGCAGACTTGTAGATTGCATTCTTATGCCCCATGACCTAGCCCTACCATCCTATACCAGAGACACATTGGATCTTCTCAAACAGATTGGTTGTCCCTCCTGATGCCCTGCTTGTGACCCTGGATGTGGAGGCCTTGTACTCTAGCATACCTCACGAGCAGGGCATCCAGAAATCTAAGTCAAGGATAAATTCACAGAAGTCCCAAATGATGGTTATCCTGCTCATGAAGGAAGGTACATACCTACCTTCCTTCATGAGCAGGATAACCATCACTTGGGACTACTGTGAATTTATCCTGGACTTACTCAGATTTATTCTGACCAGGAACTGGTTCCGTTACAAGGGCACTTGCTGTGCCCCTACCTAAGCCAACCTGTACCTGGGGGATGGATGCAGCACCTATTTGCGGATGAGTCACTTTTGCCTTTTACCAATCATGCATTATGTTGGATGCTTTATATTGACACCATCCTCATTATCTGATCGGGTACAAGAGAATTGTTAAAAGCCCTAACAAAAAAAATTTACAATTTATGGTAAACAGTGATAATCAACAGATTGAGTTTTTGGATCTCGCCATATTCAAAGATATGACAACTGCCTGGCTACAACACTATTCTGAAAAGAGACAGCGGGGAACACCCTATTACGTGCCACCAGTGCACATCCACCTGCACTTACATTATCTTACAAAAGTAAGTATACCCCTCACATTTTTGTAAATATTTTATTATATCTTTTCATGTGACAACACTGAAGAAATTACATGTTACTACAATGTAAAGTAGCGAGTGTACAGCTTGTATAACAGTGTAAATTTGCTGTCCCCTCAAAATAACTCAACACACAGCCATGTCTAAACCGCTGGCAACAAAAGTGAGTACACCCCTAGGTGAAACTGTCCAAATTGGGCCCAATTAGCCATTTCCCCAGTGTCACGTGACTCGTTAGTGTTGCAAGGTCTCAGGTGTGAATGGGGAGCAGGTGTGTTAAATTTGGTTTTATAGCTCTCACTCTCTCATACTGGTCACTGGAAGTTCAACATGGCGCCTCATGGCAAAGAACTCTCTGAGGATCTGAAAACAAGAATTGTTGCTCTACATAAAGATGGCCTAGGCTATAAGAAGATTGCCTAGACCCTGAAACTGAGCTGCAGCACGGTGGCCAAGACCATATAGCAGTTTAACAGGACAGGTTCCACTCAGAACAGGTCTCGCCATGGTCGACCAAAGAAGTTGAGTGCACTTGCTCCGTGTCATATTCAGAGGTTGTCTTTGGGAAATAAATGTATGAGTGCTGCCAGCATTAATGCAGAGGTTGAAGGGGTGGGGGGGTCAGCATGTCAGTGCTCAGACCATACGCCGCACACTGCATCAAATTGATCTGCATGGCTGTCTTACCAGAAGGAAGCCTCTTCTAAAGATGATGCACAAGAAAGCCTGCAAACAGTTTGTTGAAGACAAACAGACAGGATTACTGGAACTATGTCCTGTGGTCTGACGAGACCAAGACAAACTTATTTGGTTCAGAGGATGTGAAGCATGTGTTGCGGCAACCAGGTGAGTACAAAAACAAGTGTGTCTTGCCTACATTCAAGCATGTTGGTGGGAGTGTCATGGTCTGGGGCTGAATGAGTACTGCCAGGACTGGGGAGCTACAGTTCATTGAGGGAACCATGAATGCCAACATGTACTGTGACATACTGAAGCAGAGCATGATCCCCTCCATTCGGAGACTGGCCCGCAGGGCAGTATTCCAACATGATAATGACCCCAAACACACCTCCAAGACGACCACTGTGTGTAGTCATGAAGACCACTGCCTTGCTAAAGAAGCTGAGGGTAAAGGTGAAGGACTGGCCAAGCATGTCTCCGGACCTAAACCCTGTTGAGCATTGGGGGCATCCTCAAATGGAAGGTGGAGGAACGCAATGTCTCTAACATCCACCAACCCCTGTGATGTCACCATGGAGAAGTAGAAGAGGACTCCAGTGGCAACCTGTTAAGCTCTGGTGAACTCCATACCCAAGAGGGTTAAGGCAGTGCTGGAAAATAATGGTGGCCACACAAAATATTGACACTTTGTGCCCAATGTGGATATGTTAACTTGAGGGTGTACTCACTTTTGTTGCCAGCGGTTTAGAAAAGAAATAAGTTGGATTGAACATCTTGATGCTACCCATGCTCAGACATAGACAAGGCTCAATCATATAAACCATTTTTATAAGCTGTAGTCACATGTTTATGAGAATATATTTTTCTTTTTTCATTCAATAGGTTTCTATTGAGTTTTAACAATTAGAACTTACATTGACAATATTCACTTCAGTTGCAAATTGTGAACTTGCCAGACTTCGGAAGTTTGTTGCACAATTGTAGCAAGTCCACATTGCAGAACTCCAGATCAACTTTCTTTGCAAACATTCTGCAAGTCTGCTGTAACTTCCCTCTTCATACGGGATGTACAGAGGGCAGGCGAATCAGCGAGCAGGGGGTTGGGGGGACTGTGCTGCTGGGCACTGAGCGAATCTCAGCCTGACAGCTTGTTCCGGCACTGGGCTTCACTGCGCAACTTAACCACAGATTTGTGGGGACACCAGGATTTACATGAAATCCCACGACGGTCCCGGTGTATCCGGAACGGTTGGAAGGTATGTGGATGGCTGCATTGTTGTAACGTCAATCAGAGCACCATAGATGGTTTCACTGGTGTAACTGCAATCAGAGCACAGTAAATGGCTGCACTGGTGTAGCTGAAGCAAAGCACTTCAGATGCTTGATTTGATATGGCTGAATCATGGCACTGCAGATGGTTGCACTGGTATGGATGAATCATGGCACTGCAGATGGCTGCACTGGTGTGGCTGATTTAGGGTACTGATGATGGCTGCACTGGTGTGGCTGAATTAGGGCACTGACAGATGGCTGCACTGGTGTGGCTGAATCAGGGCACTCATGACAACTACACTGGTGTGACTGAATCAGGGCACTGATGATGGCATCACTGGTGTGGCTGTACCAGGGCACTGAAAATTGCTGCACTGCTGTGGCTAAATCAGGGCACTGACAGTAGCTGTACCAGTGTGACTAAATCAGGACACTTATGGGGCTGCACTGGTGTGTGACACTAGAAATCACAGTAGAACAAACAGACTCACTGATCCCACACAGATCTCTCTCCTTCCCTCACACATGGTCTCTGTATGAGGGAAGGAGAGCTGGTAACTGGTTGGTATGGGTGTGTCCTCCTGGAACAACAGAACAGTCTGCAGTTTGTGTGTTACATACTCCTGACCCCTACACTCTGTGCCAGTTTCTCAACCTTTTTTCAGACAAGGAACCCTTTAAATTTATGGACAATCTCAAAGCACTCTTTAAAATGATGGTCAGTCTCAAGGCACCCTTTAAAATCATGGACAGTCTCAAGGCACCCCATTATAAAATGTAAAAAAAATATTCTAATAGGTTTACATAATGCGGCAGCATTGACACACATGCATCACACCCTCAACTAGTATTCAGGTGTTTCTCCTCTCTCTCAGTTTCTCTCCATCACTCAGTTAATGTAATCCCAGTGTTGACAGAGAGGTGCAGGGGAGGGTAAAACAAGGATGCTGTACAGGCAATCAACACCCTTCTTATCAACACTGATGACATCACTGTTTGTTAGGATGCTGGTGGCTAGAAGGTTGAAATGGTGCACAATAAAAACCCCTGGCTTTGTGTAACTAAAAGGCAGGCTTGATCCATCTGCTGGCTTGTATACATTGTTGGGCACTTTTTAGGCATTTTGCAAAGGCATTCCTAAAGAAACCTTGAGGCACCCTGGTTGAAAAAAGCAGCTCTATACAAAAGCATAACTCCTGCACTCTGTGCATTACATACTCCTAATCTCCGCATTCTCTTCAGCACACAAGCAAGACCCTGTTCCCTGTGCATTATGTACTCTTCATCCCTGCTCTTCGCCTTACCAACTCCTGACCCTTGAACTCTGTGAAACACCTACTTCTGTCTCCTACACTCTGTGTATTATATCCTCCTGGCCCCTATGATACATACACTTTTTTGTACATTTTATACTCCTGACTATTGAGGAAATTAACATATCCGGGTTTGATTTTTGGGGGAGGTCCACCAAACATTGCTAAGAATTGAGTACTAAATTCTAACTCCATTGAAGTTAAATGAAGCTAAATCATAGAAACAGGTGTTGCCCCCTGCCTTCGGGAATATGCACCACAGTAAGCATTTTTTAGAGATTCTGTTTGGCAGGAAGCAGCTATTTTATTGCCTAAGAGGCAACATTATAAATGTAAAATTCCTTTAAAGAACTTGCTGTGGGATGTCCTGAACCTGCTTGTAATGTGGTGCATCTGTATAATGTATGCAACCCACTACAGAAACTGTGATTGAAGGTTCCCTTCTGCTTTATTTGAAATAGCCTGGAAATTTATTTCAGACCCTCATCTTGGATGTAGATCTGGTGTCAGAGTAAATGGGGAACCCACACATACAAAAAACAGAATGGGGTTCCCCCTAAAAATACATAGGAGACCCTAATCCTTGAATGCATGCCATTTCAGATTTTACACCAGACCTTTAGGGTACAGAGTTTTAAAACAATAGAGAAAAGCCCAGGGTCCCTCCATACCAGACACTTACAGTATCTTAGTATGCAGCCGGGCAGGCATCTCCCTTCTGAATGATACCAGGCCACATGCCATATGAACATAGGGAGGGTACCTTGTCGGGGGAGGGGGCACCCTAGAAAAGCACCTTCCCTACCACCCTGGCATAGTAGTTGGGGGGTATGAGGGCGGGGGGCTTTTCAGGATCTCAAAGAGCCCAAAATGTAAATCCAACATCAATCATATGCAGAGTTTCATCAATCATGATGAACGATGCCCGAAAGAAAAACACATTTGATCCCATCACCTACTTGCCACAAATGACAGTTATTACCCTATTATTTATGTCCTTTTAATTTACATGGTAGCAGATATTTAGTGATAGATCCACATTCCTTAAACCGCTTACATTTACTGCGGCAGGGTAGCCGCTCTGTGCCAGATCACGTACCTATTATGTAATCTGAGGTGCGCGTGGGTACCATGGACTCGATGTCCATAGGTGCATGCTGATTACACAGGATACAGGCAGAATGGTGATCTGCCTATGTAAACAAGGCAGAACACCGTTCTGTCAGAGGTGAAGGTATTGATCCTATGTTTTTGCAAAGCAGGAACACAGATCTTTGCCTTCCCCCAGTCAAAACCCCTCCCCCACAGTGAATAAGCACAACCTAGGCATACATTTAACGCTTTGATTGCCCCTGATTTTAACCCCTTCCTTGTCAGTAGTATAGTGACAGTGCATATTGTTTAGCACCGATCACTGTATTAGTGTCACTGATCCCCAAAAAGTGTCAGTTAGGTGTCCGATTTGTCCATCGCAATGTCGCAGTCCCACTACAAGCTGCTGATAGCTGCCATTATTAGTACAAAATAAATAAAATACCCCATAGTTTGTAGACACTATAACTTGTGCGCAAACCAATCAATATACACGTGTTGGGATTTTTTTTTACCAAAAATATATAACAGAATACATATTGGTCTAAATTTATGAAGAAATTAGTTTTTTACATTTTTTATTTGGTATGTTTTATAGCAGAAAGTAAAAAAGTTAAAACTATTGTAGAAAGTTCTATTTGTAGAAAAAAAGGGACATACATTTTATTTGGGTACAGTGTCGCATAACCGTGCAATTGTCAGTTAAAGTAATGCAGTGCCGTATTGTAAAAAATGGCCTGGTCATGAAGGGAGGTAAATCTTCCAGAGCTGAAGTGGTTAAAATGGAGGAATTTTAGGCACTAAAATAGCAGTTTTATGTACTGTATATAGAATGGATTGAAGTTCCTAATATGGAAAAAATATTTTCAACTAACATTATCTTCAATTTAGGCATCACTAAAATTTTCAGATCTATACTAATATTATTTTCATTGTTTTTGATGTGTCAGGTTTACTATTAAACTATAAAAAATATTGCAGACGCATGGCATTCGATATAAGGAATAGATCTGAAATACAGAACTGTGCATGTGTAATAGTATAAAACTTAGCTTTCTCCTCAGTCTGTCATCACAGTATCTGGATGTCATAACTTGGAGAAGTGTGGTTGAAATGAAAAATAGTCAGCGTCACAGTTAACTAGAATAAATACATTATTTAGAAGTAACTCTGGTAATATTATAGTTTTATGATCTCTGATTTCATCTGCATTGGTTATTATAGAATATAAATTCAGTTTCAAATGACCTTCATGAGTTACCCCATGATGACTTTCATGCCTTCCTTCCCCTATACGTATATGCCCTTTTCCATAGCCAATCAATATAAAGGCATAGCAGGTATACAGTAGTCCACATTTTCTGATTACTTCAGTACTGAACACTTTATGTCATTACTTAGCAGTGCTATTATCAATCACAGAGATTTGCAAGCATTTGCTATGTGGTCACTGGTAGAACATGCAAAGAGAAATATCCAAAAAGGGTACCCTTGCTATCCAAAACAAAAGAAGTTTAAGGTGGAATTACACTTTTTTCAATCCTATAGTTGAAAAATCTGCACATTTTGATGCACTAGCGGTATAATAAGCAAAGCAGATTTTAAAAATGTCAGAAGGTCAGCTATATCCGTGATAGTGAAAGCAGCGCTAAAACTGGATATATATTGTGCAAAACAATTTAGTGCAAAAAATATAAACAAAGTGCTAGTGCAAAAAAGTCTCAACAGTGCAATCCTCAATGAAGTGCAAAGGTATGTCCTCATTGAATCAAACAGCCAACTTGCTTCAAAGCTGAGTCCTTCACCTTCAATCACTTAAATGCAAAAACCAAGGTGGTGGTGCAAAAAAATCAATTGTGCAACATTGAATAAAGTGCAGGGATAAATACTCCTTAAATTGTGCAGCTATGCTGTTTTTGATAGCGTATCCTTCACCATCGGTCACCACATGCGTGTGCACACATTGGGGGCTCACCAGAGGTCAAAGATAGATAGGCTCATCTTTCCAAGACTAGAGGGGGCTCATCACACAATGACCTTCCCAAGAACCGCATCCACAGGCACTCGTTCCTCTCCAGCATGTATAATCATGGGGAACAAGCAAGAAAGACCCTCATAGTGTATCACTTAAGGTATAGACATTTATTCAAACAGCACCGATTGCGCTTACATTAAAAACACTTTGAAACAGCAAGTTTCATTTAGCCAGATAGTCCTACCGCTCGGCCCTCCAACGCTCCTCTCCTCCACATCCAGAGCGTCACAGCCGTCGGTACAAACGTTCGCCTCGGGTAGCCGTGTGGCCACGCCCTGACGCTTCGTCACTTCCGACTTGATCACAGGGCTGGCCACACGGCAATCCAAGCCCTCCTATATAGTAGTAACCTTACGCCACTAGGTGGCGCCTCCGGTCTGGATCTACCCAGAAGAAAGACCGGGTGAAGGTGGAAGCGTCTTCAGCGGTGATAGCACTCTGCTGGAAGGCTTCATTTTTAAGTAAGTTTCACATAATGTGCTAGTATGTTTACTACCACTTTAATGAAAATAAATATATACCCCTCTCCCCACATATAATGCAGACATATACACACATACACACACACACACACACATACATAAACCCTAATGACATATTGCACATCCCTCTCTGCTCCAGTTTTGGAAGAATTATTTTAGTTCTACTATTTTAGTGTAACTCTGTGTTGCTTCCTTTGAATGTCTTTATTTTTCACCATTTCACAATTGTACGTCATTTTTTAGCATTTTGAAGTTGACACTGTCTGATCTTTTTTATTTTATCTGTTTACAATGGCTCTCCTGTACATTAATGTTAACCTAGGCTGATCAGTGAATTACTGCCATTGCACTGGAAAATGCATAATATCTACAAATCTAAAATATATGCACCTGTTTATCAATCAAAAAAATATGACACTTTGCCTTCTTAGGCACAGACTAGATTGGCTCACTGGGTCATCCAAATATTCTAGTTTCCAACTAGAATCAAATATGTCCCCTCCTGGTCTTTGTCAGGGATACTGCATACAAACATTTCTTCACTGCCCTTTAGAGTTACACAACACCACGGCTAGAGGGGGCATGGCCTGGCGACTGGCGCTTGAGATGCTTGGACGCTTGAGAGAGGAGCTCCTCTAGCCTGCAGCACCTCAGCAGCTTAAATAGCCCTTCCAGCGGTTGAACCTTGCCATGGGCAGATGGGACAAGAGCACCCCATCACATAGCCAACATTGGTCGCACTCGGTTCCTGGCCATCGCAGCATATTTGAATTTTTTTTTAATCACACACCGCAGACGAGAGGCAGCGCCGGGACCAAGATGGCGCAGGCACACCACGAGGCCCGTCTCAGTGAGGACTCCCTATCCACATCAGAGGACATGGTAAGGGATATGGATCATTCCGATCATCCTGTACAGCTGTCTGAGATGACACAGATAGCGGTGGACATAAAAAACACTTTCTCGTCCGCAATTACTGATTTTAAGGCTGATTTACTCTCTCTGTCTGACCGGCTGGCGACTACAGAGAGGGCTGAAGACAAGCACAGCAGAGCCTTATCGTGCTTGGAGACAGAGGTCTCCTCACATACAGCTTATTTGATCCAAATTAAGAGGCACTTAGAGGACCTCAAAAATAGAGCTAGAAGACAACATATTAGAGTCAGGGGAGTCCCTGAGTTAGTAGAGGTTCAATAAATCAAACCTGCGCTACAGGCTATTTTCAATGGGCTCTTGGAGTGCCCTAAGGAGTTGGAGAATGCCTTTGTAAGGGCACATAGAGCACTCTACCCGTGCCCTGTAGACTCAGCCCCCCCTAGAGATAGTGTGTGTTGCCTGCAGAGTTTCCCCTTGAAGGAAGAAATCCTTAAGCAAGCGAGATCAAATGATCAGATCATGTTCAATGACAGCACCATTAAGCTATATCAGGACCTGTCGCATATGACATTGAAAAACAGACAAGCCCTACGTCCCCTGCTGACTGTCCTGCGGGAGAAGGGAGTACCGTACAGGTGGAAATTCCCCTTTGCTCTCAATGTCACATATCAGGGCAAACAGCTTTACTTAAGGATGCCAGATGAGTTGCCATCCTTCTGTGATCAATTGGAAATACCGCAGATGGAGCTCCCAGATTGGTATCAAGAGTTTCTGATCTCTACATCGTGCCCTTCCCCAGTGAACTCACCGCAGGCTTCCCCATCAAAGCCACCTTCTACTAAGAAAGCAAAGTATTCCAAACGTACGGGGCCCAATTCTAGCAAACCTTCACAGGCCACGAGGAGTCACAAATTCGCAGACAATACTTGAACTGTTATGTCAATGCAGAATTATAGACTCATCCCTGGCTTACTATACCAGGGAGATGTGCCTGCTACACTCAGAGGCTTGCTTCGGACTTACTGTTGTCCTGGATGTCTGGAAATTTTGATTTTTGTTGTTTTTTTTTCACAGTTAAAGACACCAGCCCCAACAGCTCCCCTAACTCACACCTGTGGACCGTAGACTTGATCAGTTTACCCCTCATACCGGATTGACTGGAGGCTCATGGTTTCCAGGAGCCGTTTTGAGGCTTGATAAGAGCCTGTTTATGGGACTGTATGGCCAAGCGCCATTCTACAGACTTCTGGCCACTGTATCATGGGCAGGGATATCAATGTACTCAGGCCATGAACAGAGAAGGGGATAAACATGGCAGTGCGGTTCTGTTTTTGTTTTGCGTGTCTATGCCTCTCCTCCCCGTACCACTGCAATGCACACCTCAGACTACAACAATCTGCTTGAACAGGTAATGGAAGGGTGTGCTGGGACTGAAACGAACTGATACCATATGAATAGCTGGCCTATGTGCCTGAGGTTTACGCTGCACTGTTCATGTGTGAGGGGGCCCCAGGCTTTGACTCGGGTCTGTTCATGCATGAATGGCTGAATATCGGGGGTGACTTGGAGTTAAAAATTTTCAAGGTTCATAGTTAAAAGACATGGATGCACCGTGACTGAGGTAGCACGCTTCGGTGGGCTGCCCCAGGGACGACAATAGCTTGGGCTGGCGGTCATGACACCTCAATGTCTATGGTATTCCATTTATCTTCTTGCAGGTTGTCACTTTGAAAAAGCAAGGAATATTTTGCATCACACAGTTAAAAAAGTGTTTATTCGCTGGAAGGGTTATCTCCAACTTTATGGAGATTCACATTTACGCTTATGTTGATGGTTTTTACATTTCAACAGTTGTTTGCACTCACTCTGAGGGGCTGCTTTTACTGGTACAGTATTCCTAACCCCTCCCTTACCGGGCACTTAAACCCCCCTCCTGCCCAGACCAATTTTTGGCTTTCAGCGCTGTCGCATTTTGAATGACAATTGCGCGGTCGTGCGACGTTGTACCCAAATAAAATTTGCGTCCTTTTTTTCCCACAAATAGAGCTTTCTTTTGGTGGTATTTGATCCCCTCTGCGTCATTTCTGATCGCCGCTATAAACAAAAAATGAACGACAATTTTGCAAAAAAGAACAATATTTTTTACTTTTTGCTAAAGTACAAATCCATTAAAAAAATTATTCATCAGTTTTGGCCGATATATATTCTTCTACATATTTTTGGTAAAAAAAAAAAATCGCAATCGGCGTATATTGATTGGTTTGCGCAAAAGTTATCGCATCTACAAACTGGGAATTGATTTGTGGCGTTTTTATTATTTTTTTTTTACTAGTAATGGCGGCGATCTGCGATTTTTATCGGGACTGCGATATTGGGGGGGACATGTCGGACATTTTTGACACATTTTTGGGACCAATGACATTTATACAGCGATCAGAAATTTAAA
>BLSH010147904.1:48318-72624 GCA_018402905.1 Glandirana rugosa
GGTAGACTCCATAGGACATCCCCTAAGTTACCATACAATTTTAGGGGAGGATCCTATTATGGGGGAACACGTTTCGAAAATTCAAGCAAATAGTATGACCATGTTTTTCTTTGGACACGGGATAAACCCTTCATATGTAACCGGTTTCCCTATCCGTAGGGACGGGTGAGGGGAAATTCCTTTTATTTAGATGGTAATCCCAGACGATTCACAACACTATAAAGTTATGGACGTAGCAATACCTACTCTTAACGATGTGGAAAACTAAACATAAGACCTAACCAACGCACTTTTCGGAACCATTTTATAGATAGGTACTCATCTCAACTCGCTTGGGGCTGACATCGGCATGGCTATGATTGTTTCTCAGGGAAAACCAGTGAAACACTTGTTGATTGGCTGCCCTTGGCAGCTGTTCAACACGTGGAATAAAATACCAGAACCCCGGACCCGAACCTGGACTTTTTTTGAAAAGTCCAGGTTTGGGTCTGGGTCCCGGACACCCCAAAGTTCGGGACGGACCCGAACTCTACAGTCGGGGTTCGCTCAACTCTACTCATGGATAGATATTTTACCAAGGCTTTTCACGCAACCAATCCAGAATACAAATCAAAAGGTGTAGCAATTCTCATCCATAACGATGCAGGTATTGAAATATCACAACACTTAGCAGACCCTAATGGTAGATTTATTTTCCTTAAAGGGGAGTGGGCAGGGATGCCTATCCCTTTGGCCAATGTATACTTCCCAAATAGGGCACAGGTTTCTTTTTGTACCAGTATGATAAACGAACTTAAAAGCTTTGCACAAGGGGGTATTATCCTAGGAGGGGATTTTAACATACCATTGAATCCCCTACAGGATACCTCAGATGGCTCCTCATGCATACCATATAAACAACTCAGCAAAATCAAGAGATTACTGACTTCACTTGCTCTTGTGGATTCCTGGAGAATGGATAATCCTGATGGTAGAGATTACACATTTTTCTCGCCTCTGAGGAGCAAGTATACAAGATAAGATTATGTATTTGTCTCTCAGAAAGATCTCCCGTTGTTAAAACATGCCAGTATTGGTATACAATCCTTCTCTGACCATGCACCAGTAGCACTGGCTCTGAAATCTCCCATTCAACAAAACAGAAAATGCTCCTCCTTGCTCACTGACTTGAAAAACCAATCAAAAATCTCGTCAACTATCCAAAATTATTTTAGGGAGAACTCTTCAGACGAACTTACTCCCATAACAATATGGGAGGCGCAATGTGTGGTCAGGGGGGAATTGATAAGGATAGGAGCCAAAAAGAAGAGGGAAGCAGGAAAGGCACTGAAAGAATTAAATAAATAAAATAAACACCCTGGAATCCATACATAAGCAAAGATTAGCTTTAGAGTCAACAGCAGAATTACTAGAGCTGAGAAAACAGTTACAAACACATCTAGATCTCAAAGCACAAAGAATCCTTTCTCTGAAAAAGGGCTTCTTCTATGAGCACGGTAATAAAAACGGAAAATACCTGGCTAGAGCATTGAAAGAAACCCAATTATCCGATAACATACCAGCAATAAAAATCAAAACGGGGTCCCTTACACAGGAATCAGAGAAAATTGCAAAGGAATTTCACGTTTACTACACGGCGCTATATAACCTACCCCCAGGTCACAAGCCAGTGGATATAGTAGGTACACAATCATAAGCTATCAGCCAATTCCTGACTGACAGTAGCCTCCCAGTTCTGGAGGATTAAAACCTCGAATGACTGTAAACGCCCATCACTGAAGATGAACTGTCTCAAGCCATAAAATCCCTCAAGGACCGGGAAGAGCCCGGGACGTGATGGACTCACTTCCCTCTATTATAAAACATTCATTGCGACGCTGTCACCACACCTGTTAAAAGCTATCAACTCCATTAAGGATAAAAATGATACATCAGATGAATTTCTAAAAGCACACATAATTATGTTATGGTTATCCATAAACCTAATTAGGACCCCCTACTTTGTTCAAATTATAGGCCTATGTCGCTGCTCAATTTAGATTTAAAACTCTACAAAAAAATATTAGCAAACAGGCGATGACCCTTCCTGACCCAATTGATAGGACTGGAACAGGCTTGTTTTATGCCAGGCAGGGAGACTAGAGACGTTGTTATAAAGGCGCTAAACCTTATTCATGGGGCATGGTCAGGGGGCTTTGAGGGCATGGTGCTTTCTACTGAGCAGAGAAGGCCTTTGACTGTGTCTCCTGGGGCTTCCTACAGACTACCTGTGAGCATATTGGGCTGCAAAATAAGATGATGATGTGGATCTTGGCATTATACAATAACCCAACAGCAAACATAAAAGTAAATGGTACACTCTCTGAATCAGTGGTGATCCGTAATGGCACTCGGCAGGGCTGCCCTCTGTCACCGTTACTATTCATCCTTACATTAGAACCATTGATATGGTGGATAAACAAAACGCTTACAATACATTTATTCTCTATAGGGGGAGGATGTATAAGATAGCAGCGTACGCTGATGATATCTTTTTCTTTATAACGCAACCTCACATCACCCTACCAAACATAGGGAAGATTTTTTCTCTATCTGGCTATCTGTCAAATATTAAAGTTAACTACATTAAGTCAGAAGCTTTGAATATTTCACTTCCTTTATACACTCTCAAGGTCACCCGGAGTAATTGCGAGTTTAAATGGGAAGAAAAAGCCATAACATATTTAGGAGTCAAACTGACCCCAAAGTTGGACTCTATATATGAATATAACTTTAAACCTCTTCTCCAACAAATCAGCACAGATCTAAAACATTGGACAGGGAAGAATTTCTCGTGGTTTGGTAGGGCAGTGATCACCAAAATTCTGCCTAGAATATTGCACTTCTTCCAAACGCTACCGATCTCCCTACCTAGCAGCTTTTTTAAAACGCTGAATGCAATACTTAGGAGGTTTCTTTGGGCCTCGAGGAAGCCAAGAATCAAACTACAATTACTCACTAAAGCTAAACATTTAGGAGGTATGGGTTTTCCACATTTCGGCAATTATTATTTAGCAAATGACAAGAATTGTAGATTGACACTGCCATGCTGAAAATAAAGACTGGGTATTATTAGAAAATGCCATTGTCCCCATGCCAGTGAAATATCTACCTTGGATCTCATGGGAGGTATGCCCCAAAAGTCTGAAAGATCACCCTCTAATAGGAGCCACGCTTGCGGCAATTCAAAAGATTATGAGGAAAAAAGATTTGACTACCAATAAAAGCCCCCTGACCCCACTGAGCCTCAACCCTGGATTTTTGCCCAGGTTGCTGGCTCGTCGACAGTGGCAGGGAGTAGGAGAGAAGCCGTTGCTGGCAATGCATTGCTTCAAGGGAGGCAAACTAAAATCGCTGGCAGAAATGAATGCAGATAGGACACAATACAATTTTACAGACTGGGAATATTGTCAGTTAGCTAGCTTTGTTACAGATACCAATACCAAACGACGTCATGAACTATCTATACCTCTGACACAACTTGAAGAGATTTGTGTGAAGGGTCTTGCTACTGAACATACCACATCCCTTATGTACAGTTGGTTACAGAATGATGGGGTGGAGGAGATAGAGGGAATTAAAAATAAAATACTTTGGGAAAAGGCCCTCCGCACAACATTTAGCAAGGAACAATGGCTTCATGCCTGTGTATTCACCCATAAATGCTCTATTAACTCTAGACATCAAGAAGCCTCCTATAAGCTTCTAACGAACTGGTACAACACCCCTGACAAGATCCAAAAATGGTTCCCCTCAATACCAGATACATGCTGGAGATGTGCGAGGGAGACGGGCACACTGTGTCATATCTGGTGACAGTGCTTATTAATAAAACCCTACTGCCAAAGAGTTTGCAACATGATCAAAAGAATTACTGAATCCTCAATACAATTGTCCCCAGAGTGCTGTCTACTACACATCTCCAATGGATCTATGAAAAGGTATAAAAAAATCACTGATCAGATTTCTGCTTACAGCAGCGAAAGTGTTAATCCCCAGATGCTAAACGATGACACAAATTCCCTCCATTAAAGAGTGGCTCCATAGTGTAAACAAAATGCACCACATGGAAGAAACCAGAGCCATTGCTACTAACTCAACTGAGAGATTCAATAAGCTATGGCATGTTTGGTGATGTTCAGATACTCAGACGACTATCTGGAAGCAAGAACCACGCACCAGAGGTATGAATATCCCAAAGTGAGTCACCACTGGTTTTCCGTTTTTTCTTGAACCTGAACTTGACATCTGAGTCTCAATCCCCCCTTTACCCGTCTCTATTTTATTCTTTTTTTTTTTCAAAAAATTTTTATTGTGGAAAAAGGGAACAAATATACAGCATTCAAGGGTATACATGAAAAATAGTGAACATACAGGGAGGCATCAAAGCAGTTTGGATACGAACAGTAGTTTGCATAGTGGCATGCATTATACATAATAAATTGTCCGTGAGTAAGCAGGAATTCATTGTAACAATAAAACCCAAAAGGTTGAGGACTAGTTTTGCAATGTACTTTTGAAGGAGTTAGAGGCATACAGCTTGGAAGGCTAGAGAGCGTATGACCAGCACATGCTCTCTAGGAGAGTATAGGAAGGGAAGGGAGTGGGAAAGAAAGGATGGGGAGGAGGGGGGAGGGAAAGAAGGAGAAAAAAAAAGGAGATCCTTTACATCTTTGTTTAATGAGTTGATCTTGTGAAAGCCTGGGTTTTAGTTTTTAGTTTTAGAGCCAATTAAATAATTGATAAGGGCGCACCTCTTACATGTGGCCCATTGTTTGGTTGTATTCTGATGATGAACGACAGGGAATCCAGCAGGCCCATTTCTTGGAGAATTTGGAGGGTGCATCGTGGGCAATCGCTATAAGCTCTTCCATCTCCGCAATTTTATCAATTCTCAAATACCAGCCTTTGAGGGAAGGGGATGAAGGGGAGCCGCATAGTTTGGGGATGCATAACTTTGCTAAATTGATTAAAGACATGGCAAGTGATTTGAAGTAAGACCTTTCAGTGTTTATGTGATGATGCAAGAGGAAATTGGCAGGCGTCAGGTCTAATGAAGTGGTAGTGATTGCTACAGTTTTTTGATGTACCGCTCTAGAGAAATCCGCTATGCGGGGGCATTTCCACCAAATGTGGAAGAGGTCTCCTTTTTCGAGGCGGCATCTCCAACATAGGTCTGAAGTTGCAGTGTTAAATGTGTGAAGGAGTGCTGGTGAGCGATACCAGTGTGTGAATAATTTATAATTATTTTCCTGGATGGCCACATTGATGGATCCTTTATGGATACACTTAAGTATATTCTCCCAATGGGATTCGGATAAGTCTAGGCTGAGCTCCCTAGCCCAAATGGCGCACATCCTGCTCTCATCAGCCATTGTGTTGTGCCATAGCATGTTGTATAACAGGGATATGACATGCCATTGAGGGGTTTGGCTTAAGCAGAGAGATTCAAAGGGAGTTTGCGGTGATGAGATATCATGTGTCTTTTTTTTTTTTCCAAATATTTTTTATTGAATTTTTCAGAATAACATAGAAATAAGTACAGAGTTGGCAGTTCTGTCGCTTTATGGACAGTTTAGAAAATATGCAGTACATATTCATTAGACAAAAGCGGTATAATTGAGCTGTGAACACATTTATGCGGGAATCAATAATTTGTGGTAGTTTGATTGTGGGTGGAGGCATGGGACCTCTCTCCCCCAGACACCCCAGTGGGAACATACTGTGTCTAGGTGGAGGAGAACCCACACGTCCGGACCCATCTCTCTCAGATGCTCCTAGGGTGATTGAAGGGAGAGAAGTGAGGGGTTGCCCCAGGAAGCTCATGGGTATGTAAGTGGTATGTCTTATTCAGATTATAGTCTTTTCCATTTCTAGCCATGATGACCATTTTTTTTTGTATTTAGACAGGTTGTATACTGATAGTGCATACATTCGTTCATATGAAATATGTAGACTAATTGTGGTAGTGATTTCTGTAAGGGAGGGTGGTTCTGTTGTTTTCCATCCTCTTGTTAATGTTAGTTTGGCTGCCATAAGGATATGGGTTGTGATTAGTCTGTCCTCATGAGGGATTATGTCCATGCCAATGTGTAGTAGTGCCAGTTCTGGAGTGGGAGTTATTGGAGTATTGGTGACTTGTTGTATTAGCTTGAATACATCATCCCAAAACTTAGTGAGTTTACTACATTTCCACATAATGTGTAGGAGATTACCTTCACTACCGCATTTCCTCCAGCATGTTGGGTCAACAGTGGGAGAGTATTTAGAAATTTGTGTTGGAGTAATATACCATCTGAGGTTCATTTTTAAGTTGAGTTCCCAGAGGTTTGCGGCTCTAGATGCCCCGTATGTGGTTTTAATGGCCGATGTCCATTGTAGAGGGGTAAATGTCTTTCCTAACTCTTTTTCCCACCTCAGGAAGGGTTTAAGCTTCGAGAATGAGTTTTTACTTCCCAATAGGCCATAGAATAGTGATATTCCTCTCTTACTACCGGTTGGGTAGGTCAAGTATTTTGTTATATCCTTGTGAAATACTAAGCGAAGGTGGGGGTTTCTTATCAGGCAGTATGACAGCCGGATATAATTAAAATATTCTTTTTTGGGTAAGTCGTATGATCTGGTGAGTGTTGTGAATGGTTTAATCGAGTCTTGCACATATAGCTCTGAGATGTGGGTAATTCCTTTTAGCTTCCAGGCCTGCACCGGAAAATCTGGAATTAGCAGAGATATCACTGTTAAGGGCACGGGTAGTGCTGTAGGATAATCACCTTTGGCAATTTTTTCTTGCATAGATTGAAGGTTTCAACCGATGCACACATGGAGGGGGAGTGTTGTGATTTGTTGGTTCTGAGGTGTGGTTTGCTAAATAGCCATGCCACTAGATCCTTGCCTGGGATTTGGAGAGCTTCCATATCCCGCCAAGGGCTGGTCGTTGCAGTGATGAACCAGGGTTGGATTTGGGCCATAATGACTGCGTGGTAGTAGTCTTTTATGATGGGAAATCCTGCCCCGCCTGTTATTCTACTTTTAGATAGGTTTGTTATTGAGCTTCTAGCTCTGGATTTTTGCCAGATAAATTTACTTATGATCGCCTGTATTTTGGTAAAGAAAGAAGTTGGGGCTGGTATGGGTACAGATCTAAAAATGTATAATATTTGGGGGAGCACCAGCATTTTAAATGCCAAGAGTCTGCCAAACCATGAGATATAGGGTTTGAGGATGTTGTTGAGGTCTGCCTGGAGTCTATGGAGGAGTGGTACATAGTTTTCTTGGAAGAGGGAGGACATGATATTTGTTAGATTAATTCCTAAGTATGGGATGGATCTCGCCTCCCATGTGTATGGGAATTGTTTCTTTAGAATTTCCTGTTGATCTTTGGGGATCCCCATGGGCAGAATGACTGATTTGGTAGCGTTGACCTTATAGTAACATACGCTGCTAAAAGAGTCTAGTATTTTCACTACCGAAGCCAGGGAAGTATCAGGTTGGGTAAGACTGAGGATTACATCGTCCGCAAAGAGATTTATTCTGTGGTCTTGGTGACCCAATGGGACTCCAGATATGTTTGGGGTTGTTCTTATTTTTTCAGCCAGTGGTTCCATTACCAAATTGAATATGACTGGAGACAAGGGACACCCTTGTCTTGTTCCATTTGAAATTTTGAAAGGAGTGGATAGCATAGAAGAGCAGAGGACTTGGGCTGAGGGGTTAGAGTATAATGCAATAATTGCTGATAGCATGTGACCTTGGAAACCAAATTTTTGTAAAGTTGCCTTTAGATATCCCCAGTGTACTCTGTCAAATGCCTTCTCTGCATCTAATGACAGAAGCAGAGAAGGCATTCTCGTTATTTCAGCTTGGTGTATGATATTGATCATTCTGCGTGTTGCATCCGAGGATTGGCGGCCTTTGGTGAAACCCGATTGATCCGGGTGGATTAGGTCGGGTAGTAGATTGAGTAGTCTAGTGGCTATAATTTTCGCGAATAGTTTTGTATCGTGATTAAGAAGAGATATTGGGCGGAAATTTTGCGGGATGTTAGGATCCTTCCCCGGCTTCAGCAAAGTGATTATTGTTGCTTTCAACATTTCATTTGGAAGTGAGGCAGAGGAGGCAGCAGAATTGAACAACTGGGTTAAGTGCCCAGCCACAAGATGTTTGTATTGTTTGTAGTACTCCCCTACGAACCCATCTGGGCCAGGCACTTTATTATTTGGAAGAGAATCAATAGCTTGTTCTATTTCGGAAGTGGTGAAAGGTGCGTTTAGACTGATTAGTTGGTCGTTGGACAAGCGTGGGAGGTTAACAGAGTCCAGGAATGTTTTAATGGTACTTTCTGAAGGTTGGGGAGTCCCTAGGTCATTTTTTAAGCTGTATAAGTTGTAATAGAATGTGCTAAATGCATTCGCTATTTCTTGAAGGTCAGTGATTTCGTGTTTCGTTAGGGGGTGAATCGGGTATGGCATGTGGGTTTTAGGTTGGCGGCCTCTAATTTGTGATGCTAGAAGTTTTCCTGGCTTGTTGCCATGAATATAGAAATTCATTTTGAATTTCTTCTGTGCTTTTTCGTAATCCTCGATTAGGAGGGATCTTAGTCGCGTTCTTAAGTGTAAAATTTTGGTTTTACTAGTTTCGGATGGGGATTGAATGTTTTCGAGGTCACATTTTTGAATTTCTGCCAATATTTCCTCAACCTGCTGCCTCCTTTGCCTCTTATGTCTGGATCCCTGTTGTATACAGAGACCTCGAATGACTGCTTTGTGTGCAGCCCACACTACATGGGGGTCTGGCACAGAGTCTGTGTTAGTAGCAAAAAACTTCCATTTGAAGTAGTTGTGTATTCATCCTCCATATGAAAGGGGTCTTGGTCTTTGGGTGATCTTCTATCGTTAATGTGATGGGAGAGTGATCTGACCATGATGCCGAGATAATGGATGACGCAGAAACCTTTTGAAGGGTCCACTGGTCTAGTAAGAAAAAGTCAATGCGGGAGTATGTGTTATGTATGGGTGATAGGAAGGTAAAGTCTTTATCATTGGCATGTTGGCAGTGCCAGACATCGTGTAGTTGCGCTTTGTAGATCCAGGGGTTGAGGACAGTCTTTCCTCTGGTGGAGGTGGACGTGGAGTCGAGATGGTTGTCTGGGGGTATGTTGAAGTCCCCACACCATATTGTCGCTCCTTTCTGCACTTTGAGGACTTTCCGGTGAAGCTTACGAATAAATCGCAATTGGTGTGTGTTGGGTGCATAAAGGGAAACAATGGTGTACTCCGCTTGGTTTATGCTTCCTATCACTATTAGGTAACGACCTTCAGGGTCTTGGATATGTGTTTGGAGTTGAAAGTTCAGTGAGTTCTTTATTGCAATTAGATTGCCTTTTTTCTTCTGTGGCGCGTTAGCTGTGAATACAGTGCTGTAATTTTTGTTGGTGCAGGTAGGTGGGTTGCTGGCTTGAAAATGGGTCTCTTGTGCGAAAATGATGTCACATTGTGTGTCATCTGCTAGCTTCCACAAAGATTTCCTTTTGGCAGGATGGTTTAGTCCGTTTGTGTTGATTAATACTATCTTGAAGACCATTTAGATGGGAGTGTTGTAGTTCCGGGGGTGTGAGAGATCTGAGCTTGGAGTTGATCGAAGGCTTGATGGATCGGTCGGTTTATGCCCGTAAATGCAAGAGGGAGGGGTTTCAGGTAATGTGTTCCAAGAGTAACGTAAATAGTTGTAACTGCTTAAGACTTGCCTTATGTAGCTGGATCGTGTAGCTTCCTAACGGCTTGAAGCTACTGGTTCTGGCTGGTAGCCAAGAGTTAAAAAGTGAAGGAATAATAAGAAAAATAATCTGAAGCGAAAGGGTATTCCTTGTGGTAGGCGCAACTGTCGCCAAGGAATTGAGGAGTGGGGGTACAAAAAGTTTGCACGCCCGTATAGCTCAAACTTACTAGGGGCCCGCCTGTTGTTCAAATTTCCAGTAGGTATGAGTTGCTGTCAGCGTGGATTGTTGCTTTTTTGACGGAGGGAGTTCGGCCTTCTTGAACTATCGCCGCTGTGCTCCATCGGAATGTTGTCTGTGTGTTCCTGGATTATGCCCCACTCTCAGAGCAGATACACACCGCCTTGCTCAGATGTGACAATGTGTCTCCTTTCTTTATAGGTAATGGATATTTTGGATGGTGCAATCCATTGGTATTGAATGTTGTTGTTACGTAAAGACTTTGTGATGTTATTTAGCTGTCTGCGCCTGCTAAGAGTGTGTTGAGATAGGTCAGCAAAGATTTGAAGGCGGTTGTATGGGTCCGGTAGGTTTCCCAGGGATCGAGTTTTTTGCATAAACTGTTCTTTGACGTGGAAGAAATGGATCCTTAGAATCACATCCCTGGGAACCGAGTCAGAGAGGAATTTAGGTTTTGGCAGCCTGTGAATGCAGTCTATGACCAATTCGATGTTCTTAATATCTGGTAGAAGTAGTTTGATCAGCCCTCGGGCATAGGCGTTCAAGTCAGACAGTTGCACTGTTTCAGGGATACCTCGAATTTTGACGTTATTACGTCTTGATCTATCTTCGATATCAGCAATTTTGTCTCTCATCCAGGTGATCTCGTCATTTTGATCAGATTGGGTATCAATGATATCATTTATGGTGTTAGTTATGGCCCCTATGCTGGATTCCATTTGGAAGACCTTGTTGTCAATGACATCCATGCAGTGACTAAATTTTTGTATCATAGATAGCATGTCACTTTGTATAGAGCTTCTGAGTGACATTAACATATCTTTTAAAGTAGAGTCCATAACTGGCTGGCCTGTTGTGGGAAACAAAGTGATAGCATCTGGAACGATCGGTTGTACCGAAAGTTCTTTTGTTTGCAGCGAAAGTTCGTTCGGTTGCGGCGAAAGGGCGCTCTGCTGCGGTAGGAGATCGTGCGAGGAATCTGTTCGTTGGCCTACCTCAGTCATCGCGGGGGAATCCATGTGGACCTTTGCCTTGGCAGGGCTTCCGGAGGTCGGTGTGCTCGCTGGTGAGGGGGTCTGGTCTGGAATGACAGGAGGTGAGGCAGATCTTTGTGGCCCTTCTCGGCGGGCCGCTAGGATGGTTACGGCGGCTCCTTGAGGGTCGGCGCCATCTTGGTCTCTTCTCGCTGGCGGCTGATACATGAAGGCCGTCAGTTTGCTGGGCATTCTATGTTCCTTCCTCTTCATGGCCATAGTTCCCTTCGTGCCCGGGAGTCTATGGGTCGTTTGGTCGCTTTTGTGTGGCTCTGGAAGGCTGGCAGACGCTTGGTATGGCGGGTCATAGAGGGAGCTCTTTTACTGAGCGGCCATCTAGGTCGCTCGCCGGCCATGCCCCCATCATGTGTCTTTTTAATTGAGTATAGGAAATGATGGATTTGTCGGTATTCCCAGAACGAGACTTTGCGGTCAGCCCATCGGGCATTAAAATTATCAAGGCAGCTTGCCATTTTGTAATATGCATGTGACTCTAAGGCCAATGTTGGGTTGATCTGAGAAGCAGGGGTGCTTGGACAAGCCTGGGGGGAAGTCTGAGTTACCGAGTAGGGGGGTCAAGGGACCTGGCATCTTGGATAGATGATTTTTGTCGCAAGCATCCTTAAAGTATTGGAGGGTGGGGGCGATGCATGGGTGGTCTTGTGTGTCGGGGCGTTTATTGTGGTAAGGGGCCCATGGCATGCCACATAATGGCAATTGTGAGAGGGATTTTTCTAAATTAACCCAGTCTTTGCTATTTGCATGTATGTGCCAGTTAATGATCCTTTGAAGATGGCAGGAATTGTAGTATTGTTTAAAGTCGGGGAGGCCTATACCTCCTTTAAGTTTGGGTTTGGTGAGCTGGGCGAAGCTGATTCTAAGCTTCTTTTGCTTCCAAAGGAATGACATGCAGAGGGATCTTATAGATTTGAAGAAATTATTGGGGATAGCAATAGGTATGGTTTGGAAAACGTAGAGGATACGCGGAAGGACATTCATTTTAATGATTGCCGCTTGGCCAAACCATGAAAAATGTGCTTTGTTCCAATTGATGAAGTCATTCCCTATAGTCTTTAATAAGTGAGAGAAATTTTTAGTGTAAAGATCTCTGAGGCGAGCCGGGAGTTGAATGCCTAGGTAAGTTATGGCCTCTTTACGCTAGGTGAAGGGGAAATTCTCTGTGCAAGCCTGCACTGCGGTGTTTGAAAGCGAAATATAAATCGCCTCAGATTTGTGATAGTTTATTTTGAAGTGAGCTATAAATTTAAATTGCTGTAGATCTTTCAGGAGGTTTGGTAGAGTGACAAGGGGCTCAGTCAAAAATAGTAGCACATCGTCGGCAAAGGCTGCTAACTTATACTGCTTACTCCCGATTGACACTCCTTTAATGTTTGGGTTTTCCCGGATGCGTCTCAGGAACGGTTCTAGGGTTAAAACAAATAATGGAGGGGAAAGAGGGCAGCCTTGGTGCATTCCATTATTCATGGAGAAGGCGGTTGACAGGAGGCCATTGGTCTGGACTCTGGCCGTAGGGCCATTGTAGAGGACCATAATGAGTTGAGTTAGGTGATCACCAAGGCCCAGGGCCTGAAGGACCGCCAACAAGTAGTCCCATGCCAACCTGTCGAATGCCTTCTCAGCATCAAGGGATAGGAAGAAGCCTTCTTGTTTCAACTTCGTGAGGTGGTAATGGATATTAAGTGCTTTGAGGGTGTTGTCTCTGGCTTCCCTGCCAGAGACAAATCCTACTTGGTTCTTATCGATGAGGAAAGGCAGTAAGGGAAGAATACGATTGGCTAGGATTCTTGCGTAGATTTTGAAATTGGTGTTCAAAAGAGAGATCGGGCGATAGTAGGAGTCTAGAGTGGGATCCTTCCCCGCTTTGGGGATCACCGAGATGTGTGCAGCGAGAACCATCGTGTAGGGGGTGACAAGGTCCGGAAGCTGGTTATATGCCCTCAAGAAGGGTGTCAGCGCGGGGCGTGGCTTGACATCGGTGAAGAAAGATGTGTCTCTTCACAGCTCCGGATCCCTGCTGCTCTATCCAAGAGCATCCTGGCGCCTCATCGCCGAAAACAAACCCACACACACAGGGATACATTTGCAGCACCCTGGGCTACATTTTGAACCCACTCTCGGGGTGAAACAATACTCACAGACGGAGCTCCACAGCCTACAGGCCGCGACCAACACTGATCCCCAGCGGCCGGTGCCATCTTTGAGGCCTAATCCGGGCGGAGGGTGCACTATCCAGAAGCCACAGGACCCGGTAATCGGGATAACTGCTCGGGGAAAGCCCCTCACACTCCCGGGACCCCCTCGCAACACTCCATGGAGCACCCAGCACTGCCCCAATGACCCTAACAGTGGAAGACCGGACTTCCCAACGCCACCTTGAAGGCCTCATTACACGGCACTCACAGAGAGGCATTACCCCAAGTTGGAAGAAACAAGATGGGTATGGCGCTGTCTCTAGATTATTATAAGAGAGATTATGCCCAAAAAAGGGGGATTTTTTGTGTGTGTGTCCCCTTAGGCATGTTAATAAGCCCCTTTTTTGGGGGGGGGGAGTGCAAGTTTTGGTGTGTATTACTGATGTGCCATTTATATTTGTCCAACAATCTCAAAAACAAAGTTTACTACTTTTGATTATTCACTGTATAAAAAGTTTTCAAATATCATAAAATATATTGTAAAACATGCGTTCGTCCGGTGTTTTAGTAAAATATAAATCCACCTTCAACAGTGTACTTATGTGTCACCAGGAGTGTGAGTGTTAAGGAATGGGAGGTGAGTGCGCATGCACCCCGCAGTGACCCCCTCACTCACGTACTGGTCTCCCGTACCGAGGGTATCCCCCGGTTCACCTTGATGTTTCTCCAGGCGATCCACATAAAAAGACAGAAAACTCAATTGGTAACCCGATTCTGTATCAAAAACTATAAGGCATAACATCCACTCACTATTAGTCTTGCTGTGATGAGTATCCAGGAAGTCAGGCAGGCTATTTTCCCTTCCCTGCATTCCACCTCGTGTCTCTCTGGAAGTGTGTACTGACGCTCACTGGCTCCGGCTTACGCGTTTCGTCATCCCGACGTCATCAGAGGCGGCGCCATTTTACAGCACTATCCAGCAATTTATACGGTGGTAACCCAGTGACCACTGATTGACAGGACAGCAACCGCCATCTTTGTACGCCCAGTGTTCTAATCCGCGATCATCATACTTCTCAGGGTGCACTCGTATCTACTTTACATTAAAAATTATATACTTTTATTTATATCACATTAAAAAAATATGATGGAATAAACCTCTGAGGGTATAATGATTGTAGAATATTTTAAATATAAAAGATATCAAAGATATTAGGGAATGGGAGATATGCGATTATTCTAAAAAATGCCATGAAAAAACTGCAGTTTAAGAACCGGAAAAAGTGTATGGGGGATTTTAAGTGTTGTGAATGAATAAAAATATTAAATGAGTAAAGTGAATAAAGTGAAGGGAGAGTCCCAGTGTATATGTGTAAAAAGTAAAATTAGAGAAATATAAAAATCTAAAAAAATATGCCCACCAAGATTTCAAAACTGGGGTCCACCCAGAGGAATAAGAATGAACTACGGAGAACATCGCACAAGACCCCCCGTACCAGAGGGAAGTGAACTGGAGACCCCAGAGGGAATGGAGAGAGACTCAGGAACCCCCTATGAGGAGACATGGATGGGACGGAGGAGAAGAAAGAGGGGCAAACGAGGGGGAAAGAAAAAAATGAAGAAGAGAGTACTAGGTCAGGGTATCTTCAATTTGAGTGGGACTGTTTTTTCCGAAGAAGAATTAGCTATCCTAGACCTTGGCCTGAAATTTGCCCCAGATAAGAACATGGACAAGTTTGAGGTATACATAGATTTACAAAAATTTATAAGAAAACTGAATATAAAAAAAAATTTTGCCACAAGATCAAAAACCAATAACAGAGCCGAAGAGGAACAATATGTACATACAAGATTAAGAAATAAATCTACTTTTAATCCTAAGGTTACAGGAAATAAAAGTCTGGACGTTTTTAGAAAAATGGTGGAGGAGGACATTAAGAAACTAAGAATCCATAGTTCAAAAGGGAAGAAGGTATGGGAAGCAATTAAAAAATTGGAAGATAAAAGAGATATAGTCATCCGACCGGCGGACAAAGGAGGAGGGGTAGTAATACTGAATAAGAAGGACTATGAGGCTGAAATGAAGGAGTTAATGGGAAAGACAGATACATACAAGAAATTGACAAGGAATCCAAAGAGAAAATTGGAGAAAAAACTGAAGGAATATGTAGATAAAGGAAGGAAAGCAGGATTCATCAATAAGAAGGAGGCCAAATATTTAGTACCGAAATCAAGACCCCGGTGATATATTATCTACCGAAAATCCACAAAAACCAGGAGAGACCACCAGAAAGGCCCATTGTAAGTGGGATTGACTCTCTCCTCTCAAGACTAGGAGAATATCTGGATGAATTCCTAAGACCAATAGTACCCATGACTACATCATACTTACAGGATGGGAGACAACTAATTTCGGAACTAGGCGAGTTGGAGATGGAGGAAGGAGACCTGATGGTAACCATAGATGTAGAGTCTCTATATACCAACATTGTACAGAGAGACAGCCTGAACGGTGTAGAATGGGCTATGAACAAGTATACAGGAATGAAACAGGAACAAATAAAGTACCTATTAGAGGGCCTTGGTCTAGCCATGAATAACAACTATTTTTGGTATGAGGGAAACTTTTATGCTCAAATTATAGGGGTGGCTATGGGGACCAAGTATGCCCCAAGCGTAGCCAACCTATTCATGAGCAAGTGGGAGGAGGAGGAAATTTTCCGGAATAGGAGACCTGAATTGAAGTTCTATAAGCGATATATAGACAATATTTTTATGGTCTGGAAAGGTACCGAGGAAACATTGAAATTCTTTCTGGATGATATCAACTGTAACAGTTACGGTATAAAATTCACGGGAGAATGGAACAAAGATATGGTTAATTATCTAGACCTACAGGTTTTCAAGGGAGAAAATCGACTACATACCAGAACATTCTTTAAAAAGACCGACAGTAACGGATATATCCCTACCAGCAGCTGTCACCACCCCAAATGGATTGGGAATATGCCAAAGGGTCAGCTCATGAGGATAAGGAGAAATTGCAGCTCAATTGATGAATTTGATACACAGGCAAATATACTTATAAAGAGATTTACCGAAAAGGGATATAACAGGAAAAAGATGGAGTTGCTGAAGGAACAGGTTAAGAGAATGGACAGAACAACATTACTGAACAAGAAGAATAAAGACACACAGAATATGACCGAATTTGCCTTTTTAACAGGATTCAACAGACAGTACAAACAGGTGGAAAGAATTTTCAGGAAACACTGGGCCATCTTGCAATCAAATAGAGTTTTGGGTCAAATTTTACCAAAAGGCCCAAAGTTCATATACAGGAAAGCTCCCAACATAAGAAATAAGCTGGTACACAATGTAGTCAACCCTCCAAGGAAAATTGATCTATTCCCCGATCTGAAAGGCCTCTTCAAATGCCAAAAATGCCTACCTTGTAGGAACAGCAAACCACAGGGAAGAAAAAGGGAAACCTTCAGATCCACCTCCACCGGTAGACAATATAAAATGAATCACCTCATCACATGTATGACCACCCACGTGACATACGTAATAGAATGTCCATGCGGATACCAATACGTGGGAAGAACCACAAGGCCTTTATGGGTTCGAATCAGAGAACACATAAATAATATCAAAAAAGGATTCCCAAAACATAGCCTTTCCAGGCATTTTAAGGAGGTTCACAATAAAAATCCTGGAATAATGACCTTTTACGGCATTGATCATGTGAGAGAATATTGGCGTGGAGGAAATAGACAAACAAAAGTGTCCCAGAACGAAACCAAATGGATATATCTTTTGAACTCCTTACAGCCTAATGGACTAAACATTGACATAGACCTGAACTGCTTCATTAATAATGAATGAACTTTCCCTAAGGGGATATAGAGAGAACTTTTTTAATACATCTTAAGAAAAAATTTGTGGAATTTTAGAAAGAAAAAAATTAAAAAAAAAAAAAAAAAACCCCCTCCTCCATTCACATTTTTAATTGTTTTTACGGTTTTTGAAAAAATATTTTTCACGTTTTTATACATCTATCTGACTCTTCCTATAGAAAAGGAACATAAGATCTCGATACATGGACCCTTATTGAGATGGACACCACATAATAACACAATAACGGTTTCCTCATCCAATCACATATTTCTTGCACGGAATTAAACAGTATATTAGACTAAATATATATGTTCACATATATCCCTTTCACACACACTTCAATCGGAATAGAGTTTACCTTTGATTATAAGGGTATACACCAAAACACTGAGATATTAAAGTACATGTATTTATTATATATATACATATTTTTTAGATTTTTTTTTTAGATTTTTATATTTCTCTAATTTTACTTTTTACACATATACACTGGGACTCTCCCTTCACTTTATTCACTTTACTCATTTAATATTTTTATTCATTCACAACACTTAAAATCCCCCATACACTTTTTCCGGTTCTTAAACAGCAGTTTTTTCATGGCATTTTTTAGAATAATCGCATATCTCCCATTCCCTAATATCTTTGATATCTTTTATATTTAAAATATTCTACAACCATTATACCCTCAGAGGTTTGTTCCATCATATGTTTTTAATGTGATATAAATAAAAGTATATAATTTTTAATGTAAAGTAGATACGAGTGCACCCTGAGAAGTATGATGATCGCGGGTTAGAACACTGGGTGTACAAAGATGGCGGTTGCTGTCCTGTCAATCAGTGGTCACTGGGTTACCACCGTATAAATTGCTGGATAGTGCTGTAAAATGGCGCCGCCTCCGATGACGTTGGAATGACGAAACGCGTAAGCCGGAGCCAGTGAGCGTCAGTACACACTTCCAGAGAGACACGAGGTGGAAAGCAGGGAAGGGAAAATAGCCTGCCTGACTTCCTGGATACTCATCACAGCAAGACTAATAGTGAGTGGATGTTATGCCTTATAGTTTTTGATACAGAATCGGGTTACCAATTGAGTTTTCTGTCTTTTTATGTGGATCGCCTGGAGAAGCATCAAGGTGAACCGGGGGATACCCTCGGTAGGGGAGACCAGTACGTGAGTGAGGGGGTCACTGCGGGGTGCATGCACACTCACCTCCCATTCCTTAACACTCACACTCCTGGTGACACATAAGTACACTATTGAAGGTGGATTTATATTTTACTAAAACACCGGGCGAATGCATGTTTTATAATATATTTTATGATATTTGAAAACTTTTTATACAGTGAATAATCAAAAGTAGTAAACTGTGTTTTTGAGATTGTTGGACGAATATAATTGGCACATCAGTAATACACACCAAAACTTGCACTCCCCAAAAAAAGGGGGCTTATTAACATGCCTAAGGGGACACACACACAAAAAATCCCCCTTTTTTGGGCATAATCTCTCTTATAATAATCTAGAGACAGCGCCATACCCATCTTGTTTCTTCCATTTATTTACCCTATAAAGACACCATAAGGTGTTTTTTGGATGGGGGCAGCAGTCTGACCTTGTATATATATTTTTTACTTCTTTTCACATACATATATTTATATACTTCTCTGGATTTTTACCTTTTTACCTCCATACAATTGCACATATTCCTTCTCCATTATTTATTTCACAAAGGACAGCGCCACGCCACTTCTTTTAGATATTTAAACATTCCCCCAAGTTACCAGCACTCGGGACTGGACCTATCCAGCTCTGGAGCCTGGTCCGCCTAAAGCACCATCAGCCCCACATACTGCCTGAGGGGTGACTCCACCAAAACGAGACCTCGTTCTGCTTGAGTGGTGCACTCCACAGAAGGCCAGGGATCCAGTGCTGCCTGTGGAAGTCCTGAACGACGGCCATCTTGCTACACCCAGGCCTGCCGCCCCAGACATAAATCACTCTGCCTTGCCCCGAGACCTAAATCACTCTGCTCTGCCCTGAGGCTAGGACAAAAGAGACATGTAGTAGTACTACAGCATTAAACTGTCCGCTTAAGGTAGACACCTGGACTGTAAAAGAGATCACTATGCAACTTGATGACCACCTGATATAGCTTCCACTCCAGCACAGCTAGGACTCGCAAAAGGAAGGACTCCACGCAGCCGAAGTAGCTGCAAGACTTCTTCTCCCCAGCTGTAAAGAGCCCTCTGCAGGATGGCATCGGCGGCAGGTCTCCAGCCTCTTCACGTGGCTCCGCTTCCGTGACACCCAGTCCTACCTCCCAAGGGGGATCTGATCGCCGCTCTCCGGAGGCATCAACACCGACGTCCCATAGCCCGGCAAAATCCAGACCCCGGCTCTCGGACGACAGCACCCAAAACAAAATGAGCCCACACCAAGAGTCTTTAAAGGACACTAGGGAATTAGCTGACACCATCAACACCTTCCCTACCTCCAACCAGCCTATCTCAGACACCACACTGCTGGATATGTTGATCCCCTTACGAAGCTCACTACATGCCAATATGATGGACTGTATGAGACGCTTCAGGGGAGAAATCCAAGAACTTGGTGGCAGAGTAGATTACATAGAAAAGAAAATGGGAGAATATGCGGATTCTTATAACTCACTTGTAGACTCCCATAATGATCAATCTGATGAAGTGGCCCGGCTGAGGTCAAAGGTCGCTGACCTCGAAGACAGGTCACGTAGAAACAATGTGAAAATCAGGGGGCTCCCAGAGACCGTCCAACCAGGTCAGCTACTACAATATGCCAAGGATCTAATACAAGCGTACTTACCAGAGTTACCACAGTCAGAATTGATCATTGACAGGATTCATCACCTACCTAAGCCCTCCCACTTACCCGAAAATGTTCCACGTGATGTGCTCATGAGGGTACATTTCTACCATGTTAAGGAGAGGTTCATGATGGCCTTCCGCAAAAATATGTGTCCAAATGAAAAGTACACTACCATTCAACTCTACGCAGATCTCTCACAGTTCACAATGCAAAAACGCAGAGCGCTGGTGTCCATTACAAAGGCTTTGCGTAACCATGACATTGTGTAAAGGTGGGGGTATCCCTCCAAACTGACTATCACCAGAGAGGGAGAATCTACCACAATGTCTTCACTGGAGGAGGGCCTCGGTCTGTTACGCAAATGGAAGATACTTCCGGAACAGCCAAATGGAGACCCACACCCTCCTGCCAAAACAAACCCTCAAGATGAGTGGCAGGTGGTGTCGCGTAAAAAGGCAAGCAAAAAACAACCTGCCCAACCACCTCGGGCCTGAAACTCAACACTATTAAGTTTACAAGGTTCAGTGCTGTGGATTTTGCTATCCACGTACTTCCCCTCCTTAATTGCTGAGCAGAATATTTGCTTCGGATCCATAATGGTTCCTTCCTTTTTACTTGTTTGTTACACAAACTGTTTCTTGCGTTCCTTTTACTCTCTTCTAAGTATGCCAATGTTCTTTGATGACCTCCTCCTGAGATGGACCGGCTGGCTTTTCAAGCTCTCATGCTGCACAATTTATCAGGATGCTAAACCCTGGCCCACACAAAATGAGGTGAGTGACTGCTCCTTATGGGACAACATGCTATCTACATCTTTTCTGCATAGCCATGACCCTTAACGTACTCTCTATTAACACAAATGGCCTAAACCACCCAGCCAAAAGGGCATCACTGTGGATGGAAGCCAATAAGTTACGAGCAGACGTTCTGTGCATCCAGGAAACACATTTCCTGTGATCTAACCCACCTAAGTGTCAACACCACAACTTCCCCCATATATATTAAGCCTCAGCACAGAAGAAGCGTGCTGGAGTTCTTATTGCTATCAAGAACACTGTCTCCTTCACGCTGAAGGATGTTATCGCAGATCAAGAAGGCAGATATTTGATTCTCATTGCATCCTTTAACAACAGAACATTCACAATAGTCAATTTATACGCACTTAATCAACACCAGCTGAGGTTCCTGAAGAAACTATTCAGAAAAGTTAACAAAGGGAAGGAGGGAGGACTAATTCTCTGTGGAGACTACAATATTACCAATGACTTCATGATGGACTCCTCCGCAATAATGAGTCTCCCCCCTCCCTCATTACAGACTTTATTACATAATGAAGAGGTGTATGATGTTTGGAGGTGCCAACATCCTGGCATTAGGAATTATACTTTTCACTCCTCCAGACATAATACATACTCACGCATTGATATGATAATTGTTGATAGAAATGTTTTGACAAAGGTGTCATCCTCGGCCATCCACGATATTTCATGGTCGGACCATGCTCTTGTATCAATAGTGGTGGCGGAGGGGCACATCTTGAACCCACCCATAATGTGGCGTGCTAACACGCGATTACTCCAGTCCCCGAAATATACGAGTACGATCAATGACCAGCTTAATGAATTCTTCATATCCAACGAGGGTTCAGTGGTCAACCCATGTGCTTTATGGTGTGCCCACAAGGCATTTATCAGGAATATTCTTCTACAACTAAGTGCTAGAGAAAAAAACTTAGAGAACACAAGTTAGATACTGTTCTAACAGAAATTAAATCGGTGGAACTCCAAAATAGGGCCCAGCCATCAGCAGACCTGGCCAACAAATTGACAAAATTACGCACTGATCCCAGGAGCTTGCTCCGGGAACAATACAGTAAATACGTAAACAAACTTAAACTTTCTCACTACTCCTCCAACAATTGCGCAGGCAAGATTTTGGCTGCCAGATTAAGGAAGCAAAACATTCGCTCCAGGATCCCATTCCTAAATAGACCACTAGACAACACTAAAATAGTAGACCCCGATGCCATTGCAGACGCATTTGAGGATTTCTACTCCTCTCTTTATAACCTTAAGGAGGACCCTGACACCATTCATCCCTCAAATAAGCTAATACAAACGTTCTTAAACTCCATCAATCTTCCCGTTATCTCAAAGGCCCAACTAGAGAAGTTAAATGCACCTATTGAAAACTCTGAAATCTTAAATGCAATCTCAACTCTTCCGCAAGGTAAATCTCCTGGTCCAGATGGGCTTCCTAATGAATATTATAAGTAGAGTTGATCGAACCTCTGGAAGTTCGGGTTCTGCAGGTTCGGCCGAACTTCGGGACGAAGTCCGGGTTCGGGTCCAGATTTGACCTGAACTTTGACCCGAACCCCATTGGAATCAATGGGGACCCGAAATTTTAGGCACAAAAATGGCTGTAACAAAGTCCTGTAAAGTCCTAGAGGTCTGCAAAAGGAAGAAAATGGGGGTAAGGGTCGGACAATTGCCCTACAAAGAAATGGGGATAGGGAAATAACTTAAAATAATTTTTAAGCTAAAATCACATAAAAAATAAAAAATGCAGGTGTATGTGGAGTTGAAGGTTGAGGAGGCGGTGAAAGTGGGGGTGGAGGAGGTAGCCAACACAGTTTTTTTTTATTTTTGGAATTTTTTTAGTTTTTTTTTAAACCAGCAATGTAGGTGCACTTTTTAATTTTGTGCAAGAAACAATAATCTGTCCCTTTAAGCAACAGTAGGAACCTCTCCCTATAGAACTAGGAGATGATTTTAGATTCTAAAATCTTCTCCAAGTTGTACAAGGAAAGCCTCCAGCTGTTGCTTTAAGGGAAAGAATATTGTTCTAAAATCATCTTCAAAGTGTGTGGGAAAAGCCTATTGCAGTTGCATAGAGCCATATTACTGTTCTAAAATCATCTTCAAAGTGTGTGGGAAAAGCCTGTTTCAGCCACATGGAGCCATATTAGTGTTCTAAAATCATTTTCAAAGTGTGTGGGAAAAGCCTGTTTCAGCCGCATGAAGCCATATTAGTGTTCTAAAATCATCTTCAAAGTGTGTGGGAAAGGCCTGTTTCAGTCGCATGAAGCCATATAAGTGTTCTAAAATCATCTTCAAAGTGTGTGGGAAAAGCCTGTTTCAGCCGCATGAAGCCATATTAGTGTTCTAAAATCATCTTCAAAGTGTGTGGGAAAAGCCTGTTTCAGCCGCTTGAAGCCATATTAGTGTTCTAAAATCATCTTCGAAGTGTGTGAGAAAAGCCTGTTTCAGCCGCATGGAGCCATATTAGTGTTCTAAAATCATCTTCAAAGTGTGTGGGAAAAGCCTATTGCAGCCGCATAGAGCCATATTACTCTTCTAAAATAATCTTCAAAGTGTGTGGGAAAAGCCTGTTTCAGCCGCATGAAGCCATATTAGTGTTCTAAAATCATCTTCAAAGTGTGTAGGAAAAGCCTGTTTCAGCCGCATAAAGCCATATTAGTGTTCTAAAAATCATCTTCAAAGTGTGTGGGAAAAGCCTGTTTCAACCGCATGAAGCCATATTGGTGTTCTAAAATCATCTTCAAAGTGTGTGTGAAAAGCCTGTTTCAGCCGCATGAAGCCATATTAGTGTTCTAAAATCATCTTCAAAGTGTGTGGGAAAGGCCTGTTTCAGCCGCATGAAGAAGCCATATTAGTGTTCTAAAATCATCTTCAAAGTGTGTGGGAAAAGCCTGTTTCAGCCGCATGAAGCCATATTAGTGTTCTAAAATCATCTTCAAAGTGTGTGGGAAAGCCTGTTTCAGCCGCATAAAGCCATATTGGTGTTCTAAAATCATCTTCGAAGTGTGTGGGAAAAGCCTGTTTCAGCCGCATGAAGCCATATTAGTGTTCTAAAATCATCTTCAAAGTGTGTGGGAAAAGCCTGTTTCAGCAGCATGAAGCCATATTAGTGTTCTAAAATCATTTTCAAAGTGTGTGGGAAAAGCCTGTTTCAGCCGCATGAAGTCCATATTAGTGTTCTAAAATCATCTTCAAAGTGTGTGGGAAAAGCCTGGTTCACCCACATGTAGCCGTTTAACCTCCCTGGCGGTATGATTATGTCAGGAATTTTGTTCCAAAAGCGGTACCATTTTTTTGCATGGAAATTTGGTGTTATGTATTGTAGGCCTGCAATTCTTAGGAATAACTCACTTAAATCTGTCCAAACAACAGTCTAGTAGACATCCCGGGTATGAAAAAGTTTGAAAAATGAAATCATACATTATAATATAATAAATAACTAAAAATAATTATCAAAAATAATTATATAATAGTAATAAAATTTATTCAATAATGTAATCAAACCAAAAACGCAGAAATTTGCTCAATTGCAGAATTGTCGCTGTCGTCACTTT
>BLSH010147904.1:87136-98265 GCA_018402905.1 Glandirana rugosa
ACGATTTAATCAAAGAGGATAAATAGGACTCATGTTCCTGAGGTTTATACACATCCGAAACTATTTACACAGTAAAAATAACTTATAAAGTAAGTCATCGAAAAGTTATGTTTGTCTTCTATAAATATGTCATTACCAAAGTAACTTGAGAACGAAACACGTTTCCCTTTGTATTTAGTATCCATATTTTGTAAACGTCTACTACGTGTTTTGGGTCTCTCTGTACACTTTTACGTATTTTGTACAATACTTTATTTCTCCGGAACTCCGCACCACTCGAACCCACGACTTTGCACATCTGCTATTCACACACATGTGTTCTGCAATGTGTGTGAATAGCAGATGTGCAAGCATTAGCGGCAATATGAAAAGCGACAGAATAAAAAGAAGTGTTCTTCTTTCAATAATGCTCCTATTATTGTCATGCTTGGACAGTTCCATATGTTTCCAGGTAGTAAGTCAGCACCCAAGCTCACCACGCCTCAAGGCCTCTTTATTTCATAACATGTTTTATGCATTTTCACATGTCTCTCTGGGTTTTGTGCATCATCTGCAAATGTTTTATACCTATGATTTATGTTTCCCTTTGCACAAAGCAAGAGTTCAATGAAACCATTACTGTATAAATATCTTCTGTTTGTATTGAAAAGCTACTGAATGAAATATTCAATAAAAATGACACATTTATCAAAGCCTACACATATTTGGAGTCCTTGTACTCAGGATAAATAGGAGAAACTAATTTAGCAAACATTTGGAATATTATTAGAAAATATGTCACACATATTTGTTCATTTTTCAGCTTATAATAGAATTTATAAGATAAGTATTTACTAAAACGGTGTGTCAATTAAGAGCCTTATATACTGTATCTCTAAAAAAAATAAAAATAATTTTAGCAGGCAAAATAGTCACAGAGATATTAAGAGGTTTACCAATGCATACTGAATTGCTAAATTTACATTATGTTTTTAATAACTCCTGATCATGAAAGGATTAAAAATGGGGGCCATGATTACCTTTTGGCAAAACATTTCAAATGTCAATTATATTTGAAGTAAAGAGTTAGCCTGCTTAGAAATAGCATTTTGATGTAGCTTTAATCTCATTGGATTCTTGAGTCCAGACAAAGTAGTCAGCTATCATCTCTCAGTTTCATCCACCTGTATAGCAGTTTTTAAAAAGTTCCAATTTCTCATATTGGATTTTAAATATATTTTATGTTTGTAAAAGCAACAGCACTTGCTTCTGTGGAAGGGTGGCTAGAACTGGATATTCTGGAAGGAGCATCTTGTTGCTGAAGTCTTTGGGTCTGATTTACTAAAACTGAATTCACACCAACGAGGATGAATAGCATTCATTCTCTCAAATAATATGATGCTTGCTTTTGTATCTCTGCATGTATTCATGCCTTCTGTTCTATCGGGTTGAGGTCAGAACTCTGTGCAGACAAGTCAACTTCCTCCACCCCGAACTCGCTCATCCATGTCTTTATTGACCTTGCTTTGTGAACTGGTCCAAATCATTTGGTGGAGGGGGGAATTATGGTGTGGGGTTGGTTTCCAGGGGTTGGGCTTGGCCCCTTAGTTCCAGTGAAGGGAACTCTTAAGACGCCAACATACCCAGACATTTTGGACAATTTCATGCTCCCAACTTTGTGGGAACCATTTTGGGATTGCACCTTCCTGAACCCTAGGGAATAAAACTGGGATGCCATTAAAGCTTGTGTGTGTGGGGGGCGTGTCCAAGATGGCGACCGAAGCTGACGCTTAAGCGGGGAGCTCCGAGTACTTGCCCGCTTTGTACCTGATTCCTATGGGGAGACACAATCCTGACTGGATCAAAACACTCTCGAGGACTCCCTGCCTTGATATGCCCAGGAGGAAATACCTGGCACAACGAGGCTTCCACCAGATCCACGCCTAAGGCCACAAAGACAGGGCCAGTCAGACGCTCCAATATGGCATCACAAACAGATGGGGCCACTCCGGTGACCATATCACAGGCACAAGAGAATTTCATCGCTCTAATGCAAGCAATTACGACCTGCCAAGGCACACTGACCAGAAAGATTGATACAATGCTGCCGGAGGTAGGCCTAATCAGAAAAGACATGGATAAATTCCATGCACGCCTCACGGAGGTTGAGAGCCATGTGGGGAATATGGAGGATACTTCACACAGTAGCCCTCCACACTCTCTCAAGCAAGGTGAAATCTCTGAAGTTTAGAGTGGAAGATTCTGAAAATCGGAAACGGAGAAATAACCTCCGAATCCTGGGCCTGCCTGAGGGGGCGGAAGACCCCAATCCTGCCGCCTTCACGGAACACTTACTCCGGCAACTGCTCCTGCAGGCTGTGTTCTCCCCATTCTTCGTGGTGGAGCGCACTCAAAGAATGCCAGCTGCCCGGGGCATAACCGGTGCTCCGCTGTGGACGTTTATATTAAGACTCCTCAACTTCAGAGACCAGGACCTTGTGCTCCGAGAGAGTAGGAAGATCGAAGCCCTGAAATTTGAAGGAGCCCGCCTTATGATCTTTCCCGACTTCTCGCAGAAACAGCGCAAATCATTTGACCAGGTGAAGCTCAATCTGCGCAGAAGAGGCATGAAATACAGCATGCTCTTCCCTGCCCGCCTCCGGGTCCAAGATGGCGAATCCCTCTGATTTTTCACCTCGCTTGGGGAGGCCTCCACCTGGCTGGAATCACTACCACAACGTTGGGACTAGCAATGTCCGGGCTGCATTCCAGGTCCCTCCCAATCTTAAACATGAGGGTGAGTGACTTTTGTGATCTTTTTGCTTAAGAACACCTTTATTCTTCCGAATGCTGCCTCCGCTGCTCAGACCCTGGAGCCCTTCATTTGTCACGGAACCACCTATGTGGATTTCCCGCTGATGTGGTCCTAGGCCCCCCGGTGAATACTCACGCAGGCTGTCCCTGATTGTCGATCCTGAGGGACTGGATGGCCTAGGACTGCACTAACACAACGCGGGGTATGCACAACTATATGACTCTAGGGTGGCCCATTCAGAGACTGAGTTATCTGACTATCTAGACAGGTTAAACTTTCGATGCTAACTAAGGCCAAAGCACAAAAACTGGATGACCCTATCACTTTAAAAGAAGTAAAGACGGCTATAAAGTCTCTACAAGCGGGCAAGACCCCCGGCCTGGACGGTCTACCGTCCGAATTCTATAAAGCAAACATAGACTCTATAGCTCCCTGGTACTTGGAAACCATCTCCAAAGCACTGGAAGTGCAATACTTGCCCCCTCAATGGCAGATGCTATAATAGTCGTCATATACAAGCCAGGGAAGGACCTTGAATTATGCGAATCATACCGCCCAATCTTTCTCCTTAATGTGGACACCAAAATATTAACTAAAATACTGGCCAACAGGCTTAACTCGGTTATTCTCTCTCTCATACATGGTGACCAGACCGGTTTTATGCCTGGGAAAAGCACAGACATTAATATTAGGTGACTGCACACTAACATAGCGATGTCAGGTGACGGGGCCTGCCAGGCGGTGGTGGCCTCTCTGATGCAGAAAAGTCCCCAGGACTGTTCACCCTGGCCATTGAACCTATGGCAGTCTTTCTCTGTGGTTTGGATGGGATTGAGGGTATAGCGGTTGGACCTATTGTGGAGCAGGTGTCGCTATATGCAGACGACACCCTCCTCTACTTAAACAATCCCTCCGGGTCCCTTTAGGCTGCCCTGCAAACTATTGCCGAATTTGGCAAGTTCTCAGGAATCAAAGTCAATTGGGGCAAATCCAGTGTACTCTCTTTGTCAGGCTCCTCCGCTCCCTTTGCGCCCTATACCTCCTCCCTGAAATGGGTAACCCAATTTAAATACTTGGGTATCCAGGTGAGAAGTGACCTTTCTCACTACCTAACAGATAACCTGTACCCCATCTTAGAGGATCTAATAACAAAGTGCCAGCTCTGGAGGACCCTTCCCTAACACCAGTTGGGAGGGCGAACTTACTGAAAATTACATTCCTCCCTAAATTCCTTTACATTTTCAGAAATACAAGAGTGACAATACCAAATGCTTTTTTTCTAGGCTGGAGGGAGTAGCCAAAACCAAACTCCAACTCCCACTTTCGGCGGGTGGCCTGGCCTTACCGTGCTTTAAAAAGTACTATTGGGGGGGCATGGCCTGACAGCTGAGAAGAAGGACGCGTTTTCTTAGAGCTCCAGAGCTCTGATGTCCTTTTTCCGGATCATCTAAAACATTCCACCCGGCTACCACTCACGGGGACAGATCTACCTCTGCTGCACCTTGAGCTGCATTCCGGACCTGCACCTGACCCGATCCGAGGCCCCAAAAGGACAATCCTGCCACAGTCAAGGCCCACACTGGAAGAAAGATCGGCGTCATCTTTGAGGCCTGCTCAGAACTGCAACGTGAACCTCCGCGGCACAGGACCCGGTAAGAGGCGGCCTGGGGGAGACCCTACCCTGACACACAGAGGACGATAAACAACCCCCCCAGAAATCCACATTGCAACCACAGTGTGCGGACCACAAGGGCGGGCCCCAGGAAAACCCCATCGAACCGGTATCTCCCCTGAGCACAGACCGACGGGGACAGACCTCATTGTTACTAGGAACCCTCGGACAAGTCAGATCGGATTTACGTTACCTGCCTCAAGTATCGGGATGAAGGGCTACTAGGGATCCTACGCGAGTCTGAGGTCTCAGTGCGGCCTACAGGAGAACCGCACGGCAGCCATATAGCTACACCCGGACCTACCCTCACTAAAGCAACAAAAGTCTTCTGAATGAAACCAAAAGCAGTAGCTCCCCAGCCTCATCCTCCCCTGCCTCAGGGACCCCAAGTTCTACCTCCCAGGGAGAGAAAATTCACAGCCCCCCGGCAGTATCCACCCTAACTACTCGCAGCCCAGTGAAGTCCAAACCCCGGCTATCAGACGATGTCACCCTCAACAAGACAACCCCTGACCAAGACTCCTTAGATGACACCAGAGAACTGGCTGACACCATCAACACCTTCCCCACATCCAATCGGCCTGTCTCAGACACAAGACTTGAAGATATGCTAGTCTCGCTTCGGGGCTCACTGCATTCTGATATGATGGAGTGCATTTGGGGCTTCAAGGGAGAAATTCAGGAACTGGGAGGTAGGGTGGATCACGTTGAGAAGAAAATGGGGGAATACGCGACCTCATATAATTCACTGGTTGACTCCCACAATGAACAATCAGATGAGGTGGCTTGGCTGAGGGCAAAGGTTGCTGACCTTGAAGATAGGTCACGTAGAAATAATGTCAAGATCAGAGGCCTCCCAGAGTCTATTCAACCAAACCAGTTAGAGCATTATGTCAAAGAACTGATGCACCAATATCTCCCTGAAACATAACAAGCAGAACTCATCATTGACAGGATCCACTGCCTACCCAAGCCTTCCCACTTACCAGATAACATACCAAGGGATGTACTTATGCGGGTACACTTTTACCATGTCAAAGAAAAATTTTTACTAGCCTTCCGTAAAAACACATGTCCAGAGGAGCAATACTCAAACATTCAACACTATGCAGATCTTTCACAATATACGATGCAGAAACGCAAAGCGTTAATATCCATCACAAAAGCGCTAAGGAACCACAATATCGTATATAGATGGGGGTACCATCACCAAAGATGGTGAGACCACCACAATCTCATCATTAGAAGATGGGCTTGCCTTACTGCGCAAGTGGAATATACTACCAGGGCAATCAGACAGTGACACACATTCTACTCCTACAACACACCTCCAGGAGGAATGGCAAGTAGTGTCACGCAAAAAGCCGAACAAAAAACACCACACCCAACCTCCCCGGGCTTAAACTCCAACACAATCAGGCTCAAAGTTCAGTGCTGTGGACATTTGAATCTGCATACACCCCCCCTTTGTATTGTTGTGCAGAAACCTGCCTACAGGACCACGATGGTTCCTACATTTTTACGTGCCTGTTGCACAAAGTGTTTAATTATATCTACTTTTCTTTACTCTCTGTGTTCGCCAATGATTCCTGACAATCACCAATCAAAATGGACCGGCTGGATCTTCAACTCCCCACCCCAAGAGACACTAATCGGACCCTTACTCTGGCCCAGGAGTGGAGAGGTAAGCAATTACTTGTTGAAACCTACCACATCGCTTGAAACCCTTACACTCCCCCATGGCTCTTAAAGTGCTCTCTCTCAATGTGAACGGGCTGAATCACCCAGCCAAGAGAGCGTCAATGTGGGCAGAAGCCACCAAACTGCATGCTGACGTGTTGTGCATCCAAGAAACACATTTCTCAATCAACAACACGCCCAAGTGCACACACCACAGCTTCCCGCACATATTTCACGCCTTGGAACAGAAGAAACAGGCTGGAGTTCTCATCGCCATCAGGGACAATGTTTCCTTTCAGATGAAAGAGGTTATTATGGATCAAGCTGGCAGATACTTAATACTTGTTGGCTCCTTTAACAACACAATCCTTACTATAGTTAACTTGTAAGCACCAAACTCACTCCAATTGAGATTTTTGAAAAGGTTACTTAAGAAAATCAACAAACTCAAAAAATTAGGTCTAATTATTTGTGGGGATTACAACATTACAAGCGACTACAAGATAGACTCTTCAGCTACGACGAATCACCCTCCCCCCTCCTTGCAGAATCTATTACACAATGAAGAGGTGTATGATGTTTGGATGTGCCAACATCCTGGTGTAAGAGACTACACATACCACTCCTCCAGACACAATACATACTTGTGTATTGATATGGTAATTGTTGACAGAAATGTTTTATCAAGGGTGTCCTCCTCTGCCATCTATGACATCTCATGGTCAGATCATGCCCCTGTGTCAATAACGATGGCGGAGGGGTACACCCTAAACCGCCCCCTAGTGTGGCGGGCCAATACACGCTTGTTTCAGTCCCCTGAGGTTGTGGACACAATTACAACTCAGCTTGAAGAATTCTACATAAACAATGAAGGCTCAGAATCCAGCTCAAGTGTCTTGTGTCTTGTGGTGCACCCATAAGGCCTATATGAGGGCTGTTCTTTTGCAGATCAGTGCCAGGGATAAAAAAAGAAAAGAACATAAACTAGACCATATTAGCAGAAATTAAAACAGCGGAAACACAAAACAGGGCCCACCCATCAGCAGCTTTAGCCAACACACTGACGAAACTACGAGCCGACCTCAGGACATTGCTCCTGGAGAGGTATAGCAGATATGTAGATAAACTTAATTTGTCCCACTACTCCTCCGGCAACCGGGCAGGCAAAAAACTGGCCGCCAGGTTGAAGGATCAGAACATTAGATCTAGGATCCCCTACTTAACCAGACCATCAGACAACTCTAAATTAATAGATCCAGACACAATAGCAGACACCTTTGCAGACTTCTACTCTTCCCTATATAACCTCAAAGAAGACCAGGATACCAAACAACCCTCCAATGAACTAATATGAGCATTTTTAGACTCTGTTAACCTTCCCACTATATCGGACACCCAACTAGAGGAATTAAACGCACCCATAGACCCCACAGAAATATTAAAAGTGATCCCGACATTACCACAGGGCAAATCTCCTGGCCCAGATGGGCTCCCAAATGAGTATTATAAGACGTTTCGTGCTATCCTGGCCCCTAGACTAGCTGACACCTTCTCCCAGGCTATTAACTCAGAATCATTCCCCTCAGAGATGCTGAAAGCCTACATTGTCACTATCCCGAAACCAGGCAAAGACCCTGCTGCCCCCTCTAATTATAGACCAATTTCTTTACTCAATTCGGATGTAAAACTATACGCAAAAATATTAGCACATAGATTCATATCCATCATGCCTACGCTTATTAATTCGGACCAATCAGGCTTTACCACAGGAGACTAGGAGGGTCATAGGTATGGTCCAACATATGCGGGCCTGTCGGGCGCCTTCTCTGCTCCTATCCTTGGATGCGGAGAAGGCATTCGACAGGATCCACTGGGGCTACATGAGGCAAGTGTTGATGAAATACGGCCTCCGGGGACACATTTTGTCGGCCGTCTTGGCCCTATATTCCTCTCCTAGTGCCCAAGTGTTCACATCTAACGCCCTATCCAAAAACTTTAAAATCACAAATGGAACCAGACAGGGATGCCCCCTCTCGCCCTCTATTTTGAATCTTCTTATCAAGCCCCTCGCAGAAAAAATTAGATCTCACCCCCTCATAACTGGCATTGACTTGGGAAATAGCTCCTCTCACTATATCAATCTGTTTGCAGATGACATCATTCTGTTTATCTCTGCCCCAGAAAAATCCCTCCCACACGTACATAACACTTTGGAAACATTCAGCCAGATAACATACTATAAGGTCAATTTCACTAAGTCCCTAATATTGGGCATTGGTATAGCCCCCCAACTTAAAATTAATCTCAAAGCGGCTCTTCCATACTCCTGGGCCACCAAAAGTGTTCCCTACCTGGGCATTCAAATTACTGATGACCTCACTACCCTGGAGGATGCTAATTTACCCCCTTTAATTGACAAAATCTCGAGAGAACTGACCAGGTGCTCTAAAACAGAGCTTTCCTGGATGGGGCATCTGTCCTCCTTCAAAATGCTTATATTACCACAGATACTCTACGTGTTTCATAGGAAGCATAGGAACGCAGGGGGTATGGGATATATTGATCTCAGAGACTATTGCTATGCATCGGTGCTCACCCAACTACGCACTTGGTTTAATCCAGCAGACACGACTCCGTGGAGATCTGTGAAACAAAACCTGATCCCCTCCAAAAATTTTGAAACTTGTCTCGTAGCTGACATATGGAAGCCCCACTCCCTCAGTCAATTCCCCCTAACCATTCAAGCTAAAATTAATGCATGGAGGCAACTTTACAACCTAGAAAAAGATCCAAAACTAACTACCGAAATTCCCGTCCCCATAGCAATCCTCTCTGAGATAATTCCAAACTTAGACCTCTCCGGATGGATCTCCAGAGGGCTCACACATATCTCCCACCTTTATGATGGGAGGGGACTGAAACATTTCCAGGAACTGCGGAATGAATATGCTATTTTACATACAGACTACTACATGCATATACAGATTTCCCATCTCCTCAACTCTTTGAAAACGCATAAGATTTACCTACAAAAGGAGGCTTGGGAATTCTATAAGAATCCCACCCACAAGCCAAAAGGGATCTCCCTCTTTTATAATCTTCCCCACCAAAAAATGACTTTCTCCAAATCCACACACCACTTAAAATGGGAACATGAACTAGAATGTTCCTTCACACTTCAACAGTGGAAAACGGCCGCCCACGCGGTTTACAAATCCTCCAAATGTATCAACCACTGGGAATCTTACCAGAAATTGACCTTGAGGTGGTATCAAACGCCTCTTAGAATATCTAAATTCTCTAAAGATTCTTCTCCTCTATGCTGGAGGAACTGTGGGGAGATTGGAAATATGTTACATGTCTTCTGGAACTGTAAAAGTCTCACTAGCTTTTGGAATACCATTTTTAGGAAAATTTCATCTATCACGGGTTGCCTCACAAGACCAGACCCTGCTCTGGCTCTCCTGGGATTGGGAATAGAGTGGTTCCCACCAGACTTCTGAGCTGTTGTCACACATATACTTTTGGCAGCAAAAACTTTAATAACTAGAAATTGGAGATCTGATAAGACTAAATCTCCTGGACGCACTATCCCTTGTCCATACACACTATACTTATGAATCCTTACTAATAAATAACCTAACCAAACGCAAATCATTCAACACCTGCTGGGAAGTCTGGAGAGAACAACTCACCGACACTTAAAACGTCTCCATATGGGAGGCCAGTCGGAACACAAATAACGTTTTCCTTAACCTAAATCATTTGGCGTTCTACTTTTCTTTTTCCTAGTTTACTTTCAACCCTCCCCCCTTTCTATTTCCTACAACCCTACCAATCCTAATTGGTACTTTGTGCATCTTACTGTCATTCTATAATTTAACCCAGTACTTTGTGCAAAGTAATCCTAGAACAGACAACTGCATTCAGTAATTTTGATATACAAGACGTACTGCAATGCTCTTTTACAATGTTATATGTAAAATACTTTGTACTTCTGAGATGCTCATTTCACCTATTACGCACTTGTATTTGATATTCTATATTTTCTACTTTTGTATCTTCAAAAATTAAATAAAAACAAGTTTAACCACTTGCCGACCGTGTAATGTAGTTACACGGCCGCAAGTGGCACCCATTGTTCTGGGAGGACGTTATAACACATCCTCCCAGAATTGCGCTCCCACACGCCCCCTGGGGCGCGCACCTGGGAGCATCCTTGACCACCGGGTCTATGAGACCCGGCGCATCACGGATCACGGTAAATGGCCGCATGGAGCGGCTGTTTACCACGTGATTGCTCCGTCAAATGATGGAGCATCACATGTAAACAAGCCGGCGGAAGTTCCGGCTTGTCTCTCCCCTCTCCGCACCAATTGGTGCAGTGTGACAGGAGAGGGGGGAGAGGGGGGAGAGAGGAGATGCAGCGGTGCTGTGGGCAGGATCTGAAGTGCCCACAGCACCGCTGTGTGCCAGGCAGGGACCCCCATCCAGCTTCACCCATGCCCACGCCCTCATCTATGCCCACCCATCTGTGTCCACCCATCAGTCACCCATGAATCCATGCCCACCCATCACCCATGCTCACCCATCCGTCACCCATGAATCCATGCCCACCCATCCGTGCCCACCCATCACCCATCCGTCACCCATGTATCCATGCTCACTCATCCGTCACCCATGCATCCATGCTCACCCATCCGTCACCCATACATCCGTGCTCACCCATCCGTCACCCATGCATCCATGCTCACCCATCCGTCACCCATGCATCCGTGCCCACCCATCCGTCACCCATGCGTCCGTGCTCACTCATTCGTCACCCATGCATCCGTGCTCACCCATCCGTCACCCATGCGTCCGTGCTCACCCATCCATGCTCACCCATCTGTCACCCATGCATCCATGCTCACCCATCCGTCATCCATGCATCCGTGCCCACCCATCCGTCACCCATGCGTCCGTGCTCACTCATTCGTCACC
>BLSH010147904.1:98492-120915 GCA_018402905.1 Glandirana rugosa
GACTGAGAAACGATCTGACCCCGACTGAGAAACGATCTGACCCCGACTGAGAAACGCCCAGTCTAGCAAAGAGTCAGCCCCAGTCTAGCAAAGAGTCAGCCCCAGTCTAGCAAAGAGTCAGCCCCAGTCCAGCAAAGAGACAGACCCAGTCTTGCAAAGAGTCAGCCCCAGTCCAGCAAAGAGACAGACCCAGTCTTGCAAAGATACAGACCCAGTCTTGCAAAGAGACAGACCCAGTCTAGCAAAGAGTCAGCCCCAGTCCAGCAAAGAGTCAGTCCCAGTTCAGCAAAGAGACAGCCCCAGTCCAGCAAAGATACAGCCCCAGTCCAGCAAAGATACTGCCCCAGTCCAGCAAAGAGACAACCCCAGACCCAGGTGCAACCCAGAGATCCTGGCCCACTGGGCAAACACCCAGTGTGCCCTATGGCCAGTTAGGCCTGGTGGGAGAGATAATCCTGTCTGACCACGTAACATAGCAGGAATATAGCACAAAGCTCGATCTGTACTTTGATCCCATGGGGACAGAACACTGAAAAAAAATAAAGTAAGACTTCTATTAACCACTTGCCGACCGTGTAACTATGTTACACGGCCGCAAGTGGCACTCATTGTTCTGGGAGGGCGTCTATTAACGCCCTCCCAGAATCGCGCTCCCCCTGGGGCGCGCACCTGGGAGCATCCGTGACTGCCGGGTCTATGAGACCCGGCGCATCACGGATCGCGGTAAGTGGCCGCTTGGAGTGGCTGTTTACCACGTGATCGCTACGTCAAATGACGGAGCATCACATGTAAACAATCCGGCGGAAGTGCCGGCTTGTCTCTCCCCTCTCCGCACCGATCTGTGCAGTGTGACAGGAGAGGGGGGGGAGAGAAAATGCAGCGGTGCTGTGGGCAGGATCTGAAGTGCCCACAGCACCGCTGTGTGCCAGGCAGGGACCCCCATCCAGCTTCACCCATGCACACGCCCTCATCCATGCCCACCCATCTGTGTCCACCCATCAGTCACCCATGAATCCATGCCCACCCATCACCCATGCTCACCCATCCGTCACCCATGAATCCATGCCCACCCATCCGTGCCCACCCATCACCCATCCGTTACCCATGCATCCATGCTCACCCATCCATCACCCATGCGTCCGTGCTCACCCATCCATTACCCATGCATCCGTGCTCATCCATCCGTCACCCATGCGTCCGTGCTCACCCATCCGTGCTCACACATCCGTCACCCATGCATCCGTGCTCACCCATCCGTCACCCATGCATCCGTGCTCACCCATCCGTGCCCACCCATCCGTCACCCATGCAGCTGTGCTCATCCATCTGTCACCCATGCGTCCGTGCTCACCCATCCGTGCTCACTCATCCGTCACCCATGCATCCGTGCTCACCCATCCGTCACCCATGCATCCGTGTTCACCCATCCATGCTCACCCATGCATCTGTGCTCACCCATCCTTCACCCATGCATCAGTGCTCACCCATCCGTCACCCATGCGTTCATGCTCACCCATCCGTCACCTCTGCATCCGTGCTCACTCATCCATCACTCATGCGTCTGTGCTCACCCATCCGTGCTCACTCATCCGTTACCCATGCATCCGTGCTCACCCATCTGTCACCCATGCATCCATGCCCACCCATCCATGCTCACCCATCCGTACTCACCCGTCACCCATGCACCCGTGCTCACTCATCCATCACCCATGCTCACCCATCTGTGCTCACTCATCTGTCACCCATGCATCCATGCTCACGCATCTGTCACCCATGCATCCGTGCTCACCCATCTGTGCTCACCCATCCATCACCCATGCATCCATGCTCACCCATCCAGCCATGCTCACCCATGCATCCGTGCTCACCAATCCAATCATGCTTACCCATGCAGCCTCATCTATGCTCACCCATGCATCTGTGCTCACCAATCCAGTCATGCTCACCCATGCAGCCTCATCCATGCTCACCAATCCAGCCGTGCTCACCCATCCAGCCTCATCCGTGTTCACCCATGCATCTATGCTCCGCCATCCATCCGTGCTCCGCCATCCATCCGTGCTCCGCCATCCATCTGTGCTCCCCCATCCATCCGTGCTCAGCCATCTATCCATGCTCAGCCATCCATCCATGCTCAGCCATGCATCCGTACTCACCAATGCATCCGTGCTCACCCATCCATCCGTGCGCAATCATCCCCATCTATGGCTTATTCACCCCCATTCGTGCTCATTCATGTTCATCCACACCACATCAGTTCTCATCAATGACACATCCATGCCACTACAGCACCCATCAGTGCCACTACAGCGCTCATCAGTGCCACCACAGTGCCTCACAATAATGTAATAGGTAGTCAAATTAGATTTGAAATGTATGCCCCTAGAACGCCTGATGGTGCACCCTGCATGTTGGGCCTCTGTATGTGGCCAGGCTGTGAAAAAGTGTCACTCATGTGGTATCGCCATACTCGGGACAAGTAGCAGAATATATTTTAGGGTGTCATTTGTGCTGGGTACATGCTGTGTGTTAGAAATATTGTATAAACGGACAACCTTGTGTACAACCTTGTGTACAAAAAAAATGCGTTTTCATTTTCTTTCCACATTTTCCAAAAACTTGTGGAAAAAATTAACCGTTCAAAAGACTCATTATGCCTCCTAGAATATACGTTGGGGTGTTTACTTTCCAAAATGGGGTCATTTTTTGGGCGTTTCCATTGCCCTGGTGCTCCAGGATCTTCAAAATTGCAAGAGGTAGTCAGGAAATTATATGTGTAATTTATGTCCTTAGAACGCCTGATGGTGCTGCCTGCATATTGGGCCTCTGTATGTGGCCAAGCTGTGTAAAAGTGTCACACATGTGGTATCACCATACTCAGGACGAGTAGCAGAATATATTTTAGGGTGTCATTTTTGCTGGGTATATGCTGTGTGTTAGAAATATTGTATAAATTGACAACCTTGTGTAAAAAAAAATGCGTTTTCATTTTCTTTCCACATTTTCCAAAGACTTGTGGAAAAAATGAACCGTTCAAAAGACTCATTATGCCTCCTAGAATATACGTTGGGGTGTTTACTTTCCAAAATGGGGTCATTTTTTAGGCGTTTCCATTGCCCTGGTGCTCCAGGACCTTCAAAAGTGCAAGAGATAGTCAGGAAATTATACGTGTAATTTATGTCCTTAGAACACCTGATGGTGCTCCCTGCATATTGGGTCTCTGTAGGTGGCCAGGCTGTGTAAAAGTGTCACTCATGTGGTATCACCATACTCGGGACGAGTAGCAGAATATATTTAGGGTGACATTTTTGCTGGGTACATGCTGTGTGTTAGAAATATTGTATAAATGGACAACCTTGTGTAAAAAAAAATGTGTTTTCATTTTCTTTCCACATTTTCCAAAAACTTGTGGAAAAAATGAACTGTTCAAAAGACTGTGTTTTGGGGTGTAATTGGTGGTATGCATATGCTGGGTGTGAGAAATAACCTGTTAATATGACAATTTTGTGGAAAAAAAACTGGAAAAAAAATCTTCATTTTGCAAAGAATTGTGGGAAAAAATGACAACTTCAAAAAACTTGCCATGCCTCTTACTAAATACTTTGGACTGTCTACTTTCCAAAAAGGGGTCTTTTGGGGGGTATTTGTACTTTTCTGTCTTGTTAGAGCCTCAAGAAATGAGATATAATATACACTAATGTGGGTTATTTTTACCAAAGATATATAGCAGTATACATTTTGGCCAAAATCTATGAAGAAAAGTTGCTAATTTGCAAAATGTTATAACAGAAATAAAGAAAGTTGCATTTTTTTACAAAATTTTCGGTATTTTCCATTTATTGCTCAAAAAATAAACACCACAATGGTGATTAAATACCACCAAAAGAAAGCTCTGTTTGTGGGAAAAAAAGGACGAAAATTTCATATGGGTACAGTGTTGCATGAGTGAGTAATTATCATTCAAATGTGAGAGTACCGAAAGCTGAAAATTGGTCTGGTTAGGAAGGGGGTTTAAGTGCCCAGTGGTCAAGTGGTTAAAAAAAAAAGTACTATTGGGCGGCAGTCCTGGTGACTGTCCGGTGGTGGTTTGTTCATCAGGTCAGGTCAAACACAGCGGTTAACCTAGAGGCTGCTATCATGGGCTCCTACTCGGCTCTTACAAACAGCGTCTATAAGAGGGTGACCCGTAGCTCACAGGCCACAATACCAATGAGAACCATGATCCATGCGTGAACCCAAATGGCCATGACTATACAAACACCGGACACTATCTCGCCGCACACACCACTATGGGGTAATCCTAAATTGAAACACTTTCAGTCCATCCCGGACCCGAGTCTGTGGGTGAAACATGGGATAGTTAAATTACAGCATATTATGCCCGAGGGCAGGCTACTCTCGTTTTCCGTACTAACAGAACAATACCAGTTACCAAGCCAGATGCTATTCAGATACCTCCAACTTAGACATGCGGCACAGGCTCAGTTCCCCTCTCCAATCGGGCTTGAACCAAACATGGTGGAGAGATTTCTGACCTCTGTCAATGCGCATAGGATCATGTCCTCTATATATTTGCGTTTGACCTGTGACGATTCACCCCAAAACAGGAATCTATTTCAGTTTTGGAGGGAGGATATCTCCTCTCTCACGGAGGAGGAATTGGAGGAGGGGTTTCCTAAATTCATACCCACAGTAATATCATCCAGAGATTTTTGCAACTAAAATTTATTCATAAAGCATATTATACCCCTCAAAGACTTGCACGTATATACCCCACACACTCTGAAGTTTGCCCTAGGTGCAAGCAAGAGGTTTGCACATTTTACCATCTAGTCTGGGAATGTTCAGCTATCCAATCCTCCTGGTCGGGGGTGGTGGAGGACGTGGAGGCGGCTACAGACCTGTTGATAACCCTGGACCCGAAGGTGCTCCTTTTGGGCATGTGGATGCACTGATGCACTCTACCCACACTAGATTGCTGGTGGTTTTTCTAAGCTTTTATGGCCGTAAACTAATACTACAAAACTGGAAATCAGCTGTTCTCCCCACAGTAGCTCAGTTGCACCTGCTGGTGGACTCAGTGCTTCTGTTATACAAGCTTACATATATGGGACGTAAATGCCTTAAAAAAATTTACCATGGTGTGGGAGGTCTGGATTGCAGCGAGAGCCCTGGATTGTTAGCTACCCTGTACATTAATGGAACCCCCTCTGCACATCCATATGGCCTTACTGACACCGCCCCGCCCATCCGGCTGACTCACCTCCCCTGGCATCCAATAAAATCAGGCGAGTCCATCTCTGATTCTGTTATTCTCTTCTCCCTTGCACCCGTAGTGGAACACATCTGTCCCTATCCTGATTGTAATACACAGATAACACCAAAACTTGATGTCTCCAGGTGAACCATGCATGACTCTACTCTGATATAGGCTTCCAACAGAATTGTCATATCTGGCAGTAATGATATAAGATAAGGTCGGGTTGATTTATGCATATATACTGCTGTTTGGATAAATACTGGCGCCTGTCTATGCTGCGTAAATTGAAAACATATTTTACCTTGTATCTCGAATTGTGTATTGGACCCTGTATATCTTTATATGCAATAATAAAACTTTTCTGTTAAAAAACAAAAGTTCATGTGTGTGTGTAAAAGCAGGTGTCCCAATACTTTTGGTAACATAGTATATGTGCTAAAAGGATTTAGAGCATTTATCCTCTTTGCATTCATATTTTTAATGGTTCTCAGGTCCACCATAATGACCTTAATGACCTTAATGACCTGTCTGTGCTGCGTAAATTGAAACCATATTTTACCTTGTATCTCGAATTGTGTATTGGACCCTGTATATCTTTATATGCAATAATAAAACTTTTCTGTTAAAAAAAAAAAGTTCATGTGTGTGTGTAAAAGCAGGTGTCCCAATACTTTTGGTAACATAGTGTATGTGCTAAAAGGATTTAGAGCATTTATCCTCTTTGCATTCATATTTTTAATGGTTCTCAGGTCCACCATAATGACCTTAATGAGTTAATTCTAACAACTATCATATAAAACAAAAAAAATGGAACTTGTGCACAGCTTCATCTTATTTACTAACATTTATACTGCTATATTAAAGCTGGCCATACATTATACAATTTTCTTGTACAACTTTCCTTTAGATTTACCAAAACGATATAACAGGAGGTTAAACCTAAACAGTTTCAATTTGTATGCAATCACGCAGGTCCTTGTACTATGTAGTTAAAGGTAATTCTAAAGGAAATTGGATAAAAAAAATGTATAATGTACGGCCAGCTTAACAGTTTTTACTCCTTTGTAAATTCACCCCAATATCTTGTGAGTGAGTATAAAAGTTTAAAGAAAAAAAAAATCATCTATATAGCTAGTAGAAATTATTTACAAAGTCCCCTCATTGACTAAATGGTGCGCTGATGTATACATATAAAGTCTATAAAAAAATCAATATATAGTAATAGAGGGGAAGGTGTTTTTGATTTAAATGATAAGGGTCATGTTGCTGAACCTCTATAAATACAGTGCAGTATGTGATTGTTGTTATCCTAGGGCTGGAGGTATTTTACTAGCAGAATTTCAAGATAAAAGTAAAGGACTGAAAGAATCTACTGGTTAGCTGCAATATATTACATGTTTGTTCTTGAGCTTATAAAAAATTGATGTCTTACTTTTGGCTTTACAGTTTGGTAGGGGTATGTGAATTAAGGAAGGGGCAGATCAGAATTAGAAATATTAGGTATTAGGTAAATATACAGTATCTCACAAAAGTGAGTACACCCCTCACATTTTTGTAAATATTTTATTATATCTTTTCATGTGACAACACTGAAGAAATGACACTTTACTATAATGTAAAGTAGTGAGTGTACAGCTTGTACTGTATAACAGTGTAAATTTGCTGTCCCCTCAAAATAACACCCCTAATTGAAAATGTCCAAATTGGGCCCAATTAGCCATTTTCCCTCCCCGGTGTCATGTGACTCGTTAGTGTTACAAGGTCTCAGGTGTGAATGGGGAACAGGTGTGTAAAATCTGGTGTTATCTCTCTTACTTTCTCATACTGGTCACTGGAAGTTCAACATGGCACCTCATGGCAAAGAACTCTCTGAGGATCTGAAAAAAAAAAAAGAATTGTTGCTTTACATAAAGATGGCCTAGGCTATAAGAAGATTGGCAAGACCCTGAAACTGTGCTGCAGGATAGGTTCCACTCAGAACAGGCCTCACCATGGTCGACAAAAGAAGTTAAGTGCACATGCTCAGCATTATATGCAGAGGTTTTCTTTGGAAAATAGATATATGAGTGCTGAGCCTGTCAGTGCTCAGACCATATGCCGCACACTGAATCACATTGGTCTGCATGGCTGTCATCCCAGAAGGAAGCCTCTTCTAAAGATGATGCACAAGAAAGCCTGCAAATAGTTTCCTGAAGATAAGCAGACTAAGGACTGAGATTACTGGAACCATTCCTATGGTCTGATGAGACCAAGATTGATCTTATTTGGTTCAGATGGTATCAAGCGTGTGTGGTGGCAACCAGGTGAGGAGTACAAAGGCAAGTGTGTCTTGCCTTCAGTCAAGCATGATGGTGGGAGTGTCATGATCTGGGGCCGCATGAGTGCTACCTTCACTGGGGAGCTACAGTTCATTGAGGGAACCATGAATGCCAACATGTACTGTGACATACTGAAGCAGAACATAATCTCCTCCCTTTGGAGACTGGGCCGCAGGGCAGTATTCCAACATGATAACGACCAGAAAAACACCTCCAAGATGACCACAGCCTTGCTAAAGAAGCTTATGGTAAAGGTGATGGACTGGCCAAGCATGTCTCCAGACCTACATCTTATCAAGCATCTGTGGGGCATCATCAAACGGGAGGTGGAGGAGCGTGAGGTCTCTAACATCCACCAGCTCCATGATGAGTGGAAGAGGACTCCAGTGGCAACCTGTGAAGCTCTGGTAAACTCATTGCCCAAGAGGGTTAAGGCAGTGCTGGAAAATAATGGTGGCCATACAAAATATTGACACTTTAGCCCAATTTGGACATTTTCACTTAGGGGTGTACTCACTTTTGTTGCCAGAGGTTTAGACATTAATGGCTGTGTGTTGAGTTATTTTTAGGGGACAGAAAATTTACACTGTTGTACAAGCTGTACACTCACTACTTTACATTGTAGTAAAGTGTAATTTCTTTAGTGTTGTCACATGAAAAGATAGAATAAAATATTTACAAAAATGTGAGGGGTGTACTCACTTTTGTGAGATACTGTATTTAGTTCATTGTGTTTCTTTCTGTATGGCCAAGCTTTAGCTTTAAAGTTTAATTTGTTTTAATTGGTTGAACAAATGATAGCCACTCTGACTTTTCCTATTACGGATTAAATTTTTCCATGTAAGGTCTAAAGCCTAGTACATACGATGCGATTGTTGTACGACCACACTTTTCACAAAATCGGCTGTCCGTGATTCTGTCTAGCATACTGGTGGTAGTCAAATTATCATTCGACAAAGCCGAAAATAGTGACGTGTTATGGGCGTATAAAGAGGAAGTTCAGGTGAATGTGAATTGTGAATTACGGACGCAGGTTTAAATGACCGAACACTTCCTGGATTCCAAGCATGCGTGTTTGTACTTACAACTTTTGTTTGTCCAACTTCTGTACACACGAGATGGAAAGCGTACGATGCCTTGTTGACAGACAAAAGTTTTCTAATCTTCTCATACAACTTCTGTTGGACGATAATTCAAAATCAGCTGTCGAGGAGCGTACTAATGGTCAGATTATTGTACGACAGTTTTGGGCTGATAATTGTACCATGTGTACGTGCCTTAAAGTGGATGTAAAAAAATAATTCATTAATAATTCTGCCTGGTAGAGTATAGCATGTCATGTCATCTGTGCCCAGTCTTGCCATAAAGAGTTAATCCAACTGTGAGTAATGACCTTATCTTTTTTCAAGAAGAGAACGTCCGACTAACAGAGAAATACACTGACAATCAGTCCTGTGCTCTTGGAGTGACAAGCAATTTGCTTATCTCCTTCACGGAGCAGAGAAAGTTTTACACTCCCCTCTCCCTCCCTCCTCAATCTCTCAGTATAGAGGTGGGTGGGGAGGCTTGTGAAATCACAACTCCACCCACTGAGTTCCAGCAAAAAGAGAAACCCACTAATTTCAGAGTTTTACACAGCTGCAAGTGCTTACAGGAAGGACATTTGCAAGGTAGGGATAGATGCAGGAGGCTTACATGTATATATACATTAATACTGTGCCATTAGTTTATACTGGGTGAGTGGTGGGTTTTACATCCACTTTAAGACACTTTGTGGTGACTACAACCCTTGCTCTGGCTTTTTTTTTGCTTGTTATATAATGTGTGGCTATTAACTAACCATATTTTCACACTGCATAATTGTCAGAGGTAGTAAACTCCAAGTGAACTCAGCATGATGTGGGAATAGGCTCTCCACTGTAATGATAAAATCCTGAAAATTCAGACATCCTTTTAAAGTTACAAATGTTATTGTCCCTTTTTTTCACAAGGGATATGTTTTCTTGTGCTAACTAATGTCTTACAGCAACCCCCATAAGAATTCCTGCAAATACTGAAATAGTAATCATCTCTTCAGATATTTTTGTTGCTCCATTATCTGAATATTCAGATCTCAGTTTTCTACTAAGCACTCTAGCCTTTGGTATTTGTTCTCTTAGAGCAGCTATTTGATTTTGCTGTTGTGTTAGAATTGTTTTTTTTATTTCAAACACACTTTATCTTAGCAGTATCGTGTTTTGCCGCTGGTCATAGTGTCTCTAAAATAGTTGAGGTTTAACTGTTTAATCTTTCAGTGTCACTAGAGATAATAAAAAGGATGGATTTGCTTACTCTTTAGGTATGTATTGCCTTAGGGTTATTGGCTATTAAAATGGTTTTTACTTTGTATACCTGGATTTAGAAACAGCATGCATTTACTTGCTCTTCTGCAGCTTTCTCTGTTGCAGTTTGTATAGGTAGAGGGTGAGAGGAGTAGAGCTTTATAGTCAAGGCCATTACTGCATTGCTACTCTAATGATGAACTAAAGTTTTTTTGTTTTCTTTCATGCCTTTCTAAATAACTTTAATTATTTTTAATGTAAGCATTTAGAACAAATACAAATAATGCATGCATGCATACTTGCAAAACTGTATGTCTTTTGAATTTTCCAGGTCTTTCAGGTGCTGTGCAGCTACAGTGCAATAGCGGAAGAGAGGGAGGCTTAGGGCTGGTTAGATACTCTATATTAAATGCCTGGTCCCTGGCAAAGAATTACAGTAATTGTCTACTTATGGTGTCAGAAAATATTGGTTCTGGAGGTTTGGCTTACAGCATGTTTTTTCTTAAAATTCACATTTTTTTTCTTGATGGGGATGGAATCCATATGGCAGGTTCATAGACCAAGGTTAAGTCATAGGTAGTTCTCTTGAAAGAGCAACAAAATATGGGAGGGTTTAGTGGTATGCTTTATATTTATTAGGATTTCAATTAAATTCAGTAATATTTTGTTGGTAGACTGCCAGTCTTTATAGAGACAAAACTTTTATAGTCATCATAGAGACCAAGTCTCTTCAGAACCAGAGGACTTCCAGTGAGGGAATAATTACTTCACTTTTACAAGATAGTAGCATCACATTCACCACCAATCTCTCAGGCCAGGTTCACACATATGCAAATTGGATGTGAGTTTCCCCGCATTCAATTTTCATGACAGGCAAGTGTGACTGGCTCTCAATGGAGCCGATTCACACATTTCCGGGGTGGCCACAGTCCGGATTGAAAAAGGGTCCGGTGTGTCCTTGGGTACAGTTCAGGTGCAAATTCAGGCTAAAATTATGACCTGAATCACACCTGAACCGGTGTACAGAAATGCACCGTATCCCATGCTGTGAACTGCAGCTGCAGATATGTGAACCCGGCCTAATGCTGAGGAAGAGAGTAGGTAAGTATGTATGCATGCATGCACAATTTAATCTTGTAATTTCAAGGTATCTGCATCACAAATATGAATGTAGTGTTGCTTTAAACTAAAATTTGATGTTGTATATGTTTTTGTAATATTATAAGATACAATCCTTTTTTTAAATGTACTGCTTTAAATGAAAGTATACAAGCAATTAGAATCCATTATCAAAGTTGATTTGAAGAAGAAAGGAATTGTGTGTATTTGGCATTTATTTTTCTATGCTTCACAATGACCAGAATCATCATCCCTCTGCAGATATCGGGTCCAGAGGTCAAAACATTACTTTACACTAGTCAGAGTTCTGGTTTAGTAAAGGCCATGTGAAGCTTTGAGTAGGACAATTACACAGAGAGAAGCAAAACACCAGACTTGTTGGTAGCCCCATACAGATGGCCATTTTGGGTGGAACTTACCTGACAAAATATACTTCACTCTCATTCATACAGCAAACTCCCAGCAGAAGACAGTCCCTGCTTGTGGGTGAGCCAATGCATAAAGGTGGGGCCAAAAGTGAAGGAGGAGAAAGAAGGAAAGGGAGGAAGTGCATCTCCCTCTTTCCTCTCCCTCTCTCCTTGCATTAAAGGACCCCATAAGACCAACTCCCCAAGCCTACTCCCAGACAAAAGGGCAGCCCTAGCTTCACCCTTACACATAGAGGTTTGTTTCTCTTTGTATCACAGGCTAAGCACTACCATGAACAAGATTCATACAATGAGCATATTTGTTAATATGACTGTGTATCCAGCATAGATTACATACTCTGTAACTCATGTTATCTCCTTTGAAGTTAGTGGACAGACCTCCATAACACATGGTCAGGAATTATTTGCAGGATAGTTTTTAAAATAAACTCAGAATTGGTACTAACTAAAAATATACAATGGTTTTACCTTTAAGTTTGGAATAGTGATGTTGTCACTATTTTCCTGCTTGAAAATTCTATCTATAAAGATGTTTGCGACCCGTGTTCTCCACCTAGCTTACTGCTAAGTTACCCTGGGCTTCTATGAAATCCTGAAAGTCTCATGACCCACTCTTGTAGATCTTTTAATTTGATTAAGATGCTCACCTTTTATCTTTTTTGCTGTATTTGGTAAATACATAACAGATCTTCAGGTATCCACTGCAAGTAGTAATCTTTTATGTGTAACATAAGTAACTAAAGTTGTACTAAAGTTGAGGGCACTCTTTGTGTGGCTTCTCCTTATATTACAATTAGAAACTGAGACCTAGGTTCTTTCTGCCTTGCAGACAAACAGCTGACCACACATACAATACATAGTATGTAGGTGCTGTTTTACCTGAGAAGAATTTGCTTTCTGTCCATCCAGTCCTGATATTTAAAAAAAACTGCTAGACAACACAGCCCTTATATTTTTCTGCTGCAGTTAGGTAAAACAATTCTTGTCCCTACTTTTAGCAGTGATTGGACAGTGAAATGAAAAGCAGCAGACTCTCTGTCCTCTGCTCTCTCCTCTTATCAGCATGTCTCTTCTTAACACAACTGATTGGCTCCTTGTGCTGCTTCTCCCTCTCCCAGTGTGTGCTCTGTTGTAAAGTGGATTGCAGGAGGCTGATGCCAGTACAAATTTAGGAACCAAGCTTATATTTACAAAAATGCATTTTATTATGTATTTTGAATGCAGAGCCGCATGCATTTGTGTCATTTATATATGCCAGAAGATCAGCTTTAAAAAGTAGGGCCCATTTTTTTTTGGGACTGCATCTTAATTCAGGAATGGAGTATTGTATGGGAAATGGCATATAGCCAATATTAATACAGTAGGGGGCCAGTATGCTCCTCTTATATGCTACTGCTGTACACAAAGTTGGTGCAAGAGAGTGGGCATGAAGATCCATGTCAATTTTATTAATACAACCTTACTGAATAAGCCTGGTATCATTTTGCTATGTTCTCAGTATATTTAAATTACCAGTTAACTTGAATGTTCTCTAACTTTGAAAGGCCATATGTGTGGCACTATAAAATACATTATGTGAGGGTTTTCTTGTGCACTAAAAAATTAAATTAGGCACAGAAAGGAGGAAGCTCTGTGGATTCTCATCTGCAGCACTAAAGAGCAAATTACCTTACAGCATGTGAAGTAGGAGTTTAGTAGCACTGTAATCCTCTCTCTTTCTTCACCGATGAAACAAAAATGTGTTCCTTTCTGTTTTTGTGAATAAAATCTGCATGATAACAGATGGTGTTGATGAAAAAATGTAATGTTGGCATTGCTACCAGTTTGTCATAAGTTTCTGTCTTTGGTATGTGTGATGATGTGCATATGATTGCAAATTTTTCAGTTCCAAAGTCAACGACCAGCCTCTTTTGTGTTTAGAAATGTCTGTCCTACCCCTCATAAATTTATGTTAAATTGTATTTTATGAATTTATTTTATTCCCAAACCATCTGGTATCTTATTTCAGACAGCTGTTTGGGCAAACAAAAAGCAATAAACCAATTATAATACAGCGCAAAGTAAAATTAGTAAAACTAGAAACGGTTCTTCGATCATACGTTAGATCATTCACCTACGTAGAAGGATTCACTTGCCATCTTGGACAGATATAACTGATGTCAAAGGGTGTTAATGTAACAATACAGAGTAAACCAATATGCTGAGCATTTGCTGCCACTTTAAGATCCTGGTGATCTCCATGCTGCCTTTTGAGCTCTTTGATTCTTTCTAAGATAAGGGATAGGGATGGGCCGAACATTCGGTTCGCAACTTGCAAACAGGAAAAAATGTGTGCAAACATGCAAACGCCATTAAAATCAATGGGACTCAAACAGGAAAAATCAAAAGTGCTCATTTTGAAGGCTTATATGCAAGTTATTGCCCGAAAAAGTGTACTGGGGACCCGGGTCTTGCCCTAGGGGACATGTATCAATGCAAAAAACATTTTTAAATCAATCATTTTTTCAGGAGCAGTGATTTTAATAATACTTAAAGTGAAACAATAAAAATGAAATTTTCCTTTAAATGTCGTGCCTGGGGGTCCCCTTAGTATGCCTGTAAAAGGGCACATCTCTGTGATGTTTAGAACATAGCCAGAGCAAAATGACATTTGTACAGGAAAAATTGTCATTTAAACCCACTCACAGCTGTAATGTATTGCCGTTTCCCGGCGATATAAACAAAATCACTGAAAAAGCATTGCCTTGCCCACCCCCCCACCCCCCCGCAGTCCATACCAGGCCCTTCAGGTCTGGTATAGGTTTTAAGAGGAACCCCTCTCCAAAATTAAAAAAAAAATGCGTAGGCGTCCCCCCAAAGTCCGCACCAGGCACTTCAGGTCTAGTATGGATTTTAAGGGGAACCCTGCACCAAAATTAAAAAAAAAAGATGTGGGGTCCCCCCAAAATCCAAACCAGGCCTGTCTGATATGGGTTTTAAGGGGAACCATGTGACAAAATGTAAAAAAAATTACGTGGGGGTCCCCCAAAGTCCATACCAGGCCCTTCAGGTCTGGTATGGATTTTAAGGGGAACCCTGTGCCAAATTTAAAAAAAATGGCGTAGGGGGTCCCCCCAAAGTCCAGACCAGACCCTTATCTGAGCATGCAGCCCTTGCATGGCAGGAGGGGGTGGGGATGAACGAGCCCCTCCTCCGAACCATACCAGGCCACATGCCCTCAACATGGGGAGGATGCTTTGAGGTTCCCCCCAAAGCACCTTGTCCCCATGTTGATGGGGAGAAGGGCCTTCTCCCCACAACTCTTGCCAGTGGTTGTGGGGGTCTGCGGGTGGGGGCTTATCGAAATATGGAAGCGCCCCTGTTGTATATAGGTATGGGGTACATTGTACCCCTACCCATTCACCAAAAAAGGAGTAAAGTGGTACAAAAAACAAGAGGCAGTTTTTGACAAGTCCTTTATTGGGTAAAATAGCTCTTCTTATTTCTTCCTCCATCTTCTCCTGCCCCGGTCCTTCTGCTTCTTCTTTCGGTCTTCTTCCTTCCTCTCTTCGTCTTCAACTTCACTCCCGCTGCCGCAGCTGTGCTGTCCAGAGGCGTCTCCCAGAATGGGCGGTCTTCAGTTTGACATTTCTTTCATAAGAGGGGGCTGGGCCACCTGGTGACATAAATGGGTGACCCGCCCCCTCTGTCACCCATTTATGTCACCAAAAGAAGAAGTAGAAGTCCAGAAGAAGGACCAGGGCAGGAGAAGATGGAGGAAGAAAGAAGAAGAGCTATTTTACATAATAAAGGACTTATCAAAAACTGCCTCTTATTTTTTGTACCACTTTACTCCTTTTTTGGTGAATTGGTAGTACAATGTACCCCATACCTATTCACATAGGGGGGGGGGTCAGGATCTGGGGGCCCCCTTATTAAAGGGTTGTGGAGATGAGGCCCTTCTCCTCATCAACATGGGGACAAGGTGATTTGAGAGGGACCTCAAAGCACCCTACCCATGTTCAGGGCATGTGGCCTGGTATGGTTCGGAGGGGGGCGCTCACTTGTCCCCACCCCCTCCTGCCATGCCAGGGCTGTGTGCTCAGATAAGGGTCTGGGTTGGTTTTTGGGAGGACCCCATACCTTTTTTTTAAATTTGATGCTGGGGCCCCCTTAAAATCCATACCAGACCTGAAGGTCCTGGTATGAACTTTGGGATGGACCCCATGTCATTTGTTTTTTAAATTTTGGTGTGGGGTTCCCCATAAAATGCATACCAGACCTGAAGGGCTTGGTTTGGATTTTGGGGGGACTCCCATGTCATTTTTTTAAACTTTGGCACAGGGTTCTCCTTAAAATCCATACCAGACTTAAAGGGTCTGGTTTGGATTTTGGGGGGACCCCCACGTCATATACATATATATATATATACTAGAAAGGTATATATATATTCTTGCACTGCCTGCACTAACTGACTGTATACAGATCACCCTATCTATATATCTAGTATATATTTCACTCTACACTAACTGACTGTATATAGATCGTCCTATCTATCTATCTAGTATATGTTTCACTCTACACTAAACTGCCTGTACTAACTGACTGTATACAGATCGCTCTATCTATCTATCTATCTATCTATCTATCTATCTATCTATCTATCTATCTATCTATCTACCTATCTTTACAATGCACAATAGTCAGCTAGCTACACTAAAATGCCTGCACGCCGCTAGCTACGCTCACTCTCTAATCTATATCCACTGTTATACACACACTACATAGAGCCGCTGTACAAGTGGCTTTATATAGTGTGGGGCGTGGATTGAGGCTAGTGAGCAGTGATTGGCTAAAGGCACCCTGCCTTTAGCCAATCATATCTCTCACAGCAGAGTGCTCCGTGATTGGCCAAAGCATGCAGGTCATGTGCATGCTTTGGCCAATCAGCGGGTGGCATTTCCTCTGCCATTGAAATGCATTATGGGGCGCTCGAAGTTCCCGCGAATGCCCCATAATGTTCAGGATGCGCTGAAGAGGCGAATCCCCAATGTTCGAGTTGAACATGTGTTTGACTCAAACCGGGGGGCCCATTCCTAGTATTGGATCATTAGCCGCCATGTAAGGAAATGCAGACATAATATAGATGTCATTTTTAAGCGCATTGTTTCTAGACACACATCTAAGTCACTCATTGCTGGTCTGTGCCATCAGTCAGTGTCAAACTGGCATATCACTTTTTCTTACCTGTGTTTACAAATCACAGGCTGAGTACTTGCTGAGGACCTGGGTTCATTGCTAGCTGTCAGAAAATGTTCACACTTGGTGTAGTATAGGTAGACACAGGATTATTGCTCCACTAATAAACAAATCATTATGAAGCAAGAATTCTCTGAAACAGGGACTGTGGCTGCTTATTGCAGGCTACAAAATGTAAATACTGAGAATCAAACAAAATGGGATTTTTTAAATTTCTTTATACTGTAACTTTGCAAGAATGAGAGAACAGTATAGACTAGCCTGCTAGAATATAATGTTCTGACTAAAGTTCCAAGTACACATATTTCATTTTTACATAGTTCCTTACTTTCTGTGGTTGAGTGATATGTATAGCTATGCTGTTTATTTTTATTTTTTTCCCAAAGGTTTTTTCAATGTATAGCTTCATCAGTCATCAAAATATTCCTAACAGTGTTGGCCATATAGTATTCTGCTTCAGCCTGAGTTCACACTATTGCAAACACAGACATTGCATGTGATTCGCACCGCATTACTGTGCAGATCACATGCGATGTCTGCGCAATGTGAATTCAGCCATACAAATAACATTAAGTTTGTATTGACACCCGCAGCGGTTGGCAGAAGGCAGTGTGAACTGCCTGTGAGGGAGATGCAATGCGGGAACTGGCACTGGAATCACACTGGTTCCCGCATTGGAATATGTGTGAACCCAGGCTCAGTGTCTCAGTCATTCAGATAATATTCCATTCCTGCTTTCACCGACATGTAAAAATGTTTATATGCTGTCAGTTTTCTAATGTTACATAACAAACACCAGTCGTGTAGTGTTTAGTTGCAGTGTTTGTGTTTAATTGCAGTAAGCATTAGTGTCCAATATCTTATACTGTATGGCTGAAAACAGGTCAGCAGATGTTCAGGCCACTATTGTGTTTTGTAGATTTAGTCTCATAGGGTTACAGATAATAATCAGTAATTTATGGATGGGCATACGTCAAATTGGATGGGCCTATCCCCTAAGTAGTAATTGTAACACAGCCAATAATGGGTTCATTCAGGGACAGTGCACCTGACTGATTACATATAGTCTATAATTCTAAGACTGTCAGGGTGTAACCTTGAGGTTTGGAGTGAAGGTATGCTAACTTAGAAAATATATACCTGTGCTCAAATCCCAATAGCTTGTACATGTATTTGAACTATCAGGTGCTAAAGGGGTGTGACCACATTAACACTACAAATTCTGGGGGGATCCTCTGCACACTGCTACACCCTTCCCAGAAAACTATGCAATGAAAAACAGGGATATTTAGTTCACATGTATAGCAATACATGTTTAAGCTGACAAACTGCGTCAAAGTAATCCCTCTTCTGGCTAGTCCTACACTGCATTGCCACTGCAAATGCTACAGTGGACACCACGCCAACATGGGGCATAAAGACGCAAGGTGGGGGAGAGCAACTAGGTTCAGATCTGGTCACTGACCTGCATTACAACAAAGAAAGGATATACAGTATCACACAAAAGTGAGTACACCCCTCACATTTTTGTAAATATTTTATTATATCTTTTCATGTGACAACACTGAAGAAATAATACTTTGTTACAAGGGAAAGTAGTGAGTGTACAGCTTGTGTAACCCTGTAAAGTTGCTGTCTTAATGTCTAAACCACTGGCAACACCATATTGAGTACACCCCTAAGTGAAAATGTCCAAATTGGGCCATTAGCCCCGGTGTCATGTTACTCATTAGTGTTACAAGGTCTCGGGTGTGAATGGGGAGAAGGTGTGCTAAATTTGCTGTTATCGCTCCCACTCTCTCGTACTGGTCACTGGAAGTCCAACATGGCACCTCATGGCAAAGAACTCTCTGAGGAACTGAAAAAAAAATTGTTGCTCTACATAAAGATGGCCTATGCTATAAGAAAATTGCCAAGAAGACCTGAAACTGAGCTGCAGCACAGTGGCCAAGACCATACATCAGTTTAACAGGGAAAGTTCCGCTCAGAACAGGCCTCACCATGGTCAACCATAGAAGTTGAGTGCACGTGCTCAGCATCATATCCAGAGGTTGTCTTTGGGAAATAGTGCTGCCAGCATTGCTGCAGAGGTTGAAGGGGTGGGGGGTTAGCCTATCAGTGATCATACCATACACCATGTACTGCAGATTAGATGTGTGCATTGCGAGCATGACAAACACTGTACCTTGGTGGCGATCTTGTATTAAGGTAAAGAGTTATATTAATGTAGAGCATATCTGTAGCATTTTCACAGTAACTTATTAACATCTTAATAACATCTTAACTATGGCTCACCCCTTGAGAGCCATCGTCCTACTTGTCTTGGTATCCCCTCCTCATCACCCTTATCGGGAGCTTGCTGTGGAGGAAAGGGCACCTTTGAGCCCTAGGTTTGAGAATGGGCACGTATTAAAATTAGTACTAGGAGTAAAGTGGATATTGAGGCAAGAGTAGAAAGTTTAATTTTGCTAAAATGACGATACATCAGTGGTTTTTAACCAAGTGAGCCATGGAGACCATTGATCTAGTATTACTCTGTGTTTCTTTTTATTAACTGCAGATGCGATTTCAAAAGATGAATGTAAGCTTGTTAACTCTATAGTGTCCAGAACTCTGGGAATTTTATTTGTTTTCCACAGCTTAGTGATATTTAGCTTCGCTGCTAGAAGGACATGAGTTACAATTGATTGCTGACTTAGGGGTACATCTCCAATGGTCAAGTTTAAGAGAGCTAGTTCTGGTTTTGGATTGATGTGAAGATTTGTTATGTCATTAAGGATGTGGAAGATTGTTCTCCAATAGTAACAGGGAACACTCCCAAAATATGTGAAGTATGTGGCCCTTTGAAGCTTTGCATCTCCAACATCTGTCTGTGCATTGTGGGCCGAAGTTAGCTATTTTGTATAGTGTCATGTACCATCTCAACGCTACTTTGAGATACAATTCTCGAAGTGCGGAGTATTGTGTGTATTTAGGGATAGAATGAATGGTTTCCTTCCACTGCTCATCCGAGTATTGACACGGAAGGTCTGCTTCCCATTTGAGGTGTGGATTCAGTTTTTGAAAAAAACTGTTTGTCTTGGAATTTATTTATTTATCTCAGGTACTTATATAGCGCTGTCAATGTACGCAGCGCTTTACATATACATTGTACATTCACATCAGTCCCTGCCCTCAAGGACCTTACAATCTAAGGTCACTAACTCACATGCATACATACACATACTAGGGGCAATTTTACACAGGATCTAATCAACCTACCAGCATGTCTTTGGAGTGTGGGAGGAAACCAGAGTACCCAGAGTAAACCCACGCAGGCACAGGGAGAACATGCAAACTCCAGGCAGGTAGTGTCGTGGTCGGGATTTGAACCTGCGACCCTTTTGCTGCTAGGCGAAAGTGCTATACACTACACCACTGTGCCGCCCAGTGTATTGAATGTATTTTAGAAAAGAGAAATGCCTTTGTGAGCGTGATTGGTGTTGATGAGAAATTTCCATGCCTGCTCAGGAATTTGGTATGTTAGGTTGGTAATACCTTTAATGCTATGGCGGATTCGAAGGTGAGTGTACATTTCGGTTTGGGGAAGATTGTATTCCTGATGTAGCTGTTGAAAAGTTTTCTGTTTGGGCCCCTCAAATAAATCCCGGGTATAATGTATGCCACATCTCTGCCACTGTATGGTATTTAGATCAGGAGTCACTAATGTCAGAGCTGTGATGGAGATAGGTGGAGAAATCTTACTTTGTGTAGCTGGTACCGAATGTATAAGTTTGTGCCATGCTAGTGCTGCTGGTCTCATGGTGGGTGGTAGTGAGGGGGAGATCCTGGCTTGATAGGGGCTAGATAATAGCCAAGATTGTAAGTGTAAGCGGGGTATTGATGCTTGTTCTATCGAGCTCCACATAGTACCTTTGCTGTGGTGCATCCACCCTCTTGTCTGTGCCAATATTGAGGCTGTATAGTAATCTTCAAAATCAATGTAGCCTGTGCCCCCTGCTAGACTGTGCTTCGTAAGATTTGCTCGGTTGCATCTAGGTTTTTTCCCCTTCCAGATGAATCTGTTAAATTCTGTCTGTAAGAGCCCAAAGAACCGTCTTGGAATAGGTATGGGTATGGTCCAAAAAATATATAGTAGGTGTGGTAAGTGCAACATTTTGAATGCAGCTAGCCTCCCTGACCATGATAATTCATGTTTCGCTAGGGATTTAAGAGCTATTTGTAGATTCTTAAGCATTGGGATATGGTTTGCTGCATATAGGTTTTTCACTGACTTGGTTAGTTGGATGCCTAAATAGGAGATATTATCCTTTGCCCATGTGTACGGGAATGAATTTTGCAGTAAAAGTCTAGTGGTTGTATTTAACCCCAGGTTTAAAAGGTAAGATTTTGATTCATTCACTTTGTAATATGAAATCTTGCTGAACCTTTGTAAGGTCTATTGAGTTTCTGCCAGGGAAGGAGCTGGGCTGGTTAGAGTCAATATGACGTCGTCTGCGAACAGACTTAGTTTGTGTGTGTCTTGACCAATTGTAAATCTTGAAATTTTTGGGTTGGACCGAATCATAGTTGCTAGGGGTTCCAGCATTAGATTGAAAATTAACGGCTAGAGTGGGCATCCTTGCCTAGTGCCGTTACTGATCTTAAACGGTTTAGATAATGCATTAGCAGTGAACACACTTGCTGAGGGGTTGGAATAAAGGGCCATGATTGCATTAAATATTCTATCTTGGAAACCAAATTTATGGAGTACTGCGCTTAGGTATTTCCAGTGGACTCTGTCGAACGCCTTCTCTGCATCCAGCGCCAGAAGCAGAGAAGGCGTTCCGGTGGACTCTGCATGGTGAATGATATCTATGAGGCGTCTTGTGGCATCAGAAGCTTGTCTGCTTTTGGTAAAGCCCGTTTGATCTTTATGAATCAGAATTGGGAGAATGTCAATTAGGCGTGATGCTAGGGTTTTTGCATACATTTTTGTGTCTAAGTTTAACAACGAGATTGGTCTAAAATTTTGGGGTACATTAGGCTCCTTCCCTGGCTTGGACAAGGTTATTATTGTGGCTTGTAACTAGAGTTGAGCAAACCCGGACTGTAAAGTTCGGGTCCGTACCGAACTTTGGGGTGTCCGGGACCCGGACCCGGACTTTTCAAAAAAAGTCCGGGTTCGGGTCCGGGGTTCTGGTAATTTTAATGAAAAATCTTAAAAATGCTGTAAAAAAGCCCAGGAAGGTCCTAGAGGTCTGCAAAAGGAAGGAACATGGGGGTAAGGGTGGGACAAGTGCCCTACAAAGAAATTGGGACAGGGAAATAACTTTAAATATTTTTTTAAAAATAAAAACCTAAAAAAGCAAAAATGGAGGTGAATGGGGATCATCTTAAAACTGGGTCTGAAAAGTATTAATTAACATTAGAGGCCATAGAACTGTTCTAAAATCATCTTCAAACGGTGTCAAAAAAGTATAAATAAGCCGGGAGTACCCATATCACTGTTCTGCAAAATGTGTGTATCACTTTAAATGAAACCGGGAATCAGTGCAAATCTCTTCTGCACAATTATTTCAAGTCTGTGTGTCACTTTAAATCAAACCGTCAATCATTGCACATCTTTTATTCACACTTCTTTTTAAAATGTGTGTATTACTTTAAATGAAACCGTCAATCATTGCACATCTCTTCTGCACAATTATTTCAAGTCTGTGTGTCACTTTAAATCAAACCGTCAATCATTGCACATCTTTT
>BLSH010147954.1:5385-16461 GCA_018402905.1 Glandirana rugosa
ATCGGTTATCTAATTACCATAAAGAAGGTAGGAATTATTTATTCCTGGTTAGTCCTAAACAATCTCCGTCTTTTTGGAGTCTGCGGTGATCTTCTAATTATTTAGAGTATATGGTACGTCTTGTTTGTCCTTGCGGAAGAGACGAGGAAAGGGACCTACGTCTCTTCCGCAAGCTGTCTCATGTAACCTTTATAGAAGTGAGTCATGAGGTGTTTAAGCCAAAGGTTCCTGCGTAAGAGGAACAAGTTTAAAACCCTCGGGATCTTTCCACTAAATAGTACAACCCAGTATGACAATGCCTGTATCGAAGCTTATCTTTTCCACTATTGTTCACTAATACTCCTGATTGTACCTTCTGTTTTTAACAGTCATTTATATACATTGGAACTCCCGATCAGTCACATTATGTACCTGCCTAAATGCTGCTTTCTGATGCTTTGGGGCCATCTGGTCCCTACTGTTGTAACAATGTTACTCCTTTTTATTTTTTTTTTATCTTCTCAATAAAAAATTTGAACAAGGAGAATGCGTCCTTGGAAACCGAATTTGTGGAGTACTGAGTGAAGATATTTCCAATGTACTCTGTCGAACGCCTTCTCTGCATCCAGGGAAAGGAGCAGAGAAGGCGTTCCTGTTTGTTCTGCATGGTATATGAGATTTATTAATCTTCTAGTGGCGTCTGAGGTTTTTCTGCCTCTAACAAATCCTGATTGGTCCTTATTTATTAAGGATGGAAGAAATACCATTAATCTATTGGCTAATAGCTTAGCGTATATCTTTAGGTCTATGTTAAGTAATGCGATGGGGCGAAATTTTTTAGGAGAATTCGGGTCTTTCCCAGGTTTTGGAAGAGTGATAACTGTAGCATTTAACATTTCGGGGGGGAAAAGAGAGGAGGAGGCAGCGCTGTTATAGATAGTGTACAAGTGGGGAGTTAGAATTTGGAGGAAGGTTTTGTAATATTCTCCTGACAGGCCGTCAGGTCCTGGGGCTTTATTGTTGGGTAGCTGATTGATAGTTTGGAGAATTTCTGCTTGGGTGAAGGGGTTGTTAAGGTTGGACAATTGGTTTTCTGTTAGTTTGGAGAGTGTGATGTGGTCCAAAAAGGATTTGATTTCCTCGGTGGAGGGATGGTGGGTTGATTTGTAATTTTGGATGTTATAGATATTGCTGTAATATGTGCTAAAGGCATCCGCTATATCTTTGGGGTTGACCAACCGATTGTTGGATTCTGGGTGATTTAGGTATTGGATTTTTGATTTTACGCGTCGGCCTTTGATTAGTCTGGCCATGGCTTTTCCTGCTTTGTTTCCTCTTGTGATTGGCCTTTAATTTACGAAGGGATTTTTCGTGGGACTGAAGTAGTAGATCGCACAGTTCTTGGCGTAGGTCAAGGATTTTAGTTGTTGTTTCTGGGGAGGGTGATTTTTTGTTTAAGTTATCTAGTGTATTGATTTCCGCCATTATGGCGTCTAAGCGCTGCGTCCTCTCTCTTTTCAATTTAGCACCTAGTTAAATAAGAATTCCCCTTATAAAAGCTTTATGAGCACACCATGTAACCATCGGGTCCGCCACTGAGCCTGTGTTGTTGAGAAAATACTCTGCTAGCATGTTCGATATTGTTTTTGTGTGTTGTGGATTTTGTAGCAAATAGTTGTTGGTGAGCCACAAGTATGAATTGGAATGTGTTTTTTGGTCTAGTAGTGTGATGGTTATTGGCGCGTGGTAAGAATTATGTCTTGGAGATAGGTACTTAAAGTCTCTTTCTTCTGCGTGACCGCAGCGCCAGGCATCGTAGAGATCATTGGCGTTTAAGAGTGGGTTCAACGATGGTAAGGTTCTTTTGGGTTTGGATGATGAGTCCAGTAGGCAGTCTGGGACTAAGTTAAAGTCTCCACATATGAGTAGGTGGCCTTGTTGGACTTGTTTTATTTTTTTGAGCAGCTTGTTGTGGAATGAGATTTGTCTCTGGTTTGGGGCGTAGATAGATGCCATGGTATACTTATTAGAGTTGATGGTACATATAATGATGAGGTATCGGCCATTGGGGTCTATGATACTTTGATGCAGCTGGAAGGACACAGAGGCCCTAATTTACTATACCTCCCTAATCTACTCCAGCAGTGCCTTAAAATAACTCCCAGTTAAAGGCACTTACAACTTCAGCTCTCACGGACTCGAGTAAAATAGCACACATGCGAGCTCTATTTGCCTGTGAAGATGCCTCTCAGGTTACGCGTTGATGTTGGCTGGGATTGAACTTGCAGTTGCATGCAAGTTCATTGCCATAAAAAAAAAAAAAACATTACCACCGCTCTCTCTAATTGTAACAGCCTTAGCCCCAGGGCACATGTCTGATAGAAAAAAAAAGTTTCTCATTTTTTTTGTCAGGAGCAGTGGTTTTAATAATGGTTAAAGTGAAAAAAATATATATTCCTTTAACCACTTCAGCTCCGGAAGGAATTCACGCTTTAGGACCTGAGCACTTTTTGCGATTTGGCACTGCGTTGCTTTAACTGACAATTGCGTGGTAGTGCGACGTTGTACCCAACCAAAATTTGCGTCCTTTTTTACCCACAAATAGCGCCTTCTTTTGGTGATATTTGATCTCCTCTGCGTCATTTGTGATCGCCGCTCTAAATAAAAAAAAGAGCGTCAATTTTTCAAAATAACCAGTTTTTCTTCGTTTTTGCTAAAATACAAATCCAATTGTAAAAAAATAAAAATCTGCAACCGAAAGCACTCTACCATGGACACTCTCCCCCTCCCGGCTACCCCCATCCTATCTTCTAAGACCTTCTTCCAAGGTTTTCTCCATCCTTTCCTACTACTTTCTTTCCTTCCTTCTATCTCTCAACCCTTGCCTGCATACTTTTCTATAGGGGCACTACCCCCCTTACCATTTCATAACATAAGACTGAACCGAAAAGACTAACCTCCGGCTCTGTCAAAACTAACTGTTATTTATATAATACCAAAATACATCAATAACAGCTCTATAAATTTTTTTCCTGCCTTGCTTAGTTGCAGACAACAATTTCATATGTATAACCGGTCTAATACTAACAAGAACTGCAGTATTGCCATCAGAGCCCCACAACTAAGCAGATGGTGAATGTTAACCCCCTATCTCTATAAAAATGTACCTCATTATGTTATGACTGTTTCTTGAATATTAGGCGTGCCTGCCTACCCTTTTGTACACTCTGTACCCCTTTTACTTTTCTCACAATAAAATATTTGAACCAGAAAAATAAAAATCTGTTTATTTACTTGTTTTTGGCCGATTTTTATTCTTCCTCCTATCTTTGTTAAATAAAAAAATGCAATCGGCGTTTATTGTTTTGTTTGCGCAAAAGTTGCTGTGTTTAGGGATAATGCAAATTAATTACTGGAGTTTTATTTTTTACATTTTTTACTAGTAATGGCAGCGAACTGCGATTTTTAGCGGCACTGCAATATTGCGGCAGACATGTCGGACCATTTCAACATTTTTTTTGCCCATTGGCATTTATACAGCGATCAGTGCTATAAAAATGCACTGCTTACTGTAGAAATGCCATTGGCAGTGAAGGGGTTAACCTGGAGAGGGTTAACCGTGTTCCCTATGGGGAGTTCTAACTGTATGGGGGCTGGGCTGCCAGGGGGAGGGAAGTGATCATGGCTTCCATATACAGGAAGCCTGTGATCACCGCCCTTCCCCCTCTGTCCGAACGGAGATCCATGTTTACATACACTGACCTCCGTTCTTTCACTGCAGAGGGGCCATCGCGGGTAGCCAGCGGCGATCGAGTCTGCCCTACCCACTCCCTGCCCCCCCCCCCGGAACACAGTGAGCATGCAAGCATGCCTCTGGCAGCACGCGCGCACTCACAATGCTAGTCATTACCGCTGCCGTCAGGTGTGGGCGGTCTGAGATAACGAACCACTTTGCCGCAGTCACGCTGCGGCGGGCGGGCAGCAAGTGCTTAAATATTGTGCTTGATGGGTCCCCTTAGTATGAATCTCTGTGATGTTTAGAACAGTGGCACCGCAAAATTACATTTGTAAAGGAAAAATTGTCATTTAAAATCGGTCGTGGCTGGAATGCATCGCTGGTTCCCTGCAATATAGATAAAGATCACTGAAAAAGCATTGTGTTGGGGGTCCCACCCAGTCCATACCAGGCCCTTCGGGTCTGGTATGGATTTTAAGGGGAACCCCACACCAAATTGATAATAAAAAATTGTGTTGGGCCCCCCACAAAATCCAAACCAGACCCTTATGTGAGCATGCAGTCCCGGCATGGCGGGGGGTTGGGGACGACTGAGTGTGCCCCCTCCGAACCTTATCAGGCCACATGCCCTCAACATGGGGAGGGTGCTTTGAGGTCTGGTTTGCATTGTGGGGGGACCCCAACGCCATTTTTCCCAAAATGTGGCATGGGATTCCCCTTAAAATACATACCAGACCTGAAGGGCCTGGAAAGAACTTTGCAGGGGACCCCTACTCAACATTTCTGTTTAATTTTGGTGTGGAGTGCTTCTTAAAACTATGCCAGACCCTTATCCGAGTGTGCATGCACTGTATATAGTCTACACAGTGGTGTAGTGGTTAGCACTTTCGCCTGGGAGCAAATAGGTCACTGGTTCAAATCCCAACGACAACACTACCTACCTGGAATTTGAATGCTGTGCCTGTGTGGGATTCTTCCAGTTTCCTCCCAAAGACATGCAGGTAGGTAAATTAGATCCTGTTTAAATTGGCCCTAATATATATATGAATGTGAATTAGGGACCAGAGATTGTAAGCTCCTTGAGGGTAGGGACTCATGTGAATGTACAATATATATGTAAAGCGACAGCGCTATATAAGTACCTGAAATAAATACACTGAATGCAGTTTATTATATATACTGTACATATATATGCCACTGCCTATCCTTTTGCTATCTCCGCAAATGTTTTCACTATATTCGGCCTCTGTGTAAGTGGCCTTATATAGTGTGGGCGTGGACTCAGACCCGCTAAGCAATGATTGGCCAAAGGCACCCTTCCTTTGGCCAATTATGGCTCTCACAACAGAGCATGCTGTGATTGGCCAAAGCACACAGGTCATGTGCATTCTTTGGCCAATCAGCAGGCGGCATTCCCCCACAATTTCACTGAATTATGGGCCATTCAAATTTCCCATCAGCACCCCATAATGTTCAGGATTCGGCAACCCCCCACTGTTCGATTCAAACACACTTTTAAGTCGAACCATGGGACCATACCTATTGAGCATCGATGTACATCGCAACACACTTTTTTTAACATAAAAGATGGGACAAAAAAAGTCTCCATTGTTAAATACATTTTTACACATTTTAGGTGAATGGGCATGATGTACCCCAATACACATTCACATAGGTGGCCAGAATCTGGTGGCCCCCTTGTTAAGGGGGGGCTTCCACATTTCAATCAGCCCCCCAACCACCACATTTGTCAGGAAAAGGCCCTTGTCCCCATCAATATAGGTACAAGAGGCTTTGAGGGGGGGGGGCACACACAGAGCCACCCCAAAGCACACACCCCGTCATGTTAAAGGCATGTGGCCTGGTTTGTTCCAGGAGGGGGGCCCTCACTTGTCCCCCCCATCCTGACCTCCAGGCTGCATGCACAGAAAGGGTCTGGAGTTTGGGGGAATCCCCCAGCATTTTGTAACAACATTTGGAGTGATTTATGTGAACAATTTGTGTTTTGTGTTCAAACAGCGCTTGCAATCTGTAATCTATGATTGTTCCCCTATTTCATACTCATAGTGAGATATATGCATTTGTTCATAGAAACAATAACTGCATGCATTAAAAACAATTGCTGCTGCTGTAGCCCAGTTGCTACAAAAAAAACCTTACTGTGTGTGAGTGGATATAAATAAAACTTACAGGGATCCCTCAGTTTCAATATATACAATTTCACATAAATGCAATGAATAAGTACAATAAAAAATATTATAAATAAAGTCCAAGTAAAGTGCTGTGCTCTGTGCCAAACGATTTTTTGATATGCAATCCGTGGTATAAAGTGTATGGGTGCTGTTTCAGTTCCAGACTATCACTGCTTTAACTCCTTATGCGTGGAACAATTCTTTATGCTTTAAAGTGCTCGTGCTGCATTTGAGTGCTGAGTGATGATAAAAATAACTCAGGGTATTATGCCCTGCTTACCAGAATCCTTTTACTCTCCAACCATACGGTGTGGAGAAGTCAAACCGCGCTTTAGGTCTATAATCCGACCTATGGATATAGTTGTCCTCTCCTTTCTCTCGCTCTCTTCCGCGGCCAATATTCCATGTGTGGGTAGAAAGAGGAATAACTCATCGTATATCTCTTTAAAAGGTTTATTGGCCAAACTTTTCACAGTGCAAACATCATAGTACACACATTTGCAAAATACTGTGATTGCTCTGGGGTTATGCTCGCGCTTGGTGCTTCTGCACTTCCTGCTTGCAGACCTGCTGAGCTTGGCCTCTCGCACCGTGTAATCACCTGACGCGTTTTGTCACTTCCTGTGACCTCATTGGAGGTGTCTTCACGGTGTGTGCGTCGGCCTTTTATATGCTTATCAATAGTGGACACCTGTGTTTGCTAATGGGAGGTTACTCGTCCCATGTGATTGGGCGGCCGGTCATATGACCTTTCTTTTGTTTTAAAACTTCATAACTTTATTCTTTATTCAAACGTATGTTAAAATGTATATAAAAATTGTGATATAAAAAATGTGATTTAAAAGACAGTAGTTGCTCCGGGAGTGTATTCATAGTGTATGACTATGCTACTACTCGGTGTTTAAGCGTGCGGGTCATCTTGTGCTAGAGGTAGCAGTATCATGGACAAGGCATTTTGTAAAGATGATGCATATGTACTGAAAAAAACCTAATTGGATGCAAAGAATATGATGCAAAAAATATATTTTACGCGGATCTTGGATAAAAGTGAAAATATATAAATAGGTAGAAAAAATATTTTTGTTAAAAAATAATTAATGAAAATTAAAAAATATATATATAAATGTAATACAAAAGTATAAGTAAAATGAAAATAACAAAATATATATATATATATAATAAAAAATATAGAGAAATAAATAAAAATAAAAATAAAATTAAAAATAAAATTAAAAATAAAATAAAAATAAAAATAAAGGAAATAAAAATAAAATAAAATAAAATAAAAATAAAATTGAAATAAAATAAAATGAAATAAAAGAAAAAGAAATAAAAATAAATAATAAAAATAGAAATACATATAAAAATAAATAAAAATAAATATAAATATAAAAATGAATAAAAATAAAAATAAAAATAAAAATGAAATTAAAAATTAAAAATAAAAATAAAATAAAAATAAATTGAAAATAAATATAAAAATAAAAAAATGTGAGAAATGTGAAAAATTTAAAATGGTGAATAAAAACTGGGTTGTGTCCTCCCTTTACCATACACATTTACATTCTTGTGTTAAAAATTGGTAATAAAACAGTTTAAATCTATTTCCACATTCATACCCTGAGGTTGGAGGCTCCCTAATTCATAAATCCATCTTGTCTCGTTTTGTGATATTGCCTGTTTTTTATTTCCTCCCCTCCAATGTGGTTCTATTTTGTCAATGCCACAAAAACTTAACAGGCTCGGGTCTCTGCTGTGGTGGGTTCTAAAATGGTTTGAGAGACTATGAGTTCTTATTCCCTTTTTTATATTATACACATGTTCCCTCAACCTTATGGATAGTTTCCTTGTTGTGCGTCCTACATATTGCATACCACAAGGGCAAGCTAGTAGGTAGGTTACATGGTCACTATGACATGTGATCAGTTTTTTTATCTCATATATTTTACCTGTGGTGTTGGATTTGAAATCAGTTTGTTTTCTGTCCCTCTTTTTTACTGTGGTACATATTGCACATTTCCCACAGGAGAAAAAACCTTTTAGGTCCCCGAACATAAATTGTTTTTTGGGGGGTTCTGGGATGTTATGTACCAGCTTATCTCTTAAATTTCTCGTTTTTCTATAAATGAAATTGGGTTTTTTTTGGAAGAACATGTTGCAGTTTGTTATCCTTCAACAGTAAGTGCCAGTGTTTTTTGACTATTTTTTCTATTTCTTTGTACTGTCTGTTAAACTGTGTTATGAAAGGAATTGTTATGGTCTTATTTTTGGGGGTTTTGTTCTTTAGTAGCCTTTCTCTATCCATTTTCTCAATTTGGTCTTTAACTTGGTAGAGCTCCCTGACTTTGTATCCTTTTTCCCGGAATCTGTTCATTAATAGTTCTGCTTGATTTCTGTAATCTGTCAATTGTGTGCAGCTCCTTCTGATCCTGGTTAGCTGGCCTCTGGGTATCCCTCTTAGCCATTGTGGGTGGTGGCAACTGTGCACTGGTATGTAACCATTTCTATCAGTTTGTTTAAAGTGCGTTTTAGTGTGCAGTTGGTTATTGTTTTTGAATATCACAAGATCCAGGAAATTTACTTCCTCTCTGCTCCAGGTTCCCATAAACTTTATATTGTAGGCATTCACGTTCATTTCTTCCAGGAAATTCCTTAGGCTTTCCTCTGTGCCTCTCCATATGATGATGATATCATCTATGAAACGTCGGTACAGTTTTAATTCTGGTCTGGTCTTCTTGAATATTTTGTCGTTTTCCCAGTGGCTTAAAAACACGTTTGCCACACTCGGAGCGAATTTGGCTCCCATGGCAACACCTCTGTGTTGCTCATGGTATTGGCCTTCATGCCAAAAGTAGTTTCTGGCCATAGCCATTTCTAAGGCCTCCAATATGAATTTTTGTTGTTCCCTTGCCAGTGTCGATTGGTTTAGGGCCCATTTGACTGCTCTCACTGCATCATCTTGGTTTATGTTTGTATATAATGACTCTACGTCTATTGTTGCCAGGATTGTGTTGTCCTCTACTTTCTCTTTTTCTAGTAATTGTAGGAGGTGTTTGCTATCCTTAAGATATGCCGGATAGGATTGGGCCAGGGGTTGGATGTACATATCAATGTACTCTCCTAATCTGGAGAACAAGGAGTCTATACCATTTATGATGGGTCTTCCTGGTGGTGCCGTTTGGCTTTTGTGAATTTTTGGCACTTGGTATATAACCGGGGTTCTGGGTGCTTGTGGGAGTAAGTATTTGTTTTCCTTTCCTGTAAGTATACCCTGTTTATGTGCCTTCTTTAGTAATTTCTTCAGCAAGATCCTGTAATTTTTTGGGGGTTCCGGGTGAGTATTTTATAAGTTGAGTGATCATGTACTAATCTGTTTAATTCTGTTTTGTAATCCTCTAGGTTGAGGATAACTAGACCTCCCCCTTTATCTGCTGATCTAATGACCACTCCTTTCCGTTTTTCTAATTCCTTTATGCCTTCCCATATTTCCTTGGGTCCCTTCTGTTTTTTTCCCTTTTTTTTAGTGATAAGCTTGATATCTTCTTCCACAAGTTTCTTGAACGTTTCAATGAAATGGTTGTTAGGTGTCTTAGGGTTGAACGTGGATTTATTTTTGAGTCCGCTGTGTTGGTAGGTACTGTGTTCTATTTCTTTTTTTCCTTCCTCCTTATCTTGGTAGTGTTTTTTAATTTGCAATTTTCTTATACACACCCCCCAGAAGACCAAGAGAGAAGGAAAGAAACGAAGAGGATGCAGGGGAGGCCAGAGCAAAAAAGGAAAAGAGAGTAATAGGACAAGGCATTTTTAACCTTAGTTCAGCCCAATTCACGGAGACTGAACTAAAAGTATTGGACTTAGGACTAAAATTTGCACCCAACAAAAACCTAGACGACTTCACTACATATATAGACCTCCAAAAATTTATAAGAAAGTTGCAAATTAAAAAACACTTCCAAGATAAGGAGGAAGGAAAAAAAGAAATAGAACACAGTACCTACCAACACAGCGGACTCAAAAATAAATCCACGTTCAACCCTAAGACACCTAACAACCATTTCATTGAAACGTTCAAGACACTTGTGGAAGAAGATATCAAGCTTATCACTAAAAAAAAGGGAAAAAACAGAAGGGACCCAAGGAAATATGGGAAGGCATAAAGGAATTAGAAAAACGGAAAGGAGTGGTCATTAGACCAGCGGATAAAGGGGGAGGTCTAGTTATCCTCAACCTAGAGGATTACAAAACAGAATTAAACAGATTAGTACATGATCACTCAACTTATAAAATACTCACCCGGAACCCCCAAAAAAATTACAGGATCTTGCTGAAGAAATTACTAAAGAAGGCACATAAACAGGGTATACTCACAGGAAAGGAATACAAATACTTACTCCCACAAGCACCCAGAACCCCGGTTATATACCAAGTGCCAAAAATTCACAAAAGCCAAACGGCACCACCAGGAAGACCCATCATAAATGGTATAGACTCCTTGTTCTCCAGATTAGGAGAGTACATTGATATGTACATCCAACCCCTGGCCCAATCCTATCCGGCATATCTTAAGGATAGCAAACACCTCCTACAATTACTAGAAAAAGAGAAAGTAGAGGACAACACAATCCTGGCAACAATAGACGTAGAGTCATTATATACAAGCATAAACCAAGATGATGCAGTGAGAGCAGTCAAATGGGCCCTAAACCAATCGACACTGGCAATGGAACAACAAAAATTCATATTGGAGGCCTTAGAAATGGCTATGGCCAGAAACTACTTTTGGCATGAAGGCCAATACCATGAGCAACACAGAGGTGTTGCCATGGGAGCCAAATTCGCTCCGAGTGTGGCAAACGTGTTTTTAAGCCACTGGGAAAACGACAAAATATTCAAGAAGACCAGACCAGAATTAAAACTGTACCGACGTTTCATAGATGATATCATCATCATATGGAGAGGCACAGAGGAAAGCCTAAGGAATTTCCTGGAAGAAATGAACGTGAATGCCTACAATATAAAGTTTACGGGAACCTGGAGCAGAGAGGAAGTAATTTTCCTGGATCTTGTGATATTCAAAAACAATAACCAACTGCACACTAAAACGCACTTTAAACAAACTGATAGAAATGGTTACATACCAGTGCACAGTTGCCACCACCCACAATGGCT
>BLSH010147954.1:40098-68901 GCA_018402905.1 Glandirana rugosa
GAGAAGTAAAGACCCAGACAGACCAACCCAAGTCGGTAGTTTGGACAAACCGGACGAGTCGTGTAGTCGAGACCCGGTCACCTTGGATGATGTTAACTGGATGAAAGAGGCTAGGTAAGGACTGGTAAGGTTTAAGGTGTCTGTTGGATGGGGTAAGCTCCTAGAAACACACCCTCTTCCAGGTTAGGCCAATAGCGAGAGGTAATCTCAACTCGCTTGAAGATCTTCAGGCCCAAGACGACCAAGTCGGCTTGAAGCCCTGTTTCAGGCCCAAGCCCAGGCCTGTCTTGGGCTTGAAACAGGTTCAGGGTCCGGGACAAAGTTCGGGTTCTGTCCGGACCCGAACCCGGACTTTGTCCCGAAGTTCGGCTGAACCAGCAGAACCCGGACTTCTAGAAGTTCGCTCAACTCTAATGGAGAGCGATAACCGGATTGGACCTTCTCCCACACAAAGATCCTCGAATGGGGTAGGTTGTCTGTGGAATTTGGAATGGTCAGGAATGGATCGGAGAAAGTAGGTCAATTGTAGTAGGTTCCACTGGCCCAGAGCTGATGTGCTGAGCAGGCCAAACAGGTTTGATGGCTGAACCCAACCAGACAGACCCAGAAATGAAGAGGCTCTTACTAAGTTCTGGTCTGGATGAAATTGAAAGGCTCTATATGTAAGCCCCGTAGCGAAGTCTGGGTGACCTATGATGGGTGTGAGTGGAGAGGGTAAGTTGGAGGTTGTTGCCAATTTGTAGTATCTAGATAGTTCCAACAAGGTGGCTTTAACTAGAGAGTGGGGAGGCGCTAGTTGGGCATGTGGTGTTCCTGCCCATGGAAGGCCAGCCAGGGGGGGCTGCTACCGATTTATGTTCCAATGACACCCACAGTTTGTTAGTGGCGTGTCTGCACCAGTCAACTACTCTGGTCATATGGACTGCTGTACAGTATAAGGTGGGGTCAGGGAGACAGACTCCTCCGCTAAGTTTGGATCATTGTAGCAGTGACTGCCTTGGCAATTTGACTGGTAGAGCCTGCAGTAGGTATAAAAGACGTGGCCTGATGTTCATTTTTAAGACATTACATCTGCCAAACCAAGAAACCGCCAAGGGCTTTCATCTTTCTAGGTCTGAAAGTTATATTGGAAAATAAGGTGAGGGTTGGAAGGGATTCTGGTCCCTAAATATTTAATTGCTTAGGGGCCCATCAGAACGGGAAATTATTGCTGAAATGAACAATGGATTGGGGGGGGAAGGTTGACATTGAGAGCTTCCGATTTTTGTAAATTCACTTTAAAATCTGCGAGATTCACATATGTACAGATTTCAGACAAGGGGACTGGCATGGAGACAAGCGTGTTAGTTAAATAAAATAACAGGTCATCTGCATAGGCAGCGACTTTATGATTATATGTGCTCGTTTCCAATCCCGTAATATCTGGGTTATTCCGTATGTGTTGCAACAGAGGTTCTAATGAGAGAATAAAGAGAAGCGGGGACAGGGGGCACCCCTGTCTCATCCCATGTCCAATATGAAAGGGTTTGGAGGACGCTCCATTCACTCTAACTGTTACCGAGGGAGTTGAATATTGGGCAGAGATCCAGGAAAGGACCACATTTGGCATGCCTATGTGACGAAGCATGGCCTGCAAGAATTACCAATTCACTGTGTCAAACGCTTTTTCGGCGTCTGTTGACAGCAGGTGAGGGGTAGTTGAAATGTTTGGCTCTCGTAATAACGTTAATAGTCCTAATTGTGTTGTCCCGGGCCTCTCTATTCCGAATGAACCCTACTTGATCCAGGGGGATGATACGTTGGAGAACAGAACCCAATCTCTCTACCAAGATTTTAGTAAACAATTTTAAATCGCAGTTAAGCAGAGAGATGGGTCTGTAGTTGGCGCAGAGAGTCTGGTCTTTGCCTGGTTTTGGAATTACTGAAATACTGGCACTTAAACGGTCTGGGGGTAGGGCGTGGCCCTCCAGGATGGCATTAAAAGCAGTGGTGAAATGGGAGGCTAATTGGTCGTGGAAGGCTTTGTAATATGCAGTTGTAAAGCCGTCTAGCCCGGGCACCTTTCCTGCTGGGGCTCCAGCCAAAGCTCCTGTGTACTCCTCCACAGAAATTGGTTCTGAAAGAATCTCAATTTCCTCTCCCACAAGGGAGGGAAGCTTTGCAGCCTTGAGGTAGGCCTCAATAGCTGCCGACTTATCCAGGACACCTTCTGCTGCAGGGGCTGGGTGTAAGTTGTAAAGAGATGCATAGAATTCCCAAAACGCTATTTCCGGGGACAAATGGATTTTTGTGCCTGTAGGCATGGAGAGAGCTGTAATGTAGGATGAACCACGTCAGATGTAGAGCTTTCGCCAGTGATCTACTACATTTATCACCAAATTCATAAAATGCTCTACGGGCCTTCAAGAGTTTACTTTTTGCCTGGAATAATGAATGGTCCCTAATCTGCTCTTTAATCCAGTTAAGTTCCGCCTCTGTGAGCTGGTCAGGGGAAGATTTATGGCATTGTCCAAGGTTGTATAGTTTGTCTAGTAGCCCAGTTAGTAGTTTCTCTGTCTTTTTTAACCCTATGGCCATGTTTAATGAAGACCCCCCCGTATATAGCATTTATGTGCTGACCAAAGAAGAAGAGTATTAGAGACTGAGTCTTTATTGGTCTCGAAGAAGATATTCAGTTCTCTGAAGACATCGGCCTTCATTTCTGGGTCCTGTAGGAGTGATTCATTCAATCGCCAGGTAGAAGCCCTGGACATCTTATGTTGTAGTGCCAATTCTAGAGAGATCGAGGCATGATCCGACAGGGCTATATTGCCTATGCGGGCCTTAAATAGCAATGGAATCGAGGCATGGGTGACAAGGAAGAAATCTATCCTTAAATACGATCCATGGGGTGGTGAGAAAAAGGTATAATCCCTTTCCTGCGGATGTAAAATACGCCAAATGTCCACCAGATGATAGGAATGGTTCCTTGAGTCTAGATCGAGTTCTCTGGGGTAAGGCCGAAGAGCCTGTTGTAGAGTCCTTGTATGGGTCAAGTGTAAAGTTAAAATCCCCCCATAACGAGAGTACCTTCTGCAAAAGAGTCTAAGGAGGAAAGACACAACTCCAACACTGAGAAGTGGCCTGTATTGGGTAGATAAATATTTGCCAGAGTGAACGTTTGTGACTGGATTTTGCCTTTTATAAAGATATACCTGCCCTCTTGGTCAGTGAGGAGGTCCAAAGTTTGCCAGGGAAGGGTGCCAGCCAATAGGATACTGGTCCCTTTTGATTTGGATGAAGGGGACACACTATGGTAGGCTACCGGGAAATGTTTATTGTGCATTTTTTGAACTTTATCTGCACTAAAGTGGGTTTCCTGAAGAAACACTATTTGGGGGCACTGTCTCCAGAGTTCTGAGAGGCAGCTGGAACGTTTTTCAGGGGTATTAAGGCCCTTAACATTCCAGGACATAAGTTTCAGCTCCATCTTGAGGTCTCAGCTGATAACTATCACCGGTGTGCAGAGGTATTTGGGAGTGGGGGGAGTGGGGGGGGAGAGAGTAAAAAAAAAGGAAAAGAAAAATGGGGGGAGGAGGTGAAAGAACTAACTAAGGGAGGTGTACAGAGGAAAGAGATAGAACGAGGAGGAGGAAGGTAACAACTAGTACTCCAACCGGAGAGCAACTGCCGTCTTGGGCACCTAAGGCCTATTAGGGGAAGTGATAAGGCACTTCAGGGAGGGGAGCCCCCAGCCACGGGTACGCCCCGCAATGCCCCACCTCAAGGGCCATAGGGCCATTGATGAGTAATCTTCTCCTAGACCTATGTTGTAAGATGAAGACGAGGAAGTAAATAAAAATCAAACAGAAAAATCTCTTCTACAAAAGGGATCACCAGCGGGGTTTCCCCCCTATGCAAAATATCAAACATTGAAACAGTTTCTACCATGGTCAAACAAATATACGGTAGGATATATCAACCCGTCTGGGGCCCCCGACCAGAGAAGACACCCCAGCGCCTGTCCTCGATGAGAGTCAGCTTGGGGTGGCCAGAGCCGCAGACCAAGTGTGAAACACCCGACTCCACCGGATCCCCAACCCCTGCCACTCTGGCACCCATTAAGTGTGACCCTGAAGGGGCCACTAGGAAGGTGTTTCCTTGATACAAGGACCAGCACCAGGGATGCCCCCATGATCCCCAAGCCAATAACTACAAATAATTCTGTTGCCCAATGTCATATTCACATCAAAGTTAACCAAATAAATGAATGCTTAGAAAGAACCCATAGGAGGGGCCTCCAAGGCGAGAACCATAAAAAGGACAATCTTGGCTCTGAGGCCCGCCCAAAGGAGAGGAGGGACGCAAAAAAAATGAATTTTTCCTCTCTTCTTTTTTAAAACCCACAAAGAGTCACCCCCTATTCCTCCTCCCAGGGACCCTCTTACTCTAAACTGAACTAGTTGGTACCATAACCACATATTAAAACTGGTGAAGGTTGTCTATTTTCACAGTTTTAAACCATACATGTTACCTCTCTATGAAGGACTGAACATGTGAAAAGAGTCCGGAACAGATTTTAAAAATAGATCGGCCCCAGGTGCCCCCACCAACTTCCGCTCAAGCTGGGTCAAGAGGCCAGCAGCAGCGAGTGCCCTGGTTGATCGTCTTTTTTCCTGTTAGGTGACAAGACCTGGTGGGGGGGGCTCCCTGTATTAATGGTAAAGAGGGCAGAAGCCAGGCTGGTATCAGTGTACAGTGGTTGTCTTTGTGATCAGATAGGCCCAACTGTCCTCAGCTAGCTTGTCGTGATGTTTTCGGCATATAGAGTGATTGTAAGAGATGTTATTGTAGAGCAAAACTCAGAACAGCACAGAAATATGTCGGGCAGAAAGCGAGTCTGTACCGGCCTTTATGGTTCATGGTCCTGGGTAGTCTGCTGTCTTCTTCTCTGGTTGCGGTGGTTTCGGCGGGATCTCTGCGGCCTGTTATTTGCAGGGGTCCCAGTCTTAGTAGCTGCTGGAAGGGAGAGCTCCAACCAATTGGGAAGTGGTATCGGTGTAATTTCAAGAGCATCATAAAAAGCTTGAAACTCAGACGGGTGTAGCAATGGGTAGAAGCGCTGATTTTTGCGTGCGATAAGGTGAAAGGGATGGCCCCTTTTGTACATGATACCAAGGTCGCCAAAGTTCTCCAAGAGGGGTTTCATGCATCTGAAGTGTCCTCCAGGGCAAATCTGGCAACAGGAGGATCTGAGCTCCATCGAACTCTATAGGACCCCTTCGCCATGCTCATTGTAGAATATCTTCCCTGAGAGAGTAGTTATGTAAACAGCAAAGGACATCTCTAGGTCTATCTTCAGAATCATTTCTGGGGCCCAGAGTCCTATGAACCCTGTCGATGGCAATGTTAGTGTCCGGAGGCCACTCCAGAAGTGTGTGAAAAATGGCGGAGACTGTAGCTTTAAGGTCTGCCTGCAGAGTGGCTTCTGGGAGTCCCCTGATTCTGATGTTCCGTCTGCGATTGTGATTTTCCAAGTCATCTAGGAGTAATACTAACTGAGTAACTTGGTCCGCCACTTCTGTTTGTTCTGTCTGCATATTGGAGACTGAGTTACTGATGTCATTTGTGGTGGTCTGTAGTGTGGAAACATGCTCCGCTTATATCAGTCACTTCTTGCTTAAGCCCTGTTAGCTCTCTTCTAAGGGCTGTCTCCACACGAGAGGCCAGGGATTTAAAATCCTCTCTGGTGGGTAATTTTTGCAGAAACACCCAGATAGTGTGTTCAGAGAGCAGTACATTAGGGTGCCCCTGCGGGGGGGGTCATGATAAAAGGATTACTCACTGTGCTTGCTGGTAGTGCTGTAATCATCTTGTTGGGATCTCCTGAGGCCCTTTGAAGAAGAGGGGATCTGTCTCCTTCAAATGCTGATGACAAGGCTGAGGCATCGTGCAGAGAGCTGTGTTCCTCTGCCTCTGGGCTAGGAGCTGATGAGAGTGACAAGGAGTGTGGCAGACAGGGAGAGAGATCGCTGGGTGGAGAGAACGGTGGTATGTCATAGTCCATGTTGACCATTTCTCTCCCTGTGTCTCTAGCTCCCAGCCTGGATGCTGACCTAGTTGTGGCCGCTGCCGCCATCTTGGATGGGTCCGGGGTAGAGTCAGCAGGTTGCATGGGGATCAGGAACCTGTCCATGCCAAGCACTGATCCACTCGCATGGCAGGCGGTCTTTACCGATGCTCAGGAGAGAAGGTAAAGGAGAAGAGCAATACTGGTCATTCTGTTAGGTGGGGCTGCCAGAGAGCCGCGGACCTGGAGCTCAGTGTGCACATATCCTCACACGTCAATGCCGAGATCACGCCCCCACCCATTTTCTTTTAACAGAAAGTTCTATAGAGTAATCTCCTGGATACGTTTGGTCCACTCAGACTTATTTTAGCGTAGACGCAGTTTCTATTAGGCATTAGGCAAGTATAGCCTAACCAGACCAGACAGCAGTCTGGTCAATGAACTTTGTTTTTAGGCTACAACAGAAACTCATGGGGGTTGATTTACTAAAACTGGAGAATGCAAAAGAATGCAAAACCCCCATGAGCTGTGCAGCTTCTAACTTCAGCTTGTTCCATTAAGCTTTGACAAAAACTGTTAGCTGATCTGCTTCTATGCAGAGCTGCACCAGATTTTGTACTCACCAGCTTTACTGTGTTTCTCTGCCTCCTTGTAACATCCTCAGTGAGATTCTGAACCTTTCCTTTTCCCTCTCACTTCTGTTTGTTTGAATGAGTAGTGCATGTTAATTGCGGTCATGTGCACTGCTTTACGCACACTGAAAATTCCATAGTCCATAGTCTATAGTCCCTTGTCCATCTAAAGAGTAAGCAAGAGAGGGTGGCTACGTTCTTACATACAATCAAACCATGGCGAACTAACATAGCCACCCACTAACAAATAAGTTAGCTCACAGCAGCGAAAAATAAGAATTTGGAAATTTGGAGGAAGGTGAGTGCAATAGAAGGTATGTTTTGATTCTCGAATAAATACTTGAATAGAAATTTATTTTTTTAAGCTGGAGTTTAGTGTCACTTTAAGGGAGGTCACCCAGAAGCCACCACAGGTATGTTCAAAGTGTTTTTTTTTTTTGTCACCACACTGACATAAATTTACTAGACACACTTCCAAGACTTCTAACAGGCCTGGTACCTCTTGGGGAGTGAGGGAAATTCCTAAGTTATTTCATTGACTTGTAAGGATTTCCAACTTTCTGTCTTTTTTGGAAAAATATACTTACAAAGCCACAATTGGGATGTTTTCTCTACCACTAATGTTTAAACTCTAAAGGGTGGCAGAAACAGGTGTGAGCTGTTCTAAAGAACCTAATTCTTTTACGACTGTTGCCACTAGCAATGCTGAGCGGGAAAGATATGCAGCACCTTCAAATATTTCATTAGGCACAAAATACTCATTACTCTCAAATCTCCCCTTGATGGTCACCTTACAGAGCTCTGAGCTAACTTTTTTAACCTTTCAACTATAATACTCCGTCTTAATCTCCCAGGGTTTCCAAAATTGTGGTACATCTTTCCCCAAACTAGCATTCTGTACTAGTGCAGGACCTACCCACCCTATACATGGCACTGTGCCACATGGAGATTCTTTCTCCATTTTGGCTGAGGTGCAATGACCCACTTCACTAGAACTGTCGGGTCCTTCTATCATATCAACCTGGTATTTGGGACTATGAGCACGTTTGTTTTCTCTCATGACAACCACATAAAACACCAACTCTTTGTTATCAGATTCCCAGACAAATTTCTTGACATCTGAAAGCTACTATAGGCATCCCAGTCCCTACCTAGACATTTACTAGGTGAGAACTCTGCTTGTATGATGTGACAGTTCCCGCATTCATAGTTTATTACTTGTCCCTGTGTTTCAAGGGCTTCACTGGGTTTACCACAGAAACCTACTTTTTTGTAGGAGACCCCAATCTCTTTACCATAGTTGTGCTCTCTGGCACTTTTACCAATATCACATTATTTTTCACAAAGGCTTTTTATCCTCTTCTTGACTTACTAACAGGATTTTGTCATTGTTCAGCAGTTGCATTTCTTGCTTTTTGTCTGCCTATGCAGTGTGAGAGCTCATGATTATAAGCTGGTCAGAAGCACCTTGGACTTCAAAAGCAAAAAAGTTGTTCTATCACACTGCTGTATGGAGAGGCTTCTGACATCTCTGATATTGACCGTAGACCTATACAACAGTCCTATAGGGTGCCTACCATACATAAAATGACCTGAACACAGCAGTCGACTTTGAGACCTCTTTCAAAATCATTAATAAACATTGTTATTGCTGGTCCCTATAGTATTCACCTTTCTTAAATATGTCTCTAACCCATTGCTCGATTTATCGGCACTTTGCAGTACCAGCCTATCATCACAGAGGAGGAGACATAGAGGCATGCTCCCTTTAACTAAGCAACAGCATATTACTACTCCACAACCTCACCAGAGACAGCGTTAAGTTGGTAAATCACACCTTTATTTTTTTATGTTTCAGTTCCACATTTCAGCATTGTGGGGCCTGTAGCTCTTTATTTAACCCATACATACTCTTTTCTACCCTATTCTCAGTTACGGCAGACTACATTAACACATGTTAATACTTTGAGCCTATGGCTCATGCATATTATTTTACAACTTGTCTGGCCAGGGTTGCACTACAGTTTTCATGAGAAACTTCTAGCTCCTGCACACAATTTCCTGTCCCCTCAAAATAACTCAACACACAGCCATTAATGTCTAAACCGATGGCAACAAAAGTGAGTACACCCATAGGTGAAAATGTCCAAATTGGGCCCAAAGTGTCAATATTTTGTGTGGCCACCATTATTTTCCAGCACTGCCTTAACCTTGTTGGGCATGGAGTTCACCAGAGCTTCACAGGTTGCCACTGCAGTCCTCTTCCACTCCTCCATGACAACATCACTGAGCTGGTGGATGTTAGAGACCTTACAGTTCTCCACCTTCCATTTGAGGATGCCCCCCCAGATGTTCAATAGTGTTTAGGTCTGAAGACATGCTTGGCCAGTCCATCACCTTTACCTTCAGCTTCTATAGCAAGGCAGTGGTCATCTTGGAGGTGTGTTTGGGGTCATTAACATGTTGGAATACTGCCCTGTGGCCCAGTCTCTGAAGGGAGGGGATCATGCTCTGCTTCAGTATGTCACAGTACATGTTGGCATTCATTCCCTCAATGAACTGCAGCTCCCCAGTGCCGGCAGCACTCATGTAGCGGCAGACCATGACACTCCCACCACCATGCTTGACTGTTGGCAAGGCACACTTGTCTTTGTACTCATCACCTGGTTGCCACCACACAGGCTTGACACCATCTGAACCAAATAAATTTATCTTGGTCTAATCAGACCACAGGACATGGTTCCAGTAATCCATTTACTTAGTCTCCTTTTCTTCATCAAACTGTTTGCGGGCTTTCTTGTGCATCATTTTTAAATGAGGCTTCCTTCTGGGACAACAGCCATGCAGACCAACTTGATGCAGGCTGACCCCCAACCCTTTCAACCTCTGCGGCAATGCTGGCAGTATTCATACTATTTTCCAAAGACAACCTCTGAATATGACGCTGAGCATGTGCACTCAAATTCTTTGGTCGACCATGGCAAGGCCTGTTCTAAGTGGAACCTGTCCTGTTAAACCACTGTGTTGTCTTGGCCACCATGCTGCAGCTCAGTTCCAGTGTCTAGAACATTTTCTTATATCCTAGGCCAGTGATGGCGAATCTTGGCACCCCAGATGTTTTGGAACTACATTTCCCATGATGCTCATGCCATCTGCAGTGTAGTTGAGCATCATGGGAAATATACTTTCAAAACAGTGGTGCCAAGGTTCGCCATCACTGGCCTAGGCCATATTTATGTAGAGCAACATTTCTTTTTTTCAGATCGTCAGAGAGTTCTTTGCCATGAGGTGCCATGTTGAACTTCCAGTGATCAGTACGAGAGAGTAATAACACCAAATTTAACACACTTGATCCCCATTCACACCTGAGACCTTGTAACACTAACAAGTCACATGACACCTGGGAGGAAAATAGCTAATTGGGCCCAATTTGGACATTTTCACTAGGGTTGCACACACTTTTGTTTTTAGGGGTTTAGACATTAATGGCCATGTGTTGAGTTATTTTGAGGGGACAGCAAATTTATACCGTGTTCACCGAACCCGGACTTTTTCCCAAAGTTCGGCCGAACCCACCGAACCTGAACATCCAGGGGTTCGCTCAACTCTAACTGGGAGACATTATGCGAGGCAAAGTGGTAGACGGATGCCACCTGTCACCTCGTATGCGTTTATTTGGACTGGATTAAACAACATTAATGGCCATGTGTTGAGTTATTTTGAGGGGACAGCAAATTTATACTGTGAGTAGAGTTAAGCGAACCCCAACTGTAAAGTTCGGGTCCGTACCGAACTTTGGGGTGTCCGTGACCCGGACCCGAACTTGGACATTTGTAAAAAAGTGTGGGTTCGAGTTCTGGGTTCGGGTATTTGATCACGCATGTTGAATAGCTGCAGGGCAGCCAATCAACAAGCATTTCACTGGTTTGCCCTTAGAAGCCATCACAGCCATGCCTACTAATGGCATGGCTGTGATTGGCCAGTGCATCATGTGACCCAGCCTCTTTATAAGCTGGAGTCACTTAGTGCTGCATGTCACATGCTCTCTGGGTAGTGTAGGGAGAGGATGCTGCCGGTTCTGTGAGGGACAGATTGCAGATAGATAGATAGGTAGAGATTACTACTACTACTGCTTTTAGGGACAGATTGCAGATCTCATCCTGCATTACAGAACAATCTGACTGGACTAGGTAGAGTCTACTGCTTAGAGGGACAGATTATTGTTCTAAAATCATCTTTTAGTTCTATAGGGTCAGGTTCCTGTTGTTGCTGTAAGGGACAGATTATTGTTCTAAAATCATTTTGCAGCCCTCTAGCACTTTCCAGGACTTTTTACCGTTGTTTTTGTGCCGAAAAGTTTGGATTCCCATGGAATTCAATGGGATTCGGGGTAAAGTTCGGGTCAAGTTCGGTACCGAACCCGGACTTTTTCCTAAAGTTCGTCCGAACCCACCGAACCTGAACATCCAGGGGTTCGCTCAACTCTAACTGGGAGACATTATGCGAGGCAAAGTGGTAGACGGATGCCACCTGTCACCTCGTATGCGTTCATTTGGACTGGATTAAACAAAGTCCAGTCCAGATTTTACCAGCCACCATGGCGGGCTGGTTCCGGTCCGGAGTTTGTGGTCCACTGGAGTCTACCAGCAGGTGGCTTAAATTACCAGGAAGAGAACACACTCTAGCTCTGGCCTGGAACTCAGAGAGGGATCTGAGGGAGCTCTGTATCTGTTTGGACTTTAAAAGACAAGGTTTGCATTTTGGCTTATGTTTTTGTGGGTGTCGGGGGCAAGGCCCACACCGTATAGTGAGGAAATTATATTGTTTAGTTTAGCACTGGATGGCAAGGACTTATTTTCTATTTTGTTTGTTTTTACCCTGCAAACCTTTTACCAATAAACCTGGCAAGCCACCAGATTTTAAAGAAAGTTGCCTGCACGCTGCCTATTTTTCCTCAGGAAAGTTGATCCCCACGAGCTAATTTCCCACACGTGGTGGAGGATGTGGGGACCTTTCCAAGATGGAGGAAATATTGATGGCCTTGCTGCAAGCCAATGCAGCCCAGCGGGAAACCAACCACCAGGTCACAGAGGCTGTTGAAGCTCAGCTAGAGGAGAGTCACCAGGCTGTTGCAGCACAACAAGCGGCTCAATAGGAGATGAACTGACAGTTTGCAGAGGAACTGCTTGAGTTAAAAAAGGTGTCCGCACTTCCTGCACCAGTGGAACAGAAGCTGGTGCGTGCCAGTTACCATCTCCAGAAGATGACACCGGTGGATGATGTTGAGGCGTGCCTCATGACTTTCGAGAGAGTTGCCGACCAAAAAGGGCGGCCGAAGGAGCATTGGGCGGGGCTGTTGACCCCATTTTTGACAGGTGAGCCCCAAAAGGCCTATTTTGATCTGGAACCTGACAAGGCCCAGGATTATGAGACTTTAAATGCGGAGGTACTCGCACGCCTGGGTGTCACCATGGTCGCCCAAAGGGTGCATCAATGGACCTACCGCACAGACAAGCCACCCCGCACCCAAATGTTTGACCTGGTCTATCTTATTAGGAAGTGATTGCAGCCAGAAACCCTGCCAGGACCCCAGATTATGGAGCGTAGTCATGGACCGGTATCTCTGTGCACACCCTGCTGCTTTGAGGAAATGGGTCAGCCATGGGGACCCCAAAACTGCAAGCCAACTGGTGGATCTGGTGAAAAGATACTTGGCTGCTGAGGACTTGTTGAACCCATCTGCACCCCACTTCGGTGTGCCTAGGGTAAAAAGGGCCCCCAGCGGATACGGTAAGACTATCCCAATGCTCAAGGGCGTTGGGAAGTTCAATAAAGCTGCTGTAATGACTAACGAGACTATGGGTTCTAGACCTGGTGTGTTGCATTTGATATAAAATATATTGTATGAACAAATGATTTATCTATCAGACTAATTTTAACAGATCAGGCTTGCTTGAAGTTGCTTCTCTAAAATGAATGCCTTGGTAACACAGGCTGTCCTGAAACAATGGGTCATTTGGCAGTTGGTTGTTAAGGTAAACAAGTTTGTAACCATTGTAAACAAACTGAGCTATATAAATGTTGCTAGGGATAAGCTCAGCTCAGCTCACTCTCATCATGCATTAATGAAAGACTCATCTGTAAAGCCAAGAAAAGTGCCTGGTCTCCAGAAGAATCGTTGTCAATGGAGATCACGAACACAGTAATTGAAGCTAAGTAACATTTAAGTGCATTTCTACTGTTAGGGACTATAGTTTGTTTGTTTGTTTGCTAGATTGTTAATTTGCTATAGAGATCTGTCAGTCTTGATTTGTATTCCTAATATTGTAATAGTTTTGTATGTACAGAATTTTTATTCAGTAAAAGGTAATTTATACACTGCCAGGTCTGAACTTCCTTGCTTATACCGCAAAGTAACCTTGCTATCTAGACGCAAGCGAAACAATTGGGGGCTCGTACCGTGATCTGCGCTAAAGTTCAACTGAAGACGACTTGTTTTTCTGTGGTGTGTTGTGTAGCTTGTGCTGGGTAAAAATGTTGCATAAAATGTTTAGGAAAAGCATGGCTGCAGAGGTTTCTGGTGACCAGAAGGAAGTGTGCAGCTTACCTATCTGGGCCAGAGACAAAGAGTGGGAGTCTCTTGCTAAAAAATTTGTAAAGTATGCTTCTCCCTTGAATAAGACTTGGGGTGTTCAAGCCTCAGATCATTTTGTAGATTTTAGCCTTAAGGGGTTGTATTTAAGTAAAAAAGAGAAGAGGACAGTGTCCAGTGTCCACAGTGGGTTGGTACTTCCTTCATGCTCTCTATACTGAATCACAGAGAAGGGAGAAGGCAGAGACAGAAATGAAGGTATTAAAAGACCAGCTAGCAGTTGCTTCAGAGTGTGTTCGTACAACTGCTAGTCGGGCTGATTATTTGCAAGAAAGGTGTGCAGCCCTCATGACTAGAGTTGAGCGAACACCTGGACGTTCGGGTTCGGCGGGTTCGGCCGATCTTTCCGGAAACGTTCAGGTTCGGTACCGAACGTTATCCGAACTTTACCCTGGACCCGAACCCCATTGAATTCAATTGGGACCCAAACTTTTGGGCACAAAAATTTAAAAAAGTCCTGGAAAGTGCTAGAGGGCTGCAAAAGGAAGAAAAATGGGAGATGTTATTAGATCTGCAATCTATCCCTTAAGATCGTTCTGTAATGCAGGATGAGAGATCATTCTGTAATCAGAACATTCTGTAATGCAGGATGAGAGATCATTCTGTAATCAGATCGTTCTGTAATGCAGGATGAGAGATCGTTCTGTAATCAGATCTTTCTGTAATGCAGGATGAGATGTTATAGATCTACAATCTGTCCCTCAAAGCAGTAGTAGTAATCTCTACCTAGTTATTAGATCTGCAATCTGTCCCTTACAATCTGTCCCTCACAGCGCCGGCAGCATCCTCTCCCTACACTAACCTAAGAGCATGTGACATGCAGCACTGTGACTACAGCCTCATATAGAGGCTGGGTCATATGATGCACTGGCCAATCACAGCCATGCCATTAGTAGGCATGGCTGTGATGGCTTCTAGGGAAAACCAATGAAACGCTTGTTGATTGGCTGCCCTGTAGCTATTCAACATGCATGATAAAATACCGGAACCCAGAAACTGATTCGGGACACAGACACCCGAAAGTTTGGTACGAACCCGAACGTTACAGTTCGGGTTTGCTCAACTCTACTCATGACCAAATCAATTAATGCCTTAAGGACAAGGAAAGGCTGTAAACCTGTTAGTAAAGCCAGGGTATGTGCCATTGTCACATCCCAAAACTGGGATTGTGAGGATGTGCTCTCCTTAAATGATAGTGAGGATGAGGAGATGAGTTTGATATATCAGATGATGAACTGAAAGTGGGAAAGAAAAGGTGTGCCAGACCTCTCATTACTAAGCATAGGAAAAGGCAACAAGATAGAAAGGATATGGCAGATGGGGAGGTGCATTATCGCAACCCCAGAGATGTTGAATTTGAAGAAGTTCGGGAGTTTACACAAACTGAACTCCATGAACTGGCTAAGCAATACAAACAAAGATCTGGAGAACCCCTATTGAGTTGGCTCCTGTGTTTGTGGGATGAAGGGGCGGACAGTGTTGTTTTGTCAGGTAAGGAAGCAGTGGCTATGGGAGTGTTAACCCATGATCCACGATTGCATCAGGCAATGCGAAAAGCTCGAGAGTTTAGTGTGAATTTTTCACTGCTAGACCTTGTGAGAGATGGAATAGTCCTAGTGTACGCTAGTCCTACTGACTTGGAAAATACCTACTCCTGGAGATCAATAGGAGAAGGTATTTCCAGGTTATGTGAGGGTTGTATAACCGGATTAAATATGTTTCCAGAATGGATGGGTCCAGATATGGAACCCTTTACATCTGCTCTGCACACTAAGCTGATGAGGTCTGCACCATTTAATCTCTGGGCTCCTTTATTGTCTTTGCTGGGAGGCCTGGCATTAAACAGCAAGATTCATGAAGCCACTACCCTCTTAAGCCAGTTGGGGGAGCTAGAGGAGACTAAAACAAAACCTGTCAGGGCAGTAGATAAGGTCAAGGCCAGACAGGAAGAATACAAGCAGAAAAGAACAGAGAAGAAAGGAAATGGTGTAGAGAAGACAGGAGGCGAAGGGAAAACTAGGCTAGTTATTTCTAGGAAACAAATATGGGTGGACCTATTAAAGGCAGGAGTGCCTAAAGATGAGATAGATAGGATTTCTACTGTAGAAATGCTGAAGAGGTGGAAACATTTAGTGGGGAAAACTGTCAGGGTTAGAAACACTACTCGTAGTGAGGATCACATCAGCCTAGATTTGGAGAAAACAGAACAGACCCCTCCTGTTGGCCCCAAACCAATTCCCAAAACTGCACATGAACCCAAACCCAAATCTCTTTATCCTGGGGAGGAGTTAGAGATACTCAGAAAAGGGGATTGGGAGGTTTCTTATCCTTTATGAAGGGAAGGTGGGTCTCCTGTAATAACAGTGAGGGCAGTGACAGCAGGAGACCGACGCCCATATGCAGCTGTCACCGTCTGGTGGGGCAAGTCATCTTTGCCTACACATGTGATGGCTTTAGTTGATACTGGAGCTGAAGTTACACTTTTGCAAGGAAATCCTTCCCATCACAAAGGAGAATTGATTTATGTAGAAGGTTTGGGAGGGCAAACCACACCAGCAGTTAGGACACGGGGGAAATAGGCTATTGGCAAGGGACTAGGATTTTGGACAAATGTTTTGGTATCAGAGTTAGCCGAAAATATTCTTGGGATGGATGTACTTCAAGGTCAGTCTATTCAGACTGAACGGGGTACATTCACATTCGGGTAACCTGATAAAGCGTATCTAGTTAGAGCGGTGAAGGCTGTGGTCAGAGGTCATGGACCCCTGTCTACACTCCTCCACCAGAGAAGCTGGTCTGTCTCAAGCAGTACAGACTTCTTGGAGGCCACAAAGAAATTGGGGATACTATTCAAGAGCTATGTAAGTCCTTTCTCGTCTCCAGTGTTCCCAGTAAAGAAAACTGATAGGACATATAGAATGACTGTGGACTACAGAGGTCTAAACAAAGTGGCACCTCCCATGAAGTCAGCTGTACCAGGTATGATGTCAATTGTTGAAAAAACTGCTATAGAGGCAGGAGAATATCATGCTGTGATAGACTTGGCTAATGCTTTCTTTTTGATTTTGATAGACCCAGAGTGTCAGGACCAGTTTTCCTTTGTGTGGGACGACTGCCAGTACACTTTCACTGTCCTTCCGCAAGGATATCTTCATTCTCCAACGATTTGTCATGGACTGATTGCCCAAGATTTAAGTATGCTGAATTTGAAAGTCGCTGTGTTTCACTACATTGACATCATGATCTCTGGAACAAAAAAAGATGTAACTGAAGCACTGCACCTGCTGATAAAACACATGGAGAACAGAGGGTGGGCTATCAACAGAGACAAAGTCCAAGGACATGCTACAGAGGTGAAGTTCCTAGGAATGATGTGGACTGGGCCGCAGAGGAAAATTCCAGAGACAGTTGTGCAAACTATCAAGGTGCTGTCGCCCCTTACTACTAAAAAGGAGGCATAGAAGTTCATTGGAGTTGTGGAATTCTGGAGATCGTTCATCCCACATCTTGGACTGATTCTGAGGCCTATATACAATGTCACAAGGAAAAAGACTGAGTTCCCATGGGGTTCAGAGCAGTGGACTGCATTCCTTGCTGCTAAAGAAGCCATTTTGTGGCATCAGGGATTAGGACTGGAGAGACAAGGAGCACAATTTCAGCTGGATGTCGTGGAGCAGGATGGTACCATATCTTGGAGTCTGTGGCAGCCAAATGAAAAGAAAGGACTGAGAGCAATACCCTTTGGATTTTGGTCCAAACAACTGACAAGGGCACAGAAAAGATACACGCCCCTAGAGAAGTACCTGCTTGGGGCCTACGCCACACTTCAACATGTAGAGACCATTACAGGAAAGGACACAGTCATCATCCATACTGCATTGCCAAGAGCAGGATGGGTAAGAGATAATGGACTGACCACTAGGGCAGCTGTAGCCCAGAACCAGACACTGATGAAATGGAAGTGGTACCGTCAAGAATGAGGGGGCATTGCATCTGGGGATGTCAGAGACATTTCAAAGCAGTTGGCAGGGCTTGTTACTTTTACCAGCACCCAGTCAGAAGAAGAAATTCCTGTGCTGCAGCCATCCCCCCATTCAAGAGGCTCCACCCTTTCAGTCTCTGTCAGAAGACATGAAGGAGTCAGCATGGTTCACTGATGGTTCAGCCATAGTCGCCTTGTCTGGGCGTAAATGGACAGCAGCAGCCTACAATCCAAGTACAGACACAGTCCTGCAGGAGACCGAAATTGGAGGGTCCAGTCAGTATACAGAGTTGAAAGCTGTAGTGATGACTCTTCAGGAGGATCCTTCTTCCCATGTCACTATCTACACTGACAGCTGGGTGGTCTTTAAAGGACTGACAATTGGATGCCCACATGGAAGTCGAATGATTGGAGGATTTGTGGAAAGGTGGTGTGGGGGGGGCAATAAAAGTGGGGCATGTTGACGCACATGTGCCCTTGGTCCCAGACTTTGAGAACTATAACAGGGTGGTAGATGGAATTGGCAAAGTGAAAGCAGTTGCACCAATTAATCCTATTTTGATGAACTTGGCCAACTGGGCCCACAAGCAATCTGGACATTTGGGGCAGAAAGCAACATATGAATGGGCACAGCAGAGAGGATTGCCTATATCCATGGACATGATAAAGACTGTAATAGGGAACTGTACAGTGTGTGGAGAAGTACGACAATGGCCATTGCAAAAGTTTGACCATTGGGTCGATTAAGAGGGGAGAGAGGCCTGCAGAGATCGGGCAGATTAACTTCATCGCTCCCCTGCCCCTGGGAAACAATGGACTGAGATATTGTTGCACTGCAGTGGACACCTATACTTCTTTCTAAAGAACTTTAGAATGGATGTTCTAATGAACTTTTAGCCAAAGGCTGAAACACCTTCTCAGTGACAGAAATATGGGAGGGGTTGCACTCAAAATGAGTGTTTAGTATGAGTTATTAGTCTATGTCGAGTCTGAGAGAAAAATCAAGGATGGAATGTGTTACGTTTGATATAAAATATATTATATGAACAAATGATTTATCTATCAGACTAATTTTAACAGATCAGGTTTGTTTGAAGAAGCTTCTCAAATGAATGCCTTGGTAACACAGGCTGTCCTGAAACAATGGGTCATTTGGCAGTTGGTTGTTAAGGTAAATGAGTTTGTAACCGTTGTAAACAAACTGAGCTATATAAATGTTGCCAGGATTAAGCTCAGCTCAGCTCACTCTCATCATACATTAACGAAAGACTCATCTGTAAAGCCAAGAAAAGTGCCTGGTCTCCAGAAGAATCATTGTCAACGGAGATCACGAAAACAGTAATTGAAGCTAAGTAACATTTAAGTGTATTTCTACTGTTAGTGACTATAGTTTGTTTGTTTGCTAGGTTGTTAATTTGCTATATAGATCTGTCAGTCTTGATTTGTATTCCTAATATTGTAATAGTTTTGTATGTACAGCATTTTGTTCAGTAAAAGGTCATTTATACACTGCCAGGTCTGAACTTCCTTGCTTATACCGCAAAGTAACCTTGCTATTTAGATGCAAGTGAAACACCTGGAGACTGGCCAAAGAAGCCAGGAAGGTCTTGGGAACCCTTGAGAGGACTGGGTATAAAGCATATACAGTGTTACTGATGCCATGCATTGGGCCATATTGCTGCCAATTGTCCCCTGAATGATGAACCCATGCAATGCGATTATACATATGTGAATAGTTTCTCTTTATGCACAGGTCGCATATACAGCATCATGTTCAGGTCGCATGGAGAAACAGATGTGTGTGATTTTTGTTAATGGGAAGCCAGTCACTGCACTGCTTGACTCTGGAACTGTGGTAACATCGGTCAAAAGCAGTTGTGTAAATCCGGCAAGGTTACACCCTAGCACTGTCTGGGTCATTTTCATCCATGGGGACACTCGTAACTACCAGATGGCGGTGGTTGAAATTGACACCCCTTGCGGCAGTGTGACTCATTTAGTGGAGGTAGTACCTTCACTGCTATATCACGCCCTAGTGGGCAAGTATTTTCCTTATTTTTGGAGGTTATAGGAAGGCACGGGGAGTATAGAGGATAGAGCTCCCCCTGCTGCGGAACTCGGGAACTCTTCCCAGACCCTGTTTGCCAAAAGGAAAGGGAGACTAGCAGTAGGACCGAGGAAGGAGGAGACCCTCTTCCTTTTCCTGTACTGGCTGGGGAGCCGGAGGAGTTGGAAGATAGCTCCCAGCTGGGGCCTAATGACCCAGAAAATGTCTCTGACCCTGACTGTGAGAGTGAAAAGAATGTGGTACCTGACTTAGAGGTCCAGAGAGAGGACTTCTGTACAGAGCAACTACGGGATGTCACTCTCCGTAGAGCCAGAGAAAACAAGAAGGTGATAGATGGGGAACCTTTGGATCCTAATTGGGGGGGGTGTCTTTTCCATACATGGCTCTTAAATATTTTGTTGTATCAGGTAGTGAAATGAGGGGAGGATGAGGTGAAACAGCTAGTGGTTCCCAAACCCTTTCACAGGATGGTTCTAGATCTAGCCCATGGACATGTAATGGGTGACATCTGGGTATGGATAAGACCAGGGAGAGAATAACCCAGATATTTTTCTGACCCAGGTTGCATGCAGATGTCAGAGAGTATTGTGAATCCTGCCCTGAGTGTCAACTCTCTGCACCCTCACCCCATTTTCATAGCCCACTTGTTCCACTGCCCATAATTGAAGTACCTTTCAAATGAATTGGCATGGATCTCATGGGACCCGTGGTAAAGTCTGCCCGGGGCACCAGCACATCCGGATAATACTAGATTATGCGACCCGCTATCCGGAAGCCATACCCTTGGGGAACACCTCTACTAAGACTATGGACTAGGGAGTTGGTCCAGGTGTTTAGTCAGGTGGGGAACCCTAAAAAGGTCTTAACAGATCAGGGCACACCACTTCCATCTCCGTACCTCGGTCTACCACCCCCAGATGGATGGATTTGTGGAGAGGCTTAATAAAATGCTCCAAAGCATGCTGGAAAAGGTAGCGGAAAAAGGTCATCCCATATAGGAGCATCATCGAGCATTGTTTCTTCATGCAGGATCGAATCACAGCAGTCCTGCCCCTGGTGCGAGAACATATGGAGTGAGCCCAGGAAGCCCAAAGAAGGGTTTATAATCTCAGTGCAAAAACCTGGACTTTCAACCCTGGAGACAGAGTGCTGGTGCTAGTCCCCACGGTTGAAAGTAAATTCCTAGCAAAGTGGCAGGTCCCTTTGAGATTAGGGAAAAAGTAGGGTAAGTGAACTACAAATTTTACCAGCCAGGGAAAAGGAAACCCAAGCAAATTTACCATGTGAATCTCTTAAAACCTTGGAAAGACAGAGAGACTTTAGTGGCAGTGTCCACTCAAGAGGACAGGCTATCCATGACTCCGGACGTCGCCGTAACACATCTCTAACGCAAAAGGAACTTATCAGTAAAAATTGAGATTTTTTTCTCTTCCCTACCCGGACTGACCACCATACTACAACCTGAAATAATCACGGAACCAGGGGTTCGCGTAAATGTAAAACCCTACCAAATACCTGAGGTTAGACGGGAGGCGGTAGCCTTAACCCTCTTGGGTATGGAGTTCACCAGAGCTTCACAGGTTGCCACTGGAGTCCTCTTCCACTCCTCCATCACAGAGCTGGTGGATGTTAGAGACCTTGTGCTCCTCCACCTTCCGTTTGAGGATGCCCCACAGATGCTCAATAGGGTTTAGGTCTGGAGACATGCTTGGCCAGTTTATCACCTTTACCCTCATCTTCTTTAGCAAGGCAGTGGTCGTCTTGGAGGCGTGTTTGGGGTCGTAATCATGTTGGAATACTGCCCTGCAGCCCAGTCTCTAAAGGGAGGGGATCATGCTTTTCTTCAGTATGTCACAGTACATGTTGGCATTCATGGTTCCCTCAATGAACTGTAGCTCCCCAGTGCTGGCAGCACTCATGCAGCCCCAGACCATGACATTCCCACCACCATGCCTGACTGTAGGCAAGACACACTCATCTTTGTACTACTTACCTGGTTGCTGCCACACATGCTTGACACCATCTGAACCAAATACGTTTATCTTGGTCTCATCAGACCACAGGACATTGTTCCAGTAATCCATGTCCTTAGTCTGATTGTCTTTAGCAAACTGCGGGCTTTCCTGTGCATCATCTTCAGAAGAGGCTTCCTTCTGGGATGACAGCCATGCAGACCAATTTGATGCAGTGTGCGGCGTATGGTCTGAGCACTGACAGGCTGACCCCCCACCCTTTCAACCTCTGCAGCAATGCTGGCAGCACTCATACGTCTATTTCCCAAAGAAAACCTCTGGATATGACGCTTAGCACGTGCACTCAACTTCTCTGGTCGACCATGCCGAAGCCTGTTCTGAGTAGAACCTGTCCTGTTAAACTGCTGTATCTTCTTATAGCCTAGGCCATCCTTATGTAGGAAACAATTATTTTTTTCAGATCCTTAGAGAGTTCTTTGCCATTATGGGCCATGTTGACCTTCCAGTGACCAGTATGAGAGAGTGAGAGCGATAACACCAAATTTAACACACAAGCTCCCCATTCACACTTGAGACCTTGTAACATTAACAAGTCACATGACACCGGTGAGGGAAAATGGCTAATTGGGCCCAATTTGGACATTTTCACTTAGGGGTGTACTCACTTTTGTTGTCAGCGGTTTAGACATTAATGGCTGTGTGTTGAGTTATTTTGCGGGGACAGCAAATTTACACTGTTCTACAAGCTGTACACTCACTACTTTATATTGTAGCAAAGTGTCATTTCTTCAGTGTTTTCACATGAAAAGATATAATAAAATATTTACAAAAATGTGAGGGGTGTACTCACTCTTGTGAGATACTGTATATACATATACAGTATATATATATATATAATCCGCTGCCTTTAGTGTAGACTATATACAGCTCATTCAGTGTATAGTATATAGAGTCCGTTCCGGCAGTGTAAGAATATATATGTACCTTATAGAGTATATATATATATATATATATATATATATATATATACAGTGCCTTGCGAAAGTATTCGGCCCCCTTGAACTTTGCGACCTTTTGCCACATTTCAGGCTTCAAACATAAAGATATAAAACTGTAATTTTTTGTGAAGAATCAACAACAAGTGGGACACAATCATGAAGTGGAACGAAATTTATTGGATATTTCAAACTTTTTTAACAAATAAAAAACTGAAAAATTGGGCGTGCAAAATTATTCAGCCCCTTTACTTTCAGTGCAGCAAACTCTCTCCAGAAGTTCAGTGAGGATCTCTGAATGATCCAATGTTGACCTCAATGACTAATGATGATAAATAGAATCCACCTGTGTGTAATCAAGTCTCCGTATAAATGCACCTGCACTGTGACAGTCTCAGAGGTCCGTTTAAAGCGCAGAGAGCATCATGAAGAACAAGGAAGACACTTTTTTTTATTGCATTTTAGTGTAAATATGTGATCTGAGGTCTTTTTGACTCCAGATCTCATATTTAAGAGGTCCTGTCATGCGTTTTTCTATTACAAGGAATGTTTACATTCCTTGTAATAGGAATAGAAGTGACCTATTTTTTTTTTTAAATGGAAAGCGTAAAAATAAAAAATAACAAGTAAAATAAATAAGAAAAAAGAAAAATAAAGCGCCAGTCCCGCCGAGCTTGCATGCAGAAGCAAACATATACGTAAGTCAAATCCACATATGAAAATGGTGTTCAAACCACACATGTGAGGTATCGCTACGATCGTTAGAGCGAGAGCAATAATTCTAGCACTAAACCTCCTCTGTAACCCAAAACTGGTAACCTGTGGACAGTTTTAAACTTGCCAATGGAGATTTTTAAGTGCCAAAGTTTGTCACCATTCCATGAGCGGGCGCAAGTTTGAAGCATTTTTTTTTATTGTATTTTAGTGTATAGGTAAATTTGAGATTTGAGGTCCTTTTGACCCCAGATCTCATATTTAGGAGGTCCTGTCATGCTTTTTTCTATTACAAAGAATGTTGTTTACAAGGAATAAAAGTGCCCCAATTTTTTTTTTTGTAAATGGACAATGTAAAAATAAAAACAACAAGTAAAATAAATAAGGAAAAAAGAAAAAATTAAAGAGCCCCGTCCCACCAAGCTGGCACGCAGAAGCGAAAGCATATGTAAGTCCCGCCCGCATATGAAAAGGGTGTTCAAGCCATACATGTGAGGTATCGCCACGATCGTTAGAGCGAGTCCAATAATTCTAGCACTAGAACTCTTCTGTAACTCAAAACTGGTAACCTGTAGAAATTTTTGAACTTCGCCAATGGAGCTTTTTAAGTGCCAAAGTTTGCTGCCATTCTACGCACAGGCGCAATTTTGAAGCATGACATGTTGGGCATCAATTTACTCTGCATAAAATTATCTTTCACGATATAGAAAAAAATTGGGCTAACTTTACTGTTATCTTATTTTTTAATTCAAAAAAGTGAAATTTTTCCAAAAAATTTGCACTTTTAAGACTGCTGCGCAAATACGGTGTGACATAAAGTATTGCAACGATCGCCATTTTATTCTCTAGGGTGTTAGAAAAAATATATACAATGTTTGGGGGTTCTAAGTAATTTCCTTTAAAAAAAATGATTTTAAGTTGGGAACACCGTGACAAAATTAAAAAAAAATTGTGTGGGGGTCCCTCCCAAAATCCAAACCAGGCCCTTCAGGTCTGGTATGGATTTAAAGGGGATCCCCATGCCAAAGTTAAAAAAAAGTGTGTAGGGCCCCCCAAAGTCTGTACCAGGTCTGGTATGGGTTTTAAGGGGAACCCCGTGCCAATTTTTTAAAAAAATGGCGTAGGGGTCCCCCCAAAATCCAAACCAGACCCTTGATCCGAGCATGTAACCCTGGCATGGCAGGAGGGGGTAGGGATGAGCGAGCCCTCCCCTCCAAACCATACCAAGCCACATGTCCTCAACATGGGGAGGGTGCTTTGAGGTCCCCCAAAGCACCCTGTCCCCATGTTGATGGGGAGAAGGGCCTCACCCCCACAACCCTGGCTGGTGGTTGTGGGGGTCTGCAGGTGGGGGCTTATCAGAATCTGGAATCCCCTTTAATAAGGGGCCCCCAGATCCCGACCCTCCCATGTGAATGAGTATGGGGTACATTGTACCCCTACCCATTCACCAAAAAAGTAATGTAGTGTTACAAAAAACAGTAGACAGTTTTTGACAAGTCCTTTATTGTATAATAGCTCTTTTCCTTCCTTTCTTATTTTTTTCTTCCAGTCTTCCTCCATCTTCTCCTGCCAAACTCCTTCTTCCGGTCTTCTGCTTCTTCTTTCGTTCTTCCTTCCTCTCGTCATTGTCTTCTTCTTCTTGTCCTTTTACTGCTGCCGCTGCTGTACGGTCCTGAGGCGACTCCCAGAATCCGTGGTCTTGAGTTTGGCAGTTATTTTATAGGTAAGGGCGGGGCCACCCAGTGACATAACCAAATGACCCCGCCCCTTCTGACATCAAGTGACGGAGTCGGCAGGTCACCCATTTACGTCATGGGTGGTCCCGTCCATTCTTATAAATTAACTGTCAAACTGAAGACCGCCCATTTTGGGAGTCGCCTCTGGACAGCACAGCTGCGGTGGTGGTGAAAGAAGAAGAAGATGACGAGAGGTAGGAAGAAGACCAAAAGAAGAAGCAGAAGACCAGAAGAAGGAGCCAGGCAGGAGAAGATGGAGGAAGACCTGAGGAAGAAAAAAGAAAGAAGAAAGGAAGAAAAAGAGCTTTTGTACAATAAAGGACTTGTCAAAAACTGTCTACTGTTTTCTGTAACACTACATTCCTTTTTTGGTGAATGGATACCCCATACCCATTCACATGGGGGGGTCGGGATCTGGGGCCCCCTTATTAAAGGGGGCTGCCAGATTCCGATAAGCCCCCCACCTGCTGACCCCCAGAACCACCAGCCAGGATTTTGGGGATGAGACCCTTCCCCCCATCAACATGGGGACAATATGGGGACAAGGTAATTTGGGCACCCTCCCCATGTTGAGGGCATGTCCCCACCCCCTCCTGCCATGCCAGGGCTTGGTGCTCGGATAAGGGTCTGGTTTGGATTTTGGGGTATCCCTACGCCATTTTTCTTTTCAAATTTGGTGCGGGGTTCCCCTTAAAATCCATACCAGACCTGAAGGGCCTGGTACGGACTTTGGGGGGGACCCTACACAATTCTTTTAAAAATTTTGGCGTGGGGTTCCCCTTAAAAATCCATAACAGACCTGAAGGGCCTGGTACAGATTTTGGGGGGAGCCCTATGCAATTTTTTTTTAATTTCTGCGTGGGGTTCCCCTTGAAATCCACATCAGACCCAAAGGGCCTGGTATGGACTGGGGGGGACCCCCAACGCAATTCTTTTTCAGTGATTATTGTCTATATTGCCGGAAACCGCCAATACATTACAGCCGCGAGCGATTTTAAATTACAATTTTTCCTTTACAAATGTCATTTTGCGGTTGCACTGTTCTAAACATCACAGAGATGCATCGTTTTATAGGTATACTAAGGGGACCCCCAGGCACGATATTTAAAGGAATATTTCATTTTTATTTTTTCACTTTAAGCATTATTAAAATCACTGCTCCTGAAAAAATGATCTTTTTTAAAACTTTTTTTTTTCCATTGATACAAGTCCCCTAGGGCAGTACCCAGGTCCCCATACACTTTTTATGGCAGTAACTTGCATATAAGCCTTTAAAATGAGCACTTTGATTTTTCATGTTCGAGTCCCATTGATTTTAACAGGGTTCGCGTGTTCGCACAAATTATTTGCCTGTTTGTAAGTTCTGGTGCGAACCGAGCCGGGGGTAATTATCAGACACTGGGGGATTGAAACCTTCCCTGTTTCTGCTGCTGAATTAAAAATAAAAAAAATTAAGGTTCAGAGTCCTAACATATTTCTGGACATTAACATAAGTTTGAAATGTACTTACATTCTTCTTTGGTGCATATTTCAATCTCTTATCTAGGACCTTTTATCTCTTTATCAATATTTTACCACCTTAGATTAAAATGCCTTCCCCTAAAATGTCCTCTTTGTTTTTATGCTTCTTTCCTGCTCTCTTTCCTCATTCCTTTCTTCTCTGTCTATGTATAGTGGCTCTCCCTGGTGTTCTCCCTCTCTCTACCCTCTAAAAAAATAAGATATGTTAGGTCCGTCTTTTCCTATTACTCTGAGAAGAGAAAAATGATTGGAAATGGGTACATTATACTATGATTCCCTGAAATCTTTCTCACCCCTTCCAAAATCTTGGGGTTTAGGAATTCCTGACGATGTAAGCAAACGGGTTGGTCTAGTGTCAAAATCATTGCCCAAATATGGTCACTGGTAATATTTGACCAATAACATTGACCAAATATGCCCATGACCATATTTTGTCAATGATGTCACCACTATCCCGCCTCTTCCCTTATATAGCTGAGGAAACAAAAATGGAAATTGATGCCCCACTATTGCTAAGAGGACAAGGTACAATCAGAATTCAAGAGGACAATCCAAAGAGTATCCAATGCATTTCAGTGGTCCAAAAATGTCCCTTTCATTAAGACTTGATTGAAAATAATGTGAAGAACTAGACATTAATGTTTTTTTCTTCCACTATGATTACAAACAGCCTTGTCAGCAGCTGGTATGGCAGAATGCCCATTCACTGTCTTTGCAAACAAGCTCTGATGAAACTGGCATTTTTGGACCTCTAAAAAGCAGTACAATACTCTGTGGATTGTCCCTCTGATTTTTAATGGAATATAATTGTATCTGGACCTCTAGGCAGTAGCGTAGAGCTTCAATATCCATTTTTATTACATTACACCATAAGCCAAGGAGATCATGGAGATACTCTGGGGTCTAGAAACCAATTATTTTCTGTCAGCATTATTATTTTAGGATGGCAATACCAATATGATAACCTTGCAGGTCCAGTGCTATGTTTCCACTTTCCTCAACGTATAAAGCTGATGACAGCTCAGGGAGCTGTGGTTTCTGCAAAGAGTACCATCAGGATAAGTTATATACACTGGGTCTGTTGAGTTTTTAATTTTATTGATACACAGGCTTCATGATTTCCTTTGGATTTACAATTAGGGACTTGTTTTAGGATTAGAATTTTATTAATAGAGGACTTGTCAAACATTTGAATGTCTTTATTACTAGGTTACATTTTATTTGTGAATGAGTACCCCATACTCATGAATGTGGGGGGGCAGTATCTGGGGGCACCATTATTTTTAAAGGGGGCTTCCAGCTTCTGATAACCCCCCCCCCCACACACACACACACACACACACACACATAATTGCAGACTCTCATAACCCCCACGTCAGGGTTGTGAGGAAGAGGTCCTTGTTGAGGTCATGTGTCCTGTTATGTTTAGGAAAGGGGGCCACATTCTCATCCCCTCTTTCCTGCATGCTCCGATTAAGGGTCTGTTTAGGATTTTTAGAGGGGCCTTTTGCATTGGGGGTATTTTTTTTCCATTCTTGCTGTAGGATGTACTATAGCAAAAGTAACATTTACAAAGAAAACATGTATAGTTTAAAATGCTGGTAAATGACATTTCATTGTTGGCTTCTTTTATTTTGAAATCAATGGGGACCCGAACTTTTAGGCACAAAGATGGCTGTAAGAAAGTCCTGGAAAGTCCTAGAGGTCTGCAAAAGGAAGGAAAATGGGGGTAAGGGTCGGACAAGTGCCCTACAAAGAAACGGGGATAGGGAAATAACTTAAAATAATTAAAAAAAAAATCACATAAAAAAAATCAAAAATGGAGGTGGATGTGGACTATCTTCAAACTGTGTGAGAAAAGTATAAATTAGCGGGGAGAAGCCATATCACTGTTCTAAAAACAGTGATATGGCTTCTCCCGGCTAATTTATACCTTTATCACACATTTTTAAGATGATTGTAGATTCTACAGTCATCTTAAAACTGTGTGAGAAAAGTATACATTAGCCGGGAGAAGCCATATCACTGTTCTTAGAACATCTGCAAACTGTGTGTGAAAAGTATAAATTAGCGGGGAGAAGCCATATCACTGTTCTAAGAACAGTGATATGGCTTCTCCCGGATAATTTATACTTTTCTCACACAGTTTTAAGATGATTGTAGAGTCTAAGAACAGTGATATATCATATCACTGTTCTTAGAACATCTGCAAACTGTGTGTGAAAAGTATAAATTAGCGGGGAGAAGCCATATCACTGTTCTAAGAACAGTGATATGGCTTCTCCCGGATAATTTATACTTTTCTCACACAGTTTTAAGATGATTGTAGAGTCTAAGAACAGTGATATATCATATCACTGTTCTTAGAACAGTGATATGGCTTCTCCCCGCTAATTTATAGTTTTCACACACAGTTTGCAGATGTTCTAAAAACAGTGATATGGCTTCTCCCGGCTAATGTATACTTTTCACACACAG
>BLSH010147954.1:68911-85598 GCA_018402905.1 Glandirana rugosa
TTATGGTTCGGTATTCAGGCCCAAGCCCAGGCCCCAAGACCATTAAAATGATTCTCAAGACTTTTCACGACATTTTTTCAGGACCTTTCAGGAACTCCAGACGTTTTCCTTCCTTTTACCTCCATTCCCAACCTGATCACGGGATGTTTCTTTACCCCTATCCCTTTATTGAATTTTATTACTTTTTTTTTGAGTATTTTTTTAGATTTTACCTCCACCTACACCTGATAGAAGTTTAACACACTCTTTTCATATTTAATCGCCCCTCTTCGGTATAGTAACAAGATTCTTGTCACTATACCGAAGAGGGGCGATTAAATATGAAAATAGTGTGTCAAAATTCTACTAACATCTAAGATGTTAGTAGAATTTTGACACACTCTTTTCATATGTAATCGCCCCTCTTCGGTATAGTAACAAGAATCTTGTCACTATACCGAAGAGGGGCGATTAAATATGAAAAGAGTGTGTCAAACTTCTACTAACATCTAAGATTTTAGTAGAATCTTGACACACACTTTTCATATGTAATCGGCCCTCAATCATCTTAAAACTGTGTGATAAAAGTATAAATTAGCGGGGAGAAGCCATATCACTGTTCTTAGAACAATGATATGGCTTCTCCCCGCTAATTTATACTTTTCTCACACAATTTGAAGATAGTCCACATCCACCTCCATTTTAGATTTTTTTATGAGTTTTTTTTTCATTATTTTAAGTTATTTCCCTATCCCCATTTCTTTGTAGGGCACTAGTCCAACCCTTACCTCCATTTTCCTTCCTTTTGCAGACCTCAAGGACTTTCCAGGACTTTTTTACAGCACTTTTCAGAACTCTTAGTAAAATTACCAGAACCCCGGACCCGAACCCGGACTTATGGCTTGGTATTTTGGATAGCTATTTTACCTAAGAGAAATTCCCAAAACATGGCCTGTTGAGGATACCTGAGGATAGGGTTGAGAACCACTGATTTAAAGTGGAGTTCCACCCTGTTAAAAGTCAGCAGCTACAAAATGGGTAGCTGAGGACTTTTAACAATCGGCCACTCACCTGTCCCTCGTTCCAGCAATGCGGCCGCCCGAGGGCTCGCTTGTCTCCCCCTCCCCTTGGCAGCTCCGGCATCACAAGTGTGGGCACCCGGCTTTAGCTTCAAAGCCGGGAGCTCACTGTGCATGTGCGAGTCGCGCTGCGGCTTGTGAATGGCTCGCCGAATCTTCAGGGACCTGTGATGTGTCCCAGAAGATCGCCGAGAGGGAGGGGGGAAGGTGAACTTCCTTTCCGGCTCCAGGGGAGGAAGTGGACCTGGGACATTGTGAAAATGGGGGTCCCTGGTCACCCCCCCAAAAAAAAAGACATGCCAATTGTGGCATGTCGGGGGTCACCTTCCCTTAAAGCGGAAGTTCCACTTTTGGGTGGAACTCCGCTTTAAGACACAGGTATATTTACTGTAGATTGATTTTTTAAGCAACAGATATCCGAAAGTTGATGATGTTTGGGTATTACTTTATTAACAGATAGGGAAACCAAATGTAAATACATAATTTCACTAGATCATCTCTCTTTGCTGCATTTATTTATATCATCCCAGGGGTGGAAAATAACAGAAGTGAAGTGTCTAGGTTAAAATAGATATGGTCTAATATGGCAATAGTATATTATTGCATATTTCAGACACAATTAATTTCATGTTAATAAGTAGAGTTGTAGCTATTGGAGATTAACTATTATGACATATGAAGGAACCAAGGGACTATCTCCATCAGCAGGCTGCAGGCAGGTTCACATATTGTGATATTGATAGGATCACATTGCTTTATGTTACTAAGGGGGTCATTTACTATAGCGCGATTCTGCCTTCGTGCAAATTTTAACGCGCAGAATCGCAAATTTGCGCTAATTAGCACGAAAATGGAATTCACTAAAGCCCTGAAGGAAAAAATACTCCCAGAATCAGATTTACTATAGTTCCCAGACAACAGTGACTGACTAAAAAAATAGTTGTGGTAGAAGCAAGGGAATTGTACATGGAAATAATGTTTAGGGCATGATGATCACCTAAATGTTTGTTAAAAACGTAGTATCTTGTTTAATGATGATCTGCTTTTAAATTGTTTTAAAAAGTGATGTATAACCTGAAATATCATTGAAAGTCTGAAAAGAGCCAAATTCCCCCTTTTTTTCCCAACTATTCATCAGCACAACTGAGCATGCTCAGACAAGAAAATTCCCTCATTTTAACTCCCATGCCTTTTTTAGAGGGCTCTATAGTAAAATCGCAAATTCACGCTTGTCTGTAATGCCTTGAGAAGGCAAATTCGTGCTATATAGCCCAATGCATGTTTTAGCCACTGATTCTAATGGTACAATTGTAACTTCCCTAAAGAAATCCTTTTTATGATGAGATGAAATGTATCTTTCTCTCAAAAAATTGTCCTTGCAACAATGTTGCTATTTTATAATCTAATTTGTTTTTAAGGCCTCATACACACGGGCGTTTTGCACGCCAGCGTTTGTAGGCGTTTTTTGCAGCTCTCCATGTTATTCAATGGCCTTCTAAAAACGCCGGCGTTAGTGAGCAGTAGAGGGCGTCGGCGTTAGTGAGCTGTTTTTAGAACGTGGCACCATCGCGTACTGTAGCTATAGCGTTTTGGCGTTTTTTGACGCCAATTGGCAAAACGCTCACTAACGCTTGCTAACGCCCGCTAACGCCGTACCGGCGTTAACAAGCGTTTTTTGACGCCGGCGTTTTTAAGTTGAAAAATAGCAGAAGACTGATTTTTAAAAAAAAAAGCCTATTGACGCCGACGCTCACTAACGCCGATGCAAAACGCCGCAAAAAACGCTGATTTTTTAAAAAACGTCGGACCTGGCGTTTTGCTTATTTATTATAAAACGCCCGTGTGTATGAGGCCTAAGAATGTTAGAATGTGTAATCTTCTCATGTTTTGGTAAAATATTTTTTTCTCTGTCTCTCGCTTGTTGCTGTCGATCTCACAAAAATCTTTTCCCAAGGGGGGGCGTGGCTGGCAGACGGAGACGGTTGTGTGAGAGGAGAGCTCCGGTCTAATCCTTCACCATCCTACCTTCTAAAGCAACACAGGACTGCAACAAAGATCTGAATCTTCATCCCCTGCACCCTACAACCGCAAGACCCCAAAATGAGTAAGAGGAAATCATCCGATGGACCCCACAAGCTTACGGACTTTTTTGAGCCATTGAGCATGCATAGGCCTCAAGATGGCGGCGAGACCTCCGAAGCCTGGTGCAGCATGCAACGAGGCAGACCGCTCCAAAACAACAACCAGATCCAAGCTTTGTCACCCAGCAGCAGCAGCGGATCTTCCCCAGCAACATCACCCTCACAGAGCACACAGAAGTTGGCGCAGAAACAATCGGCCTCACACCGATACCCAGGTGAGCAAAGGGGGCATGACATATCGTAGGACTCCACTGCTGAATTTATAGAGCAAATTCATGAGTTCCCCACTTCAGGCGTACCCCTCACTGATACCCTTATGAGAAACATGCTGGTCACACTGAGGGAGTCTCTGCATAGGGACATGATGGAATGCATCACACAGATAAGGAAGGAGGTCTCAGAGATAGGAGACAGGGTGAGTCATACAGAGGACAAGATGGGGGAGTTTGCTGCAGCCCATAATGAGCTGGTTGATGCATACCATGAGACACGTGAACAAATTCAGGCCATCAAAAGTAAAATGGCGGATTTAGAGGACAGAGGGAGGAGGAACAATATTAAAATAAGAGTGGTAGAAGAGTCGGTACAACCGGTACCAGTATGTATGGCAATTTATAATGACTTTGCTTCCTGAAATTTCAGAGAGGGAGGAGATTGTAGATCGGGCCCATCGCCTACCAAAACCTAAGCACCTGCCTGACAGAGTCCCGAGAGACATAATCGCTTGCATACATTTTTTCTACGTAAAGGATGATTTGATGAGATTTGTAAGGAAAAACTCAACATTTCCTGAACCTTATTCAGGAGTCTCTCTGTACGCAGATATCTCACAACACACTATGCTAGCACGCAGAAACCTAGCTACTGTGACCTTGATCCTTCAAAACCACAAGATCCAGTACACATGGGGATTTCCCACTAAACTTTTAATAACAAAAGACAATAAAGCATATGTCATTACCTCTCTAGAAGAAGGTATAAAACTGGCAAAAAAGTGGAATCTACTCCCGGCAGATGGAGACCCCTCCTCCGGCCCTCCGGACCACAAGACACCTCTGAAAGAACAAGCCAAATCTTTTGGATGACCCAAACTCCAGAAATATAGTGCAGGAAGAAAAAGCCTGCTTAATAGCCTTATTGAGGATGGACGTGATGGGTGTATAAGAGATTGTACCCCCTGAGTGATTAAGCGAATAGTTTCGCTCATACAAACTAACTTTTTACAGTTTTTTATGTTTTTTTCTCCATTATTTTGTGTTCCTATTTGTTCTTTATGCTTGGCAAGTACCAGAAAGACCATTTTAAAAGAACAACATCTTCCTGTGAAATGGACAAAATCCAGCTAAGTTTTCCTGCCCTGTGAACAATATTCAAACCATTGCTGCCACCTAAAGGTAACTGTAAAATATTACACCTTGTAAGACTAAGTATTAACAGATCCTATTTCAAACCTTTCATAACCAATAATGACACTTAAAATTCTTTTATTAAATGCACATGGCCTCAACAGTCCATTTAAGAGATCCTCTATGTGGAAAGAAGCAAAAAAACTTAAAAGGAGATATATTGTGTGTTGAAGAGACGCATTTTGCTGAAGGGAAACAACCGAAATGCATGGATAAAGCTTTCCCCCATGTTTTTACGGCCTGTGCTCCTATGAAGAAAAGGGGTATACTAATTGCAATCAAACAAACAGTGGCTTTCCAGCTTCATGAGGTTATATGCGACCCTAATGGGAGATATATCATATTGATCTGAAAAACTCAATTGTTAGTTTGTACGCCCCGAACACCGGTCAAGCTACCTTTTTAAGGTCACTTAAGAAAAAGGTTGACAAGGTGGTCAGGGGTTCCCTTCTCTTTTGTGGGGATTTCAATAGTATAGTGGACAGAGTATTGGATTGCTCCGAGAGAAAGAACCTCCACAGATACGAATTTAAACATTTCCTCTCTGACACGGATCTCTATGATGTGTAGAGGTGCATGAATTCAGAGGAAAAAGACTACACTTATTATTCTGCACCGCACAGATCATATTTGAGAATTGATCTATTTCTTTCTGATATATCTACTGTAGACTTCATAGAACAAGGGAAGCTAAAATATATACCACAACGTGGTTGGACCATGCTCCAATCTTAATCCTATGTATCTGTGGAGGGCCAACGACCGGATCGTATCCAATCCTCTCTACCAAAAATGAATTTCCCAACAACTGAAGGTATTTTTTGAGGTAAATAGCACTGCAGAAATGAGTATCTCAACAGCGAGGTGTGTGCATAAAGCATATAGCAGAGGCCTGCTCATACAAGCGGCAGCAAGGGAAAAGAGGCAGAGGGCTGAAACCTTAAACTCCCTACTAAATAACCTAAAATCTTTAGAAAAACAACATAAACAGACCCCCACACCTAAACTACACACCGAACTGTTCAACTGTAGGCAAACTCTACACCTTCATCTTATCTCACAGCACAAGACGGCACTGCAACGCCTCAAAGTCACATATTATGCTCATGGTAACAAGGCAGGAAAACTCCTGGCCAACTATATTCGCAGAAGACAACAACAATACAAACTGACCTCCATTAAAGACCCCCATAGCAATCAACTAGTTTATCATCCATCAGCTAACGCCTTTCAAAGTTATTACTAGGACCTTTAAAACCTAAGCTCTGATGATAAAATGCCACAACCCTCCAAACAAAAAATAGATGCATTTTTACAATCACTTAATCTCCCAACGTTGAGAGAAGAGGACCTGATCCTCCTTAATGCCCCCATCATTGAAAGAGAAATCATGACCACTGTTAGATCCCTACCAACTAACAAATCCCCTGGAGCAGGTGGCTTCACATCAGAATATTACCAAGTATTCACCCAAACTCTTACTCCCAATCTTAAATCTTTATTTAACCAGGCTGCCGAAACTGCCTCTTTTCCTGCAGAAATGCTGCAAGCCATTGTAGTGGCATTACCTAAACCTGGGAAGAAGCCGGATAGTCCTCAGAACTATAGACTCATTTCTCTTCTAAATACAGATCTCAAATTATATGCTAGAATCTTAGCCAATAGATTGGCAAAAGTCACTCCCTCACTGGTCAAGGCTGACCAGGTAGGTTTTGTTAAAGGATGACAAGCCCCAGATAGCACTCGCAGGCTCTATAACCTTATTAAAGTGGCTGAGTCTCGCAAGGTCCCCACGGTTATCCTCACTTTAGATGCTGAAAAAGCATTTGACAGGGTGCATTGGGGATACCTAGGGGCTACCTTGTCGAGATTCGGCCTTAAGGGCCCTATTTACTGAGCAATCACAGCCTTATATACCACACCGTCGGCTAGAGTTTACACCTCAAATGTGTTATCTACTGGATTTAAAATAACAAATGGCACACACCAGGGGTGCCCGCTTTCACCTCTCATTTTCTCTCTTCTGATGGAGCTCCTGGCGGAAGCCATTAGATCTAACATGTCAATTCAAGGGACAGAAGTAGGAGGATACAACCACAAAATAGGGCTCTTTGCCAACGATGTGGTATTGACTTTGACGAATCCGGCTTCTTCACTAACTAATGTACAAAAACTTTTGGATGAGTTTGGAGCAATATCCTATTATAAACTTGATGTGGCTAAGTCAAACATTATGCCTATAGCAGTGTCTAAAAAAACATTAAAGCAACTTAAGCGAGATTTCCCCTTCCAATGGGCTACCAATATGCTAGGTTACCTTGGGGTGACTCTAAACTCCCCCAACAATAGAGACCTTCAATTCTAACTTCCCTAAATTGATTGATGTAATAAAAAGAGATCTCCAGCACATATCCAACTATGAGCTGTCATGGATGGGGAAAATTGCAACCATTAAAATGTTAATCCTACCCAAAATAATCTACTATTTTAGAACCATTCCCATAATCCTTCCGGAATCATTCTTTAGTAAACTAGATAAATTGTTCAGAGGTTATCTCTGGAGAAGGGGACTGAATAGACTCTCGTTCTCTTCACTGCTGAAGCATAAATATAAAGGAGGAGTGAGTTTTCATATTACTATGCGGCTCTACTAGACCAACTAAAAGCATGGTTTAATCCTTACTCCGAAAAACTATGGGTTCAATTCGAGAGAGCAACAGTTGACAATAGGGACCTGCCATCTCTACTCCTAGCTAAACTGACACAAGCTAGACACTCCCCTCAATAGAAGCTACACTATTAGCATGGGGCAAACTATACATGGGAACACCCCTAGAGGCCAAAACAAAATGTACAGACTTACCTCTCAGACTATATGAATATATCATTCCTAATCTATGGGTTTCCCCATGGCTACAAAAGAACATTCTAACGTACAAAGAGCTACTTTCACAACAACCTGAACAGCACACATTCTCCAAACTACAGATATCTCACTTCCATCACACCAATCCATCCCTGCATTACCTTCTACATGAACATGGACATATTTAAAGGACAATTTTGACAAACCAAAAGGTCTTTCCTGGTTTTATTATATCCTCCAGAACCAGGGGGAGCTCCATAAGACATCTGGCATGCTCAACTGGGAAAGGGAATTGGGCTCCACCTTTTCATGCACAGATTGGCAACAAGCTATTAAGTCGCAATATCAATATCCCCACTGTGTCAATCATTGGGAAGTCATGATGAAAATTCTATATAGGACATACCTGACACCAGTAAAGGTGGCTAGATTATTTCCGACTCGGTCATCTGCATGCTGGAGGTCTTGTGGAGAACAGGGGAACATATTGCATATTCTATGGGGCTGTAAAGGGATCAGAAGTATTTGGAATTCAGTATTTTCTTTGATTGCCAAAGTAACGGGCAATATCATAAGACCAAACCCGCAGTTGGCCATACTGAACCTGGGCATCCACACCAAGCCTATACAACATAGAGCTATTACGACACACATCTTTATTGCAGCAAAATTGGCTATCACATCTAAATGGAAGAATCCCTCTGTCCCAAATATCTCTGAGGTCATATATAGAGTCAAAACACAGCACTCATATGAAAAATATTTTGCAGTACGTTCCAACAATTAGAAAAAAATGTAATTTGTATTGGAACCTATGGAATACAAACTTCCCACTTGATGACTATTAGTCTTTTCCCAAGGGGACAGGAAGAACCCCCCCCTAACTCTGGTACTTCTCTTTCTCCTGTGTTTCTGTTACGTTACAATATTTTAAATTTCTATTGTACGGCTCGAGTCCCACTCCAAATGTACGTCTGTTCTGGTACGGAGTATAGCACATATGATGTTGAGTTCATTTTGGCTTGCTCTGCCAGTCTGGGGGGGTGGAGACGGGGGGCAGAGGCACAGCTTGTCCCCATTGGGGTGCCTGGCCCTGCGGAACCACCTTGACTAGATGGCTAGACAGTAGTGCACATTAACACGCGATTGTGGGAACTAATGGAAACACATGTTTTGTGCTTGGACAGACATAGTAACATGTAAACTGTATATCTCTGTACTACTTCTAATCTATTGGTTTGCAATTGTACAATGGAACTATTGTTTGTTTTATAAGTAAAAATTTTCAATAAAAAAAGAATTGAAAGAAAAATATTTTCCCAAACTCACACAGGTATCTTCACAAACCACAAACAATACCATTGCTGTTGCAAAAACATCACTGTTCTACACTCCAAGCACCAGCAAATAGCACAGAATAAACTCCAGACTAATGTAATTCCACCACCTATATGTCCAAAGAAATGCAGTATATGTGTATTTATGTGTAGGAGGGCTGCACACTCGGCAGACTGGTGGCTAGCAGCTTAACGCTTCTACCCAATGACACAGAGGTTCTGGGTTTGCATCCCGAGCATGTCACTTCATGTAGAGAAGTTGTCTGTTTTCATAACTCATGTCCTTACCAAAATTATGTCTGAATGTAGTATTTATGCGTAGGAGGGTTCCACCACTATTCCAAATTTATGTTTTCTATGTGTCAAGGACTATAATCCACCTTAACATTTCCCATCCAGCTATAATTGCAGCTTCTTACCAAGCCAAATGCCCCAAAATGAAAGATGTTATAGAGCAGAATGCTCACAGTACTGAGCCATAACAAACCTTCAAAACAGATGGCATATGCCAGAAACAGGTTGTTCAATGGTTATCCAGTCTTCCACAATACATCTGCATTGTTTATTGCACCCCTGGGACTTAGGACTGTTTGACATGACAGCAATGGATGCTCCATGAATGTGGCTAAGGGCTTCTGCTGAGCAAACCTGGGGTTTATAGGTTCAAATCCCAAAGATGCTACATCCTGTAGAAAGGCTGTCAGCTCTTCCTGTGTTAAACATAACTCATGTTCTTCCCCAAGTGTTATATAAATGTAGCATTTATGTGGACAAAAGTTCCACCACCATTGCAAATCTTGCACAATCTGCTATATTGCCAAAAGTATTGGGACACCTGCCTTTATACACACATGAACTTTAATAGCATCCCAGTATTAGTCTGTAGGGTCCAAATTTGATTTAGCCGACCCTTTGCAGCTATAGCAGTGCAGGGACCTTTTTGTTTCCGCACCAGAATCGGATTGCATGGGTGTTCTCACTCATGCAATCCGATTCCTATCGGAATCCACAGTTAGCATTGCAATCTATGAACCAATCTGGGGGTGTCATTAATATTGTACTAACACCCGCAGCGGTTAACAGAAGGCAGCGTGAACTGCCTGTGGGAGAGGTGCGATGCAGGAACCGGTGCTGAAATCATGCTGGTTCCTGCATTGCACCTATGTGAACCTGGGCTAAGGCCGCTTTCACACTTGTGCGACCTGAAAATCGCATGACTTTACCATGATTTTACCATGATTTGCCACAATTTTTTGATGATTTCCAAAGAGCACCAGTCATATCTGTGTGACTTCAAAGTAGTCCCTGCACTACTTTGGTCCGACTTTAATGCGACTTGAGGTCCATAGACCTCAGGATTACACAGCTATTGCTTTAAGTCACATCAAAATCACGGCAAAAATAGCAGCAAAAAATTGAGGCAAATCGCGGTAAAATCACGCAAATTTCAAGATGCACAAGTGTGAAAGAACAACCCCTGGAAAAAAAATCCACACCATAATCCCCCCTCCTGATTTTGCACAGTGCACAAAGCAAGGTCCATAAAGACATGGATGAGTGGGTTTGGGGTAGAGGAACTTGACTGGCCTGTACAGAGTCCTGACCTGAACCTGATAGAACACCTTTGGCATGAATTACAGTGGAGACTGCGAGCCTTCTCACCCAACATCAGTGCCTGACCTCACAAAAGTGCTTTGAGAAGAATGGTCAAACATTCCCATAGACACACTCCTAAACGTTGTGGACAGCCTTCCCAGAAGAGTTGAAATAAAAGGAAATTTGAACCCAAGGGCGCTTGTGTGCAGTGTTGCCCACTGTCAGTTTTTAACACCAAAGTAAAAAAACAGCAATATTGTCTTTGTTGAAATTGGTAAAAAACAGGACCAGCCTGGGTTACTATAAAAAAGTAGAAAGTTTATTGAAGACTTACATATAAAACCATGGCAGGCTTGGGAAGGAGCCGGGATGCTCGTTGCTATACAGGCTGGTTGACAGTACTCCCTGGTGGAACCGGAGGTTTCCCTGGGCTATGGTGATGCGTGATCCGGAAGGAGATCGAGCCACAGTGTCCTCACAGAGCCACTTAAGATGGTGTGGGCTGTGCAATGGAGGTGACGTCTGCCTCACTAGTATGCAGAGACCAAAGCAGGGAGGGGCCGCAACAAGAGCTCTCACCGGTACGTTCGCTCCTGGTGTCTGCAATGTAGGTACTGGATAGTGGTCCCGTCAGCGTGACGACATGTTTCGCGACACCGCTTAATAATGTCACCTGACGGGACCGGACCACTAGGAACTTATAAAGGGATTATTACCCGGAAGTGAACAGGGGGATGGGAGGAAGTGACATATGAGGAAGGACAAGTTCTTAAAGGATACCTCTGGCTCCCCCTGGGTTGTTTATGTGGAAATACACTTACAATGAAATACAATTACACACTGCTGGAGATTGCATGCAAAAACCACTGCTGGATAGGAAAAAAAAAAAAAAACATATACCAAATAACACATATAACATATAACAAATGCAGGGCCAAGCTGTAAAGTAATTGGTGGAAAATAAATAACAAGGAGCAACACATTACAATGATGGTTGCTGAATGGGGATAAATGATGCCAGTTCGGCGTACAATGTACACGGGACTAATGATAAGTATACATATATATGTATATACATACATACATACATACACCCATACACATATATATGCACATAATGAGATATAAAAACAAACCTATATATGAATGAGTGCAAAAAATAAATAAATAAACAAATATATATTATTACATATATGTGCACAATGCACGCGTCTAAGGGTTGACAGATGATTACTTAGGTCCACAGGGAAGAGGGAACAACTTATAGGACCGGAGTGTAGATCACAATTACATAGACCGGAAGTTATAAACATACACTCTATAATGTATAATCTGAAGGGGAGGGTGCACACCTGTGTAGAAGATGTGCATGTGTATGCATGCGTGTGCCTACAGATCTAACGTCACACTTATATAGGAAACTGGACAGAGTTGGAAGCCAGTTAAAGTATACTATCAGAGGAGGAAGGATGCGACTGCATGTATAGGGCAGTAATCATGGGATTTTACCCGGAGTATATGAGGTGGATAGTACTCGCTCGTGTCTCCCTATACCCATACCACTAAGGAGCACTCTGGTAGATGTATAGATAGAGCTGCTGAGTATAGGGTAGTGAGCTATGTACTTAGAGTCTTGAGTATTGCTGTGTCACTGGACATAATGTGACTTTGCTGACATCTTAACAGACTCAGATGTTGTTGAGGGACCAGAACATAAAGTAACTAGATCGACTTCTTATCTATATCAAATGGTTTGTTTCCATTTCCTCATTCATCCCATTGGGAACCAGAGTATTAAGGCGGAAGATCCAATATGCTTCTTTTTTGCATAGTAGGGCAAATTTCTCATTGACAGATAGTTTGGGATCGGATATGTACTCAATGGCTAGTACTTCCATCTTTGTGAAGTCTTTGTTATGATATTGCAAAAAAACACTGAACTTGTCACATCCACCTTTAATGAAGTTCCTGTGTTCCCCTACTCTTTTGCGTAGGGTGCATATTGTGCATCCGACATAGAGCAATTTGCAGGGGCATCGTAAAACATAGACTACAAATTGGGTAGAGCAAGTGATAAATTGTTTTATATAATATGTGTGACCTTCTCAATCAGTAAAATTTGTGGTGCCATGATTGATAGATTGGCATGTTAGACATCTTCTTTTCCGACATTGGAATATTCCGACTCGATTGTCGAAATATGTGCGTATGTCAGAAGTGTGTGTTTTTTTACGTGATTTCAATTTACTGGGGGCAATGTGGTTTTTGATGGTTCTAGCTCTCTTGAAAGTGACTTGCGGGACATCGGGTATCAGCTCAGCCAACAGTGGATCTAGTTTGAGGAGGCTCCAATGTTTACGGATGATGTTGGTGATTTTTTTGTGTTGAGGATTATAACCGGTAATGAATCTTACTTGATTGAAATTCTCAGAAAGGGATCCGCCAGAATTCTTGTTGGGTAGGGTTTTATATTTCTGTAATGCTTCTTTGAGCAGAGATTCAGTAAAACCTTTTTCTTAAAATTTCTTGACAAGGATTTGGCCCTGCTCCATATAATCATCATCCTTGGTGCAATTTCTCCTCAACCATTGAAATTGGCCACTGGGTATGTTTCTTTTCCAGGATGGATGATGGCAGCTTGTAAAGTGCAGATATGGGTTGCCACTTGTTGGCTTACAGTGGTTCTGGAAGACTATCCTATCTTGCTCATGAGTGAGCTCGAGATCCAAGAATATTAGTTTGAGAGGGTCAAGGACATGTGTGAATTGGAGGCCCAGGGTGTTGTTATTACAGTATGAGGCAAAAGACAGGAACTGTTCTTCCGTACCCTTCCAGATGATAATTATATCGTGTATTCTGTGGCTTCTATGAGGAACTGGGCTTGCTTTGGGTGAATGCTATGGTTTTTGAACAGAAAATGTTGTAGGGCTTGGAGCCCTATATGGTGGGGTATGGATGTGTACAATGAGCAGACGTCTAAGGATGCCCATAGATAATCATCTATTTCACCCATTCACCCAAAGCAAGCCCAGTTCCTCATAGAAGCCACAGAATTCTGTCTGAAACGCAACTACTTTTCGTTCACTGATCAATTCTATCTCCAAATCAAAGGCACAGCTATGGGGGCTAACTTTGCCCCCTGTTATGCCAACATTACGATGGGGTATTGGGAAGAGCAAGTTCAGTGTCCCACGACATTTTTTGCAATATCATAACAAAGACTTCACAAAGTTGGAAGTACTAGCCATTGAGTACATATCCGATCCCAAACTATCTGCCAATGAGAAATTCGCCATACTATGCAAAAAAGAAGCATATTGGATCTTCCGCCTTAATACTCTGGTTCCCAATGGGATGAATGAGGAAATGGAAACAAACCATTTGATATAGATAAGAAGTCGATCTAGTTACTTTATGTTCTGGTCCCTCAACAACATCTGAGTCTGTTAAGATGTCAGCAAAGTCACATTATGTCCAGTGACACAGCAATACTCAAGACTCTAAGTACATAGCTCACTACCCTATGCTCAGCAGCTCTATCTATACATCTACCAGAGTGCTCCTTAGTGGTATGGGTATAGGGAGACACGAGCGAGTACTATCCACCTCATATACTCCGGGTAAAATCCCATGATTACTGCCCTATACATGCAGTCGCATCCTTCCTTCTCTGATAGTATACTTTAACTGGCTTCCAACTCTGTCCAGTTTCCTATATAAGTGTGACGTTAGATCTGTAGGCACACACATGCATACACATGCACATCTTCTACACAGGTGTGCACCCTCCCCTTCAGATTATACATTATAGAGTGTATGTTTATAACTTCCGGTCTATGTAATTGTGATCTACACTCCGGTCCTATAAGTTGTTCCCTCTTCCCTGTGGACCTAAGTAATCATCTGTCAACTCTTAGACGCGTGCATTGTGCACATATATGTAATAATATATATTTGTTTATTTATTTATTTTTTGCACTCATTCATATATAGGTTTGTTTTTATATCTCATTATGTGTATATATATGCGTATGGGTGTATGTGTGTATGTATGTATGTATGTATGTATGTATGTATGTATGTATATACATATATGTATACATATCATTAGTCCCGTGTACATTGTACACCGAACTGGCATCATTTATCCCCATTCAGCAACCATCATTGTAATGTGTTGCTCCTTGTTATTTATTTTCCACCAATTACTTTACAGCTTGGCCCTGCATTTGTTATATGTGTTATTTGGTATATGTTTTTTTTTTTTTTCCTATCCAGCAGTGGTTTTTGCATGCAATCCCCAGCAGTATGTAATTGTATTTCATTGTAAGTGTATTTCCACATAAACAACCCAGGGGGAGCCAGAGGTATCCTTTGGGAACTTGTCCTTCCTCATATGTCACTTCCTCCCATCCCCCTGTTCACTTCCGGGTAATAATCCCTTTATAAGTTCCTAGTGGTCCGGTCCCGTCAGGTGACATTATTAAGCGGTGTCGCGAAACATGTCGTCACGCTGACGGGACCACTATCCAGTACCTACATTGCAGACACCAGGAGCGAACGTACCGGTGAGAGCTCTTGCTGCGGCCCCTCCCTGCCTTGGTCTCTGCATACTAGTTAGGCAGACGTCACCAGCCTGTATAGCAACGAGCATCCCGGCTCAGCGCCTAATCCTTTTTCATTTTCCAGAAGAGTTGAAGCTGTTATAGCTGCAAAGGGTGGGCCAACTCAATATTGAACTCTACAGACTAAGACTGGGATGCCATTAAAGTTCATGTGTGTGTAAAGGCAGGCATTTTGACAATATCGTGTGGGCTAACACATTTGCAAATAGTGTGTTTTTCTTTATCAGGTGCAATCACTTTAGAGTTAGACAGACATGAAGAGACAGAATGAATGACACTGGTGGGCGTGTACTTCCATTGGGCGTGTCGGTGTGCTAACAATACAACCTATGTTATATAAATGACTGCAGTAGGGGGGTTGGTTTGGCCTACGAAGAGGCTGTGTTATTTGCTGTGGTTTTTGGGGGTAGAATGACTGATATTCTGCATAATGACAAACGCCCCAATTGGACTGTTAGCTAAAATTCTTGTGCATTTTGTCCATCAAAAGTGTGGCATTCCTGTCAATGTTGTGTATTGTTGCTGTCTGACCATGCATTCATGGTTTGGGAGCATTTGCTGACCTTCTACTCTTCGATCTCATTGCTTAATCATGTACACAGAAATGCGCGTGAAATGTGGGGTGGTGGGTGTTATTGTTTAAATATGTGCCTTTTTAATATTTTGTATTTTTTTTTTAAGAATGACTGTTTGTTTTTTGTCTTTTTGTATAATCTTGCAGCTAAACATTTGCTGGCGGTTGGTGTCCGTTGAGAGTAGTTGTACTATGAAATGTGTAGCCAGCTGTGTCCACTAAAAGGCTTGGAAAAATTTTAGATTGTAAGCTCCTAAGAGCAGGGCCCTTAGATCCCAATTGCTAAATGCTTGTTTAAATGTACCACCTAATATACTAATGCCACTTAATGAATGTACATAATTGTGTTGTTGCTGTGCAAATAAATGTAAATTCTTGAGCTATTTTTTTAAAATTTTGTTTTGGGGGGGCTGGGTATAGAGAAGTCAAATGTCTTGCTAATGACAAATTATGAGAAGGTGTAATCATTAGTGTTGAGCGAACCCGGACTGTAACGTTCGGGTCCGTACCGAACTTTAGGGTGTCCGTGGCACGGACCCGGACCCGGACATTTCAAAAATCGTTCGGGTTCGGTCCGGGGTTCTGCTATTTTACTCCACGTGTTGAGAAGCTGCAGGGCAGCCAATCAACAAGCGTTTCACTGGTTTGCCCTTAGAAGCCATCACAGCCATGCCTACTAATGGCATGGCTGTGATTGGCCGGTGCATCATGTGACCCATCCTCTTTATAAGCTGGAGTCACAGTGCTGCAGTCACATGCTCCTTGGGTTAGTGTAGGGAAAGGTAGCTGACGGCGTGAGGGACAGATTTTAGCCATTTTAAGACCTGATCCTGCATCCTGAGATAGATTACTTTACTACTGCTGTCTGTGCTGTTGCTCTGAGGACAGATAGCAGAAATTAGAGATTTCACATACCGCTGCTTTGAGTTGCAGATCAAGCTCTGCATAGAACAACGATCGCTACGATCGTGCTCTACGATCAGATTGTTGGGGGAATTTGAGATTTCAAATACCGCTGCTTAGAGTTGGAGATTTGCAGATTAAACTCTGTCCAACGAAACGATTGTACGTTCGTACACAAAGA
>BLSH010147954.1:120416-138691 GCA_018402905.1 Glandirana rugosa
GAATTACACTTATTGAAAACCACACTAAAGGTTTTACTAGACTTTAAAAGTCTTATACAACCGTATCTATCTTAGAACATAACAGACTTCAAACCCACTTTAACCGATTGTAGATTCCAGAAAAACCATGCAATTCGTTGTAATTCGCGGGGTTTTTAGTTCGAATTACAGGGGTCAAACGGAAGACCCTTCCGCTTAGGATGCTTTGAAGATCCTATCCAAACTCTGCACCTCTTATCTCAACTCGCTTGTGGACCTGCAAGCCCAAGACGACCAGGCAGGCTTGAAGCCCTGTTTCAGGCCCAGGCCCAGGCCTGCCTTGGGCTTGCGAGCGTGCCTGTTGCTTGGGGTAACTTTAGTTACCCCTGGGCTTGAAAATCCGTGTTTTTACCGACATCCTTTCAGGACCTTTCGGGGTCTGTCCGTGCGAGCGTTCGGGTTCCGTCCGGACCCGGACCCGGACTTTGTCCCGAAGTTCGGACGGACCAGCAGAACCCGAACGTCCAGGTGTTCGCTCAACTCTATTCTCCACGTCTCAAACCTATCCTAGAAGTTTCGTAGGATTCGCCTTCCCAGAAGGCAAACTGGGGACATTAAGCTTGATTTTTGGGGCGCTTAATGTTGCTTAACGTACCAAAAAGACCTTAGATGTTAGCCAATTTCACCCAAACTTCAGACAATACAAGATTCTATCTATGCCAACATATTCTGAAAATTTCAGATCATTTTGGAAATCACACCAAAAGTTATTCACATTAAGCAATATTTTACAGTCCTAAAACGTTTAAATTAATCTGCTTAATGTGAAAAGTGCTTAACGTACCATAAAGTGCCTAAACCTCAATCAGTTGTCCTGAAACGTTGTACAACCTAAGTTCTCCACGATCTGTCCACAAAACACCAAATATCTCTAGTTCTCGTCGATAGATGAAATACTAGATCCCACCATGTTAATGACCCAAAACAACACTATTAAGAAAACAAAATCTTACTTAAACATTAAATAGACAAGAACACCATAATCAAGCAGATCAAAAGATATGCAGGATGGATCTCCCATAGTGACCAGGTCGTATTGATCTGGGTTATATGTTTATGTTATATGTTTATGTTTTATGTTAAATGTTTTATGTATTTTTTTCTCATATCCTCTTCTCTGATATATCAAATAAGGGCTTGTCTAGGTTTACCACTATACAAAATCTGACATTATCCAATACCCAAAAATTACAAAGAAACACAGATTGTGAACCTTGCTAATATTCCACAATAAAAACACAATTTTAAAACGAACCATCTAAATATAACTCCCAACATAAACATGATACCAAAACTAAACCCTCAGCTAGACTATGAGGTGACCTTTATATGAGACATAATCTCATAATTACACTAAACAACAAGAATCTCCTTTAAATCAACTACAACAACTCGCCGAGAAAACCCCTCCACAACCCCAAAAGAAAGTACAAGCAATCATCTACTTTACAATAATACTACATTCTATCTCTAAACACTTCTCTGTTGACTACTAATCAACTTCAGAGACAGTTTCAAAGAAGCCCTCTACCCCCGCTTTTCCTTTCTATAAAACTATCTCTCCATACCCCCTTTTACCTCCTCTTTTTTCATACATCTTCCTTTCCTGATTAACAATCAATACCAAACATGGCATACTCCAATCTAGGGAAAAATCCCACGATTATCTTGCATAACGTCAACGGTCTCAGAACTCCAGAAAAAAGACACAAAATACTGAATGAACTCAAAAAGATCCACCCCCAAATTGTTCTTCTACAGGAAACCCATTTTAAAGGGACAGCAATCCCAAAAATGACTAACAATTTCTTCACCAATGCATACCATGCTACCAATCCACTGGCTAAAACTAAAGGTGTAATGATCCTCTTGAGTAAAGACTCTACCTTCAAAACAGAACATATTTTATCTGACCCAGAAGGTAGATTTCTATTTATAAAAGGAACAATGTCAGGCACTCCAACTACTATAGCAAATGTTTACTTCCCGAACAAGGCGCACACCTCATTCTGTCAAAAAATGATTGATGAACTTAAAAGCTTTGCTTCTGGACGTATAATTGTCGGAGGTGACTTCAATATACCATTAAACAGGACACGTCATCTGGCAAAACAAGCATTGCGTATCACATCCTCAAGCAAATCAAAACACAATTTCAATCTCTTTCCTTGATAGATACGGGGAGACTGCTTAATCCCAATGAGAAAGATTTCACCTTTTTTTCAAACCCCCATAAAAAATATACCAGAATCGATTACCTTTTCATCTCTCAAAGAGACTTACCAATTTTACAAACAGCCAAAATAGGTAACATCGTGATCTCAGATCATGCACCTATATCAATACACCTTACCACAAAGAAACAAGAGCCGAAAACATTCAACTGGAGATTAAATCCTTCTCTTTTGACAGATCCCGAAATCCTAGCACAAATAAAATCGACTATCTCCACTTACTTTCAAACAAACACCACTAAAGACAACACACCCCTAACAATATGGGAAGCACATAAATGTGTACTAAGAGATGACTTCATTAAATGGGGAGCAAGAAAGAAAAAAGAAAGAGAAATTCAAATCTCGAAGCTACTAACAAAAATTAACCATCTAGAAAGATCACATAAGCAATCACAAGCGATAGAAATAGAGCAACACCTAATTAACACGAGAAAAGAGCTCCAATCCCTCCTAAACAAACAGACCAGAAGATCCCTATTTCTTAAAAAATCAATTTACTATGAATTCGGAGACAAAAATAGCAAATTACTAGCCAAAGCTTTAAACGACACTAAAATGGCAAATACCATCCACAGCATACACAACCCCAAAGGCATAGAACTCTTTGACACAAACAAAATAGCAAAAATTTTCCAAAACTACTACTCAGAACTCTATAACATCCCCCCGCAGAATAAAAATATAAAATCTCCAATCCCCAGAGCAGCATTAATCAAAGACTTTCTGCAACAAAGTAATCTACTCAAGATCGCCGAAAAAGAAATCCAAAATTTGGAAAAAGACATCTCAATAGAAGAGATCACAGAGGCTATCAAAAACCTCAAGACGGGGAAAAGCCCGGGCTCGGATGGCCTAACATTTCAATATTACAAAACCTTTGAATCTTTATTAGCCCAACCACTTTCAGAAGCCCTTAATTACCTCAACAAAAATGCTTCAACATCCCAAGACTTTCTTTCAGCACAAATCACCGTTATCCCAAAACCAGACAAGGACCATAAAAAATGCACCAACTATAGGCCAATATCTCTATTGAATTTAGATTTAAAACTACTGACAAAAATCCTTGCTAACAGGCTAAGACCCCTATTATTCAAAATAATAGGACCAGAACAAGTAGGCTAACAGGCTAAGACCCCTATTATTCAAAATAATAGGACCAGAACAAGTAGGCTTCATGCCAGGACGTGAGGCAAAAGATAACATTATCAAGTCTCTAAATTTAATACACAACATACATACCGAAAACATTGAGTGCCTTCTCCTGTCAACAGATGCGGAGAAGGCATTCGATAGAGTAGCGTGGGACTATATATTTGCCACTTGTCAACACATAGGCCTAGGCAAAAAAAATGATGTCTTGGATAAAATCTATATACAACAACCCTACAGCAAAAATCAAAATAAATAATCAACTGTCAGAGCCCATCCAAATTAAAAATGGCACCAGACAAGGCTGCCCACTATCCCCACTGCTATTTATCTTAACTTTAGAGCCCTTAATAAGATCAATCAATAACAATAAAAACATTCATGGACCTAACATACACCACAGAGAGTTCAAAGTGGCAGCATATGCAGACGATTTGTTGTTCTTTATTACTCAGCCACACATTTCTATTCCAAACCTAAATGAGGTATTCCGACAATTCAGATATATCTCCAATTTCAAAATAAATAACTGCAAGTCGGAAGCTAAGAATCTCTCACTTTCAAAGGATATAGAATCACTTACTAAACGTAACTGCCCATATAAGTGGGAAGAAAATTCCCTTAAATACCTAGGAATCAGACTAACAACAATCTTAGAGACTTATATCAACACAACTTCTCCTCACTACTTAGAAAAATTGAAAGTGATCTTAAGAATTGGAACCAGAAACAATTTTCATGGTTCAGAAGAGCCGCCATATTAAAAATGACTATCCTGCCCAGACTACTTTACATGTTCCATGCACTTCCGATTGATTTACCTCATGATTTCTTCAGAAGTCTTACTAAGGCCAAATCAAACTTTCTATGGGCTCACAAAAAACCCAGAATTCAATTAAAACTGCTTAAGCTACCCAAAGATAAAGGAGGTATAGGCCTACCAGATTTAAAAAAATATTACTATGCTACACACATCACCAGGGTGATCGATTGGCATAGCCATTCGGATACCAAAGACTGGGTCAATCTAGAAAAATTAGACCCTAAAGTTTCCACAAAATTTCTCCCTTGGACAAGGCCCAAATTCTACCCCCACATTATTAAAAACCACCCATTAATCAATACAACCCTAAAAATATTCCAAAAAAGTGCAATCTCTCACCACACCTCGTCCATCATTAGCCCATTAACCTCGATAGCAGGAAATCCTGAATTCCCTCCGGGTTCTGAAAAAATAAACCATCTAAGGACAAAAAGGGGCACACCTCTACTAGTACACGACTGCTTAAGAAACAATAAGATACTTCCCCTTCAACAACTACAAAGATAGCAGATGACTCTTTAAACAAGTGGACATACATACAAATACATGACTTCATTAGAAACAACAAAAACAAAGACCTCATGGCGAGACCCCTTACAAGTATTGAAAAGATCTGTCACGATCAAGCTCCCCTGAGAGGTGCTACTTCACTTGCATATAAATTGATCTCACAGCCTAACTCTGAATTCAATGACAGATATAAACAAATCTGGAAAAAAGAAGTAAAAATTACAATCTCAGAAGCACAATGGAAGAAGGCATGTGTCTTTACACACAAATGCTCAATAAGCACCCGAATGCAGGAAACATCTTTTAAAATTTGAAACCAATGGTACATAACACCAACGAAGTTGAAAAGATGGGATCCTACAGAATCAGATAAGTGCTGGAGATGCAATAACGATACTGGCACTCTCACTCATATTTGGTGATCTTGCCATGAGATACAAAAATTTTGGAAAGAGGTCATTGCTTGGTTAAAATTACTGAAACAAATATCAAATTTGACGCTGCTCTTTGTTTACTACACATTAACAACCTAACATATAGGAAATATAAAAGATCCCTAACGAGACACATGCTGAATGCAGCAAAGACACTAATACCACTTTATTGGAGAACACCAAACACCCCCACCATCAAGGAGTGGATCTTGAAAATGAATACGATCCATGATATGGAAGAAACCTTAGCCATCAAAAAAGAAAATGTTCAACAATATCATAGAATCTGGGATAAGTGGTTTATCTTCAAACTGTCAAAAGAATACAATGATATTCTGAAATAAACCACTTTAGCCCCCTCAACACAAACCGAGTTCCGAGACAACACAATAAAAACTTTATGACAAAAGGTAATAAAATACTTAATATTAACACAACACACATTTACACCTCAACAAGAGGAAATGTGGAGTACCCCAGAAGATCTCAATTTATCTATGGTAACGACTTGACCCAGTTTGGAAATAACCTGATGTATTTGAATAACTATTGAAAAATTTACTGCCATGTCATGAAAAATATCATAAATGTTTATGTATACGTGTTTTGAGTTGCGGAATTGATTGTATTCTCTTTACGATTTCAATAAACTCTTATTGAAAAAAAAAAAAAGTTCTCCACTTCCCAAACCTATCCTGGAAGTTTCGTAGGATTCGACCTTCCCAGAAGACAAACTAGGGACATTAAGCTTGATTTTTGGGGCACTTAATGTTGCTTAACCTACCAAAAAACCTTAGATGTTAACCAATTTCCCCCAAACTTCACACAATACAAGATTCTGTCTATGCCAACATATTCTGAAAATTTCACATTATTTGGCAAATCACACCAAAAGTTATTCACATTAAGCAATATTTTACAATCCTAAAACGTTTAATGTGATCTGTTAATATGAAAAGTGCTTAACGTACCATAAAGTGCCTAAGCCTCAATCAGTTGTCCTGAAACTTTGTACAACCTAAGTTCTCCACTTCCCAAACCTATCCTGGAAGTTTCGTAGGATTCACCTTCCCAGAAGGCAAACTGGGACATTAAGCTTGATATTTGGGGCGCTTAACCACTTCCCGACCGTGCTATAGAAAAAAGACGTCCACAGCGTGGTCGGGTTATTCTGGGAGGATGTCCATGGATGTCCATCAATCACCCACCCAGCCATCCAACCCATCCATCCACACCCCCCATTCTTAGCCCATCCATGCTCAGCCACCCATCCATCAATCCATCCATCCTCACACAGCCATACTCACCCATCCATCCATGCTCACCCATCCATCCATCCATGCTCACCCATCCATCCATCCATTCTCACCCACCCAACCGTACTCACCTAGCCATCCATCCATGCTCACCCATCCATCCATCCATGCTCACCCATCCATCCATGCTCACCCATCCATCCATCCATGCTCACCCACCCAGCATCCATCCATGCTCACCCATCCATCCATCCATGCTCACCCACCCAGCATCCATCCATGCTCACCCACCCAGCCGTGCTCACTCATCCCCATCCATGCTCAGCCATCCCCATCCGTGGCTCATCATCCCCATCCGTGGCTCATCCCTCCCCATCCGTGGCTCATCCATACCCCATCCGTGGCTCATCCATCCCCCACCCATGGCTCATTTGTGCTTCATTTATGCTCATCCATACCACATCAGTTCTCATCCGTGACACATCCATGCCACTACAGTGCCCATCCGTGCCACTACAGTGCCCATCTGTGCCACTACAGTGCCCATTCGTGCCACTACAGTGCCCAAACGTGCCACTACAGTGCCCATCCGTGCCACTACACTGCCCACTCATGCCACTACACTGCCCACCCATGCCACTACACTGCTCATCCGTTCCAATACACTGCCCATCTGTGCCACTACAGTGCCTATCCATGCCACCACAGTGCCTCACAATAGTGTAGAAGGCAGTCAAATTAGATTTGAAATGTAGGCCCCTAGAAAACCTGATGGTGCTCCCTGCATGTTGGGCCTCTGTATGTGGTCAGGCTGTGTAAAAGTGTCACACATGTGGTATCGCCATACTCGGGAGAAGTAGCAGAATATATTTTGGGGTGTCATTTTTGCTAGGTACATGTGGTGTGTTAGAAATATTGTATAAATGAACAACTTTGTGTAAAAAAAAATGCGTTTTCATTTTCTTTCCACATTTTCCAAAAACTTGTGGAAAAAATGACATGTTCAAAAGACTCATTATGCCTCCTAGAATATATGTTGGGGTGTTTACTTTCCAAAATGGGGTCATTTTTTGGGCATTTCCATTGTCCTGGTGCTCCAGGACCTTCAAAAGTGCAAGAAGTAGTCACAAAATTATGTGTGTAAGTTATGCTCCTAGAACGCCTGATGGTGCTCCCTGCATATTGGGCTTCTGTATGTGGCTAGGCTGTGTAAAAGTGTCACACATGTGGTATCGCCATACTCAGAAGGAGTAGCAGAATGTGTTTTGGGGTGTAATTTGTGGTATGCATATGCTGGGTGTGAGAAATAACCTGTTAACATATGACAATTTTGTGAAAAAAAAACAAAAAAAAAACTTCATTTTGCAAAGAATTGTGGGAAAAAATGACAACTTAAAAAAATTCACCATGCCTCTTACTAAATACCTTGGAATGTCTACTTTCCAAAAAGGGGTCATTTGGGGGGTATTTGTACTTTCCTGGCTTGTTAGGGTCTCAAGAAATGAGCCGTCAGTATATCAGGTGTGATCAATATTCAGTGATTGGCACCATAACTTGTAGACTCTATAACTTTCACAAAGACCAAATAATATACACAATTTTTTTTTACCAAAGATATATAGCAGTATAAATTTTGGCCAAAATTTATGAAGAAAAATTACTAATTTGCAAGATTTTATAACAGAAACAAAGAAAAATAGTTTTTTTTACAACATTTTTGGTCTTTTTTTAATTATAGCGCAAAAAATTAAAAACCCAACGGTGATTAAATACCACCAAAAGAAAGCTCTATTTGTGTGAAAAAAAGGACGCAAATTTCATATGGGTACAATGTTGCATGACTGAGTAATTGTCATTCAAAATGTGAGAGCGCTGAAAGCTGAAAATTGGTCTGGTTAGGAAGGGGGTTTAAGTGCCCAGTGGTCAAGTGGTTAATGTTGCTTAACATACCAAAAAGACCTTAGATGTTAACCAATTTCCCCCAAACTCACACAATACAAGATACTGTCTATGCCAACATATTCTGAAAATTTCACATTATTTGGGAAATCGCACCAAAAGCTATTCACATTAAGCAATATTTTACAATCCTAAATCGTTTAATGTGAAAACTGCTTAATGTTGCTTAACGTGTAATAAAGTGCCTAAACCTCCATCAATTACCCTGAAACTTTGCACAACCTAAGTTCTCAACTACCCAAACATATCCTGGAAGTTTCGTATGATTTGCTCTCCCATAGAGCAAACTAGGGACATTAAGCTTGTTTTTTGGGGTGCTTAAGTTGTTGTAAAGCTGCCCCACCCCCCCAAATAAAAAAAAAACCTGGAAAGCAAAGACATAATGAGCTAGTATGCAGCGCATACTAGCTCATTATGAAACACTTACCTTGAAAAAAGCTGTTGCAGTGGTCTTGGCACACCGATGGGACCGGCAACATCGTTCTTCCGGGTCTGTGACTCCGTCCAATCACAGCGCGGGCCCCAGTGCTGTGATTGGCGGAGCCGCGCTGATGTCACTCCCGCGCATGCGTACGGGAGCCATAATTTACGGCACGAATACAGAAGAAACGGTACCCTCGGCTACCCCAGGTGCTGATTCTGCAGTGCGCATGTGCCGATGACGTCGGCACATGCAGATACAGGGGGTATCTCTTAAACCATACTGGTTTAGGAGATATTTCCTGGACCTACAGGTAAGCCTTATTGTAGGCTTACCTGTAGTTTAAAGTGGTTGTCATGATTTGACAACCACTTCAATGTTACTTAACGTACAAAAAAGAGCTTAGATGTTAACCAATCTCCCCCAAACTTCATACAATACAAGATTCTGCCTTTGCCAACATCTGAAAATTTCAGATCATTTGGTAAATTACATCAACAGTTATTCACATTAAGCAATATTTTACAATCCTAAAATGTTTAAAGCGATTGTAAAGCTTTGTTTTTCTTTCCTTTAACATAACAAACATGTCATACTTACCTTCCTCTGTGCAGTGGTTTTGCACAGAGTGACCCCGAACCTCCTCTTCTGGGATCCTCCACTGGCGCTCCTGGGTCCTCCTCCCTTGAGTCACCCGTGCGGCGCGCTCCCATGTCCTGCTGTTTGCATGTATTCACACAAACAGCAGGACTCAGCCCCGCCCCCTGGCCCCCGTGTCACTGGACTTGATTGACAACAGCGGGAGCCAATGGCTCCCGGAGTGGATTGCTCGTAGCCGCCGCTGCAATGAATGGGCCTAGGTAAGTAAAAGGGGGGCTCTGGGGGGGGTCACTCCTGAGAAAAGTTTTTTCACCTTAATGCATAGAATGCATAGAAACTAGGGACATTAACCACTTCCGGACCGCCCGCCGTTGTTTGAAGGCGGCAGTTTGCAGTGGAATACCATTGTTATGGTAGCAGATAGCTACCATAACCCCGGTATATTTTTTTCTGCAGGCGATTCTGCGCCTGATAAAAGTGGTCTTAGCGTCAGATTCGCTGCGAGATCACTTTTATCAGCGGTGGGAGAGGTGCTCCCCCCCTCCTGCCTCTTTCCGGTCATCTCTGCGGCTTACCGGACCCGCAGACAGCGGCAGAGATTATCCCGACCGCCCCCCCCCCCCCAGTGTCCGTGAGCCGAGTGAGCGGCTGAAGCTGCTTACTCGGCTCCATAACATGGCTGGGCGGAAGCGATGTCACAAGTCACTTCCGCCCAAGGGTCTTAAAGGGGACATTTTTTTTTTTGAGATGTCATTTTTTTTTGTTTCAATAGTTTTTATTGCATTATAATGTAAATACAAACTTGAAGCCAGTAAAGTGGCTATGGATTTTACAAGGGAGTAGATAGTTGTTTACATATTCATGAGTTAACAACAAACTATATTTTTCTAGGTAGGAGAGTAGGGAGGTGAGGACGAGTGAAGAGGGGAAGGGGAACTGGGTATAGGGAGGAGGAGGAAAGGGACATGCATGAGTCAGCATACAATTACATCAACAGAATCATTATGTCTTGATGAACATTTTGTACCATTTAGTCCATGGGTCCCAGAGGTTCTGGGTATGAGTGATGTTGTCGGATAGTATTATCTCAAATGAGTAATGGATCTGTACTTGGTTAATAGCCAGTATGATTTCAGGAGGGTTTACTCTTTTCCAATTTTTGGTTAATATGTTTCTGGCCGATAGTAATATATGAGTTAAGACTTTTTTTTGTTGGAGTGTGAGTGTGGGTGATACGTATGTTGAGAAGGGCCATGTCTGGTTGTGGGGTTATGTTGGGTCTTGCGATTTGTGAGATAATGGAGAAAATTTAGATCCAAAAATGTTTGATTTTGGGACAGTCTCACAAGATGTGGAGTAGTGTGCCTGGTAAGCCGCATTTCCTCCAACAGTTTGGGGACATCTTGTGGTCAAATTTTGCTATTCTAACCGATGTGAGGTATCTTCTTTGTAAAATATTTTGCGTGGTTTCCCACAATGATACGCATTTCGTGCTTTTGTATGACATTCTCATTGCTTCCGGCCATTCTATCTTCATGTATGATTTGCCTAGGTCTTTTTCCCAGTTGAGGAATACTTCTGAGGGGGTGAAGTGTTGCTTTTCTTTCATGAGGTTATATAAGATTGTAATGCCTTTGTTGCCTGGGGAGGCAGGCGAGAGATACTGTGCCGCTTGAGTAGGTATGCGGCTGTATAGGTGTGGGCTGTTGATAAGACAGTGGGCTACTTGTATATATTGGTATTGTGAGTTGAAGGGAAATATTTGTTCTGATCTAAGGGTTTGGAAAGGTTTGACTTTACCCTGATGTGTGAGCGAGTTTAGTTTAATCTGTTTCTGTGTAGACCAATTACTTATTTTAAAGTCTGGAATAAGTGTTTTGAGGGCTTCTAAAGGTAAGTTTATGCTAGTGGTGGGGGTGTCGTTCCAAGCAGTGGAGATGCGTTTCTGCCATGCTCTGGCTGTAGCTATAGTTGTGGGAGATAGTGCATTTAAGAGTTTGGATTTAGGGTGTCTAGTGCACAGCTAGTATTTTAAATGTTTGCCCGGTACGCTCTGTCTTTCTATTCCCCCCCATTTCATTGTTGTGTTAGGTAAGAACCATTCTCTAAGTTGCTCCAGTACATTCGCTGTGTGGTAGTCTGCTATGTCTACTAGCCCTGAGCCTCCTGCTAATCTATGCTTGATCAGCCTATGTTGTGCCACCCGTGGTTTTTTCCCTGCCCATACGTAGTGATGGAGAGCAGATTGGATGACGTTTATGTAACTTTTAGGGAGTGAGATAGGGAGGGTCCTAAAGAAATAAAGGATTTGCAGGAGAACCATCATTTTGAAGGCCGCTAGGCGCCCGACCCAGGATAATTCACATTTAGCTAGTTTGTTTAGGGACTGGGTAACTGTTTGTTTAAGTTTATCAAAGTTTTCTGTGAGTAGATTTCTCGTGTACCTTGTCAAGGTAATGCCTAGATATACCTTTATCTGCCCATTGAAACGGGAGTTCAGTGGCTAGAAGGTTCCTTGTGGTGCCGTCTATTCCTAAGTCTAAAAGATATGACTTAGTGGCGTTGGCTTTATAGTAGGATAATTTCCTGAATTGTTGGAGTAGGGAATATACTTCTGTTAGAGACGAGTATGGGTATGACAGTATTAGGATGATCTCATCCGCGAATAAACTTATCCTGTGGTTGTAGTTCCCTATTTGGATTCCTGTTATGATCTTAGAGCTCCTTATTTTTTCCACTAGTGATTCAATAGTTAGATTGAAAATTATCGGTGACCATGGGCATCCTTGACGGGTGCCATTTGTTATAAGGAAGGGATTGGAGAGCATTTCTCCTGCATATACTCTTGCCGATGGGGACGTGTATAGCGTTAAAATGGCTGACAGTATTGGTCCCTTAAAACCAAATTTGGTAAGAGTTTCTCTCATATAACCCCAGTGTACCCTATCGAACTCCTTCTCTGAGTCTAGTGACAACAGCAGAGAAGGCGTTCCACTGGTTTCTGCTGCGTGAATGAGGTTCACCAGTCTTCTTGTGGCATCAGATGATTGCCTGTCTTGGATGAACCCTGTTTGATCTGTGTTAATCAGAGAGGGAAGGTGTCTGGAGATTCTGTTAGCTATTAATTTGGCATAGAGCTTTAAATCTACATTGAGAAGAGAGATGGGCCTAAAGTTTTGGGGAGTGTCAGGGGGCTTACCTGGTTTGGGTAAAGTAATGATAATGGCGGATAACATTTCAGAAGGTAGCGAGGAGGAAGAGGCAGCGTCATTATATAAGTTTAGCAGATATGGTGAGAGAATGTGTCCAAAATGCTTATAATATTCTCCTGGTAGTCCATCTGCTCCTGGAGATTTGCCTGCTGGTAGTTTTTTGGTAGTGTTCTCTATTTCTAGAGTGATAAAGGGGGTGTTCAGGTCTCTTAGTTGGTCCTCTGTGAGGATGGGGAGTTTTATCTGTGATAGAAATGTTTGAATGGCATCTAGGGTGGGTTGTGGAGTGTCTGTATCTTTTAGATTGTATAAGGATTCGTAATATGCACTGAAGGCATTTACTATATCTTGGGGGTTGGTCAATTGTTCTTTGGTGTGGGGGTGGAAGATGTACGGAATTGAGCTTTTAATCCTTTGACCTTTTAAGCGGTTGGCCATTGCTTTCCCTGCTTTATTGGATGTGTTATACAGTGTGGCTTTAAGTCTACGGAATGTTTTCTCGTAAGAGTCTAATAAGAGAGCCCTTAGTTCTTGTCTCAGAGCTAGGAGCTTAATTTGGTGATTATGGGATGGGTGTTTTTTATTAAAAGTATCTACAACATTAATTTCTGCTGTTAACTCGCTTAGACGCTGCGTCTTCCTCTTTTTTGCAACAGAACTCATTTGTAACATTAACCCTCTGATGAAGGCTTTGTGAGCTAGCCAGAGGGTGGATGCCAATGGAACCGACCCCTTGTTCTTTAAAAATAAGTCATTTAGTTGATCTTGAAGTTCGTTTTTGTTTTGGGGTTCTCGTATGATGTTGGTGTTAGCTTTCCATAGCCCGTTGGAGATATCTGTGTCGATAAGGTAACTTGATGCTCACCTGGGCATGGTCAGACCACGTAATTTGTCCAATGTCAGCTCTGGGGATCTTCTGTAGCAGCCACTTGCCCACAAGAAAATAATTGATTTGTGTGTAGGAGTTGTGGGGGATAGAATGGTAGGTGAAGTCTTTTTCCGATGAATGCAGGCACCTCCAGGCATCATAGAGGTCATGGGTTGTGAGAAATTTTAGCATTGGAGATGTGTGCCTTGGAGTGGGATTAGCAGTGTCTAAAGTATGATCCGGTATCAGATTGAAGTCTCCACAGAGAATTAAGGAGCCTTGGTTGAGTTTACGGATTTTCTTAATTAATTTATTCAAGAACCTTAGTTGGTGGGTGTTGGGAGCGTACAGGCAGGTTATAGTTAGTTTGGAACCTTTTATTGTGCCGGTCACTATTAGATACCGTCCATTTGGGTCAGAGATTTGTTTGTGGATCTGAAAGTTAGTGCCTCTGTGGAACGGTATGAGCACTCCTCTCCTTTTTTTGACCTGATCTGAGGCCAGAAGAACTTGTGGGAAAAGTTTATGTTGACATGGAGGGGTTGCCGAATCTAGAATGTGCGTCTCTTGAGCGCAGAGTATGTCGCATCTCGCTTGTAGTGTCATAGGATATTAAGAGATGTATGTCAGGAGTAGTACTCACGTTTGGTGTGGATGTTTCCGGAGATTTGTTGGAACTCATGCATGGGAAAAACAAAACAGGGGTTAACTCGAGAGAAACAGTAAAGTGTTAACAGTACTTTATTGAGGAGAGGAGAATGAAACATTTGCTCTCCTTGGTGCGGGGAAACACAGTTCATTGGAGTGCAGCACAACGGCGGTGGAGCCGCCTAGGGAGATTGTAGAATATCTTGTGGGTGAGCACCGTGGATGAAATGAGATCAGTGGTTTCTATACCTATTCCCGGTGTGCGAGGTTTGCCATAGTGGTGGGATTTTGTCAGGAATGCTGTGTGCTCTATCATGGGGAGCTTGTGTTGGGACGATGCCCCATTCTTTCAGCATGCAGAGCCCTTTTTCCAGCGTTGGGATCATGTAAGTCGTTCCATTGTGTTCTACACTTAGTTTAGAAGGATGCTTCCATTTGTAGGGTATGTTGTTATTGCGGAGGGTTTTGGTGATAGTGTTCAGCTGTCTGTGGAGGTCTAGGGTGTGTTTGGACAGATCTGAATAGATTTGGATATTTGAGTAGGGTTCTGGGAACTTTCCTATTGATTTTGACTTCTGCATCACCAATTCTTTAGTAGAGAAAAAATGTACTCTCATTAGGACATCTCTTGGAGTTTCTTTGGGTAGGAAGGTGGGCTTCGGAAGGCGATGAATGCGGTCAATTCTGAGGTCAATGTTGGTCAATTCAGGAACTAGCGTGTGGAACAGGTCTGCGGCGTATTGTGTGAGTTCTGAGGGGGGCACATTTTCGGGTACCCCCCTCAGTTTCATGTTGTTCCTTCTTGAGCGATCTTTGAGATCAGCTAATTTTGCGCGCACCCAGTGTCTTTCTTCCTCCCCTTCCTCATTGGCGTCAATTAGATCACTCACTGTAGTGGAAATGTCTGTGATTGCATTTTCTACTTGGTTCACTCTCTCTTCCACTATAGTGAGTTCCCTTGTGAATTTGTGGGTGATGTTTGTGAACTCTGCATGTAAGGAACAGTGTAGAGAGAGAAGCATTTCCTTTAGCTGTGTGTCTAACACAGGTTGATTATTAGTAGGAAAGTTAGCTATAGGGGATTGGAGCTCCATGTGTGGTGATGGTGTCTCCTGACTTACCCCTGACTCTGTAGCTGCTGTGTCAAGTCTCATCCTCGCCTTTGCAGGGCTGGAGCATGGAGGACTGTGTAGTGGAGATCGATTGCTGGGAGACTGTCCCCCAGTGTTTCCATCTGAGTCCGGCGGGTCAGTGTAGGAGTTGCTGCAACGAACGGAGGGGGCCGCGTGTCCGGCGCCATCTTGGCCTCCTCTGCTCTCCGGCCAGTGGAAGTAGGCTGTTAATTTCTTTGGCCTACAGTCCCCCTGCCTCTTCCGTGACATCTCCGCGAGGTGTCTGGTGATGTCTGCAGTCTATTCGTGCAGATCGTGCGGCAGGTCGGTGCTCTGCGAGGCTGTTCGTCGCTTTACTCTCCCTCAGGGCTCCGGAGCTCCTCGCTCGCTGGCCTACCACGCCACCGAGATGTCATTTTTTTTTGTTGTATTTAAGTGTAAATATGAGATCTGAGGTCTTTTTGACCCCAGATCTCATATTTGGGAGGTCCTGGCATGCTTTTTTCTATTACAAGGAATGTTTACATTTCTTGTAATAGGAATAAAAATGATCAACATTTTTTTTTTAAAATTACAGAGTAAAAATAAAAAATAAAAAGTAAAATAAATAATTAAGAAAAAAAAAAAAATTAAAGTGCACCGTCCTTGCGAGCTCGCGTGCAGAAGTGAACGCATACGTAAGTCCCGCCCACATATGAAAACGGTGTGCAAACCACACATGTGAGGTATCGCTGTGATCGTTAGAGTGAGAGCGACAATTCTAGCACTAGAGCTCCTCTGTAACTCAAAAATGATAACCTGTAGAAATTTTTTAAACGTCGCCAATGGAGATTTTTCTGTTGCAAAGTTTGTCGCCATTCTGCGAACGGACGCAATTTTGAAGCATGACATGTTGGGTATCATTTTACTCGGCGTAACATTATCTTTCACAATATGGAAAAAAGTGGCCTAACTTTACTGTTGTCTTATTTTTTAACTCAGAAAACTCAATTTTTAAAAAAAAAATCACGCTTGTAAGACCGCTGCGCAAATACGGTGTGACATAAAATTTTGCAATGGCCGCCATTTTATTCTCTAGGGTGTTAGAAAAAAATATATAATGTTTGGGGGTTCTTAGTAATTTTATAGCAAAAAAACCTGATTTTAACCGATTTTGATGGTAACCACCGAACCCAAAAAACAGGCTCGGTCTTAAAGTGGTTAAGCTTGTTTTTTGGGGCTCTTAATGTTGCTTAACGTACAAACAAGAGCTTAGATGTTAACCAATTTCCCCCAAACTGACCAAAGATTCTCTCTCTATCTCCCTTTCCCCCTTCTCTTTCCCCCTCTACCCCTCTCTCTAGCCCTCTCCCTCTCTTTCACTCATTATCTCTCTCTCCCTCCCTGTTTAAAGGAGAAGTATGGCCTTAGCTCATTTGGCCGTACTTCTCCTTTGGGTCACAGGAGTGCAATCCATTTTGCACTCCTGTGACCTCTTTTCAGTAGAGAGCAGACTAAAGTCCACTCTCTGCTGACGTCACAGGAGTCGGGACGGGCACCGCGTCATAACGACTCCAGGAGTCAAGATCCACCAGGTGCCTGCACTGACAGGCATCTCAGCCCCTCAGCGAGCCGCTGAGAGCCCGAGAAAGCCGATCCCCGCCCCTCCACAGCTCAGCACTCCAGTGAGCGTGGAGGAGCAGAGAGGAGAGATGCTGATTGACAGCCAGCAGCTCTCCGCTTGGGCATCAAACACCACCGATGGCTCGGTTCTCAGTGTTAGAGGCGCCGGGGGACAGATGCAGCATTGCAGCAATGCTGCATCCACCTAGGTAAGTTTTAGGGTTTCACCGATACCACTTTTTTGCCACCGAGTATGAGTACCGACACTTTACCTTTGGTAGTCACCAATATCAATTACCGATACCTAGCGCTAGGGCCGGACTGGCCATAGGGCACTGTGGGCATATATCTGGTGGGCCGGGGCTGCCGGTCCTCATGTGATCTTTGCCGCCCGCCTATGTAAACAGACACATCACTTCACTAGATCAGATATCATACACAGTCAGCCTGACCGGCACCGCATCCCTTCTCATCACCGGCCAGGCTGGTTCCCTTCCCGGGCTGCTCTGTGAGCCGGCGTGGCCATCTGTTAAGCCGAAGAGAGCGGCCGCCAGGAGTCCAGCCCAGGAAAGGTGACCGCCGCCCCACCCGTGACCATGAGCATGCAGAAATAAAGGGGGAGGAGTCTCCCACCGCACCAGCAGCAGACACACAGGAGCAGGAGGTGAGGGGGCCCTGAAATGTCTCCAGAAAAGTAAGTGATTGGAGGACAGTACTGGAAAAAGGTCATACTATATTACTAGAGAAGGAGAGGAGGATAGTACTGGATAAGGACAAAAGGACAATAGGGGCTGTCTCTTTGCTGGACTGGGGCTGTCTCTTTGCTGATAATGGGACTGTCTCTTTGCTGGTCTGGGGATGTCTCTTTGCTGGACTGGGGCTGTCTCTTTACTGGACTGGGGCTGTCTCTTTGCTGGACTGGGGCTGTCTTTTTGCTGGACTGAGGCTGTCTCTTTGCTGGTAATGGGGCTGTCTCTTTGCTGGTAATGGGGCTGTCTCTTTGCTGGACTGGGGCTGTCTCTTTGCTGGTCTGGGGCTTTCTCTTTGCTGGTCTGAGGCTGTCTCTTTGCTGGTGATGGGGCTGTCTCTTTGCTGATGATGGGGCTGTCTTTTTGCTGGTGATGGGGCTGTCTCTTTGATGAACTGGGGCTGTCTCTTTGCTGGACTGAGGCTGTCTCTTTTCTGGTAATGGGGCTGTCTCTTTGCTGGTCTGGAGCTGTCTCTTTGCTGGTAATGGGGCTGTCTCTTTGCAGGTCTGAGGCTGTCTCTTTGCTGGACTGGGGTTGTCTCTTTACTGGAATGGGCTGTCTCTTTTCAGATCTGAGGCTGTCTCTTTGCTAGACTGGGGCTGTGTCTTTGCTGGTAATGGGGCTGCCTCTTTGCTGGACTGGAGCTGTCTCTT
>BLSH010147988.1:7818-19367 GCA_018402905.1 Glandirana rugosa
ACTACGTTGAACTCCAGGTATCTGAAGTTATAATTTGGGAGTTTCAGAGTACGTTTAGCGTGGATTATATCTACGGTAAAGACATGATGAAGACATGTTGAAACATTATCCAAAAGTAACTCGGTTTCAACGTTGTTTCAGTCTGGTTTCAGTATGACTAGGCCTTATCTCCATTTGAACACCGTTTTTTCACGCCATTTTAGCGCAACGTGTTCACACTTTCCCTGGAATTGTTTGTTTTTATCTGGTTTTTAAACCTTTTTTTTTGGATTGTAAAAAATATCAAAGAATATGTTAAAACGTTTTTTCCTTAAAAAGAGGAAGTAACATCAGTGCCTCTTATCGTTGCAACCTCAGTGCCCACCAGTGCCACCTCTTCAGTGCCACTTCATCAGTGTCTATAAGTGCCACCTATCGGTGCCCATCAATGCAGCCTCAGCTCACATCAATGAAGGAGAAAAATTCCTTTTTTGCAAAATTGTATAAGAAACTATAAAAAATGTTAGGTTTTTTTTTCCAAATTTTTGGTCTATTTTTGTTTGTTAAGGTCCCTTTCACACTTGTGCAACGCGATTTTACCGCACTTTTTTGCCACAAGTTTACCTCTATTCCGGATCAGTATGACTTTGGTCTGACTTTGTTGCAACTTTGGCTCAATGAAAACCTATTACAAAGTTGTACAGAAGTAGTACAGAAATGGCATCTATATTAGGTGCGATTTGCATGAGACTTTGAGGGTTTAATATTGAAGTCTATGGACCTCAAGTTGCATCAAAGTTGGACCAAAGTAATGCAGGGACTACTTTGACGTCGGCACGACTTGAAAGTGGTACAGATATGAGAGGTACTCATTGGAAATAATGGGGAACGACTTGTCATGAGACTTTGCAGTCCCAAATCGCAGGACAACTCACACAATTGTGAAAAGGGATCTTAGTAAAACATAAAAAACCCAGTAGCGATTAAATACCCCCTAAAGAAAGCTTTGTGTGATAACATTTTCATTTGGGTACAGTGTAGCATGACCGTGCAATTGTCATTCAAAGTGCGACAGCGCTGAAAGCTGAAAATTGGCCTGGGCAGGAAGGGGGTAAAAGTGCCCGGTAGGCAAGTGGTTAAGATTTAGGAGCCTTTTTTGTAGCATAGGGCAGGTATGCAGTGACGCCAGTGTTTGCGGCACCCTGTACACACGTACACGTTCCTGTCTGGACTTCCATTCATGTCAGTTCACTCATGACTTGCGTTTACCTAAATGCACAATAGAATGCACAGGAGCATTGTGGGCCTACTCTATACAAAGTGCAAGTTGATTCATGTTTAAATTTAGCAAAACAATGATAAAATCTCATTCATATTTCTGCATATAAGTACATGTACATTGCATGTTACTGAAACTTGAATTTCATATTGTATTTCCTAATGTGATTCAGGGAGACCCTTGTGTTTGTAATTGTTGTGACTCTGAACTTCTTCATACAGCTTCTTAATCTGAACTGCAGCTAACTGCGTAGACTTGAAATACACCCGTCTGTGTGAACTGGCCTATCCGTCAAAGATGTGTCATTCTGTCCAGCTAGTTTTGTGATTTATACTCCTCTGCCAGGCAGCACAGGTAGGGGGGTGGCCCCAAATGCACACTTGTCTGCTGACCCACCCCTGCATACCTGTCAGCTTAGGGTGAGCGGCTGTGTCTGTACAGCAGCTGCATCCAATAGAGTTACATCAGCTGCCTGCACGCAGCTCCTGGTGGCTCCGGCCATAAAAGCAAATGGCTGATTCACGCTCGCTTTATGTGTAACGGCACCCGTGTAAATGAGGCCTTAGAGTAGTAGTATTAGTAGTAGTATTAAACCCGAAAGCAAACATGTATTATATTGCAGCTTAGCAATTCCTAGATGTGATGGCTTCATTCGTTTTCTTTTTTTAGGCTTATTTTCTTCTATTTTCAGCTCGTGATCCAGCCATTATGTCTGTTGTTCTTCATGAGAATAAGCGCCCTTCCAGATGTATCAGTTTACAGGGATGAGACAAATCTAACACTGACAGGGGTGCTTACAATCAGCATTTATTTATTAATGTAAAACCTTTATCCCAAAAGGAAAAAGCTATGTGCTGTAACTGATTATAAAGTGTGAGCTGGAGTTTGGCTTCAATTTGTTAGTGTATTTTAAAGTGTTAGGCTGCTTTCACACCGGGGCGGCAGGTCCGTTAGCGGTAAAGCGTCGTTCGTTTTACAGACGCTTTACCGCTGTTTAAGCGGCACTTTGCGGCTGATAGCGGGGTGCTTTTAACCCCCAAGAAGGGGTTAAAAAGGGTTTTAAAGCGCCAGTATTGCGGCGCTTCCGAAGTGCTTTTCAGGTGCTTCAGTAGCGCTGCCCATTCATTCCAATCGGCAGGGGCAGTTTAGGAGCGCTGTATACAGCACTCCCAACCTGCCCCAAAGATGCTGCTTGCAGGACTTTTTTCTCGTCTCGCAAGCGCACTGCCCCAGTGTGAAAGCACTCAGACTCGCATTGGGGTGGCATGAGAGGCAGTTTACAGGCGCTATTTTTAGCGCTAAAACGCCTGAAAACTGCCTCAGCGTGAAAGGGGTCTTACTAAACCAACAAAAGTAAAATCAGTCTGTATATGCAGTAAAGCATGCTTGTTATACTCACTATGGAAGGCTGCTTGATCCTGTCTTCTCTTAACCTTCCCTTCTTCCACTGTCCCCAATCTATCTGCTGACAGAACGGAGCCTTGGGAACAAGCTGCACATGCTCAGTTTGGTGTGTATTGCTAGAGAGTTTTTTTCTTATTTCAGTGCATGTGATCAGCACAAGGCCAATCAGCACTGTCCAGACAGAGGGCCAGGGGTCCTGCAGCCTCATAGGACAAGTAGGGATGAATAAAAATTCCCCCTACAAGCTTTAACCAGACACTGATAGAAATCACAAGACTGCTCTAACTGCTGATGAGAAAAGGTAAAAAGGCCAGTTCACTGTCCTTAAGACTTTAGAGGGGGGGGGCGGGGGGGCTGGATTGTGGCCTGTAGAGTATAAAAAGTCCCAGGCCCAGCATCAGGGAAAATAAACATGGCCTCAGGCTTGGTGGTTAGTAGGATTAGTGGTGCCCTGTGTATGGAGTATTACCCCATCATTGGTATCAGTGGAAAAAACGAGGCTCCACTGTGAGTGTCAGTGGGAGAAATAGTGCCCCAAGGGCCGGATAAAGTCTAGCAAAGGGTCGCATGTGGCCCACGGGCTGCAGTTTGGAGACCACTGCTCTATTATTATACAGCAGGGATATGCAATTAGCGGACCTCCAGCTGTTGCAAAACTACAAGTCCCATCATGCCTCTGGGTGTCATGCTTGTGGCTATCAGTCTTGCCATGCCTCATGGGATTTGTAGTTCTGCAACATCTGGAGGTCCGCTATTTGCATATCCCTGCTATACAGGATTTATATAGCCCCAACAGTTTACGCAGCGCTTTACAACTTGAGGGTAGACGGTACAAATACAATACACTTAAATACAGTAGGAATTAGAGGGCCCTGTGTACAGGGCAACTCCAGGTAGCCATATTACATTGCATTTATAGAAAATTACAGTGGCTGCAGATTGAAAAGGAATGGTAATTTTTAATAGCATTCAATTACGATATGACTTGTGTCGCAATTGTACACACTATATTATTATTTTTTCTTTATTTGCTATTTTTTTTCCCCATGAAAGTGGAGTTACCCTTTAAGGTCAAAAACCCTGAGACTTTACAACCCCTTTTATATAGGTATTTTGTTTAACCAGAGTTTAGTTGTCCCTCTAATTGCCCAAACTAGCCATTGCATACAGTGCAATTCTATCCAGCAGTGAATGAACATGATATTGATGAAACAAAATCTGTATATATGGAATGTTGTCCTGTATATAATGCTGCATTGTATCTATGACATTGTACAATGGAATCAGTGTCACCGTTGACTGGGCGAGTTGAAGTCCCTTGAGCTCAGGATTGGGCATGTATCACAAAGGGCCATCAATTTTACCTCCAGCTACATATGCCTAGGGTCTTGGTGTGCCAGCGTTCCTTGACTTTATGATATTCATTGTTGCTCATGGATACCGGGATCTGTGCTGTAGGCGAAACAGCTGGGCCCCTCGCTTTCTTTTATTTTCCTTCCCACGTGCATTGTATGTGTGCTCGGCAAAGGCCATGTGTTTCCATTATTCATGCTTGTCATGCACGCTACAAAAGCAGGCTAGTTGTGACATATATCTGCTCTGACCAAATGCATTTGTGAATTAGTCAGTGGGGAAATGTAGATGGCCTGAATAGATTTTACCCAGCGAGGGTCATTTAAAACCCATACCCCTCCCTGGTGAAATCGCCCTGATGTCTAAAGCCAGTATTTATAGTATGCCGACGTCAGGGTCATTCTTCTTTGTAATGGGACTCATGTGCGTTTTCATTTGGTGTGTGCTGTGCATTCAATCTTTATATAACACCCTCTCCTGCTCTTGTTATCTAAAATCTGAGCAATCATAATGAGTGCGTCATTGAAGCCTTCTGGACGCGCTAACAATAAGCTGTGCCTGAAAGAATCTTAAAGCGGAGTTCCACCCTTTTTAATAAAAGTGTAGCTGCTGACTTTTAAAGCGGTTTTCTACCCAAAAAAAAGAAAAAAACCTGTAAGGCAAAGGCATAATGAGCTAGTATGCAATGCATACTAGCTCATTATGAAATACTTACCTTAGAACAAAGCTCCCGCAGGGCTGCCCAGTCCCTGCAGAGGGAGCGGACATCTTCGCTGTGTGGATTTTTCCAGGTTGTGCGCGGGAGCCCGTCTTTCCAGTGGACTTTCCGACAGGGTCCTGCGCTATGCGCTGGGCCATCACTGCGCATGCGCCGTAATGTCAGCGGCTGCATTGCAAGTGGAATATCTCCTAAACTGTACATTCATTTTACCTACCTACAATTTTAAATTATTATAGGTCTACCTGTAGGTAAAAATCATTTTTGGGGGTAGACAACCGCTTTAATAATCAGACACTCACCTGTCACTCACCAGGCTTTCCCCCTCCTCCGTGTGGCGCCGGCATCACAAGTGTGGGCACCCGGCTTTGTCTTCAAAGCTGGACGCGCACCGCGAATGCGCGAGCTGCACTGTGAATGGCCAGTGTATCTTCTGGGACCTGTGACGTGTCCCAGAAGATTGCCGAGGGGGGCGGGGGGTGGTGAACTTCCTTCTGCGGCACCAGGAGAGGAAGTGGGACCTGGGATCCCGCCCCCCCCTAAAAAATTATATGCCAATTGTGGTATGTCAGGGGGTCACCTTCACTTAAAACGTTAAAGCAGAAGTTCCACTTTTGGGTGGAACTCCGCTTCAAAGTGTTTCTAAACCCAGTGATATGAAAATAGTCCATCTGCCCCCCCCCCACAGTGCTCACAGCTTATAAATCTTCTTTTTACAATAAAATACTGCCACTATATACCTTTTTGGATGCTCTGTATACCACGGTTAAATGATAAGCTGCATAGTTTCTTCAGTGCTCAGAGTTCAGGTAGGAGGAGTTTTCTACTACAGCCTGTATACACGCCCACATGTGTGATATCAATATCATGTGACCTGGCTAGCTCTGAGAACAAGTAAAAGTTCTCTCCTGCATAAAAGGCACACCTGAGCATGTGCAGATCAGCTACCCTGCCTGTGTTAGCTGGCATTCCCTAGATAGACAGTGCAGGAGGGAAGGATTTATGCATACAGGATAAAACAGCCTTTTTACACAATGCAGAGGATTAACCCCTTAAGTTCCACAGTGAGTATAACAAGCATGTTATGCTGCACATACAGACTGATTTTACTGTTGTGGGTTTAGTAACTTTTTAATTACCTTGGCTTCATTACACCCAGGTATTATATCATTGTGCTGTTCCCAGCATTTTATTTAACATATGCCCTCCAGGGGTATGGCTTAGGTTGATAATGGTAGCTGATTAATATTTAAAGTGCAATGAGTTGCCATTTTCATCCTGCCGCAATTTTAGTTTATATCTGGTTGTCTGGATATGCATTTCGTGCTCACATTTTACAATTCTTTCCAAGGATACGTTGTTACCAAAGTCATATATCTAAGCTAGATTGAACTGTCACACCCCAGCACACTACAATCCAATTCTGACACAATGATAAATACGTTTTCAGTATGTTAAAGGCGCCATTGTGGGAATATTTAAAGCAGCTCCAGGGAATACGGAAAGTCATTCAGCTGCTAATGGTATCCAATAAATTGTGCTAAATTCAGAAAGCCCTTTCACTTTACCTTGGTTTACATTTGACTGAGCAGGACTTTTCAAACACCTCTGCTAGGGACTGCAGCATCTTGCTAGTCATTGGGGTTGATTTACTGAATGCAAATAAATTGTGCACTCTGCATGTGCAGTTGCTTCAGAGCTTAGCTAAAATGATTGTCAAGTCTCTCTCTCTTTTTTTTTTTTTTTTTTTTTTTTTTTTTTTTTTAAATAACAAACCTGTTCTACTTAACTGCTTTGTTGCAGTGGTTTTGCACAGTGCAGCCCGGATCCTCCTCTTCTCACATCCCTGTTCTGAGCTCCTGGCCCCTCCCTCCTGTCAAGTGCCCCCACAGCAAGCAGCTTGCTATGGGGGCACCCAAACTGAGCTGCAGCTCCATGTATCCATTCAGACCCCTCTCTCTCCTGATTGGCTAACTGACTTTGATTGACAGCTGCTGGAGCCAATTGCACCACGGTTGTGTCTCAGCCAATCAGGAGGAGAGTCTCGTGTGGCAGAGGGACTCATGGACATCTCTGGACAGAGAGGGGGCCCAGGTAAGTATTAGGGGGTGTTGGGGAGGCTGCTACACACAGAAGGCTTTTTTATCTGAATGCTTTAAAACAGAACTCTGGGATTTGCAAAAAAAATCCCTCATTAGTACACCCCCCACACCAAACACTAAACAGTTATTACATTTATGAAATTCCTTACCTTTTGAAGGGAAAAGTCCAGCTGAATTTCCAGGAAGTCAGCTTTCTAATTGAAAAAATGCATCATGTATTTTGCTAAGGAGGATCTGTTAGAACAATGATTACATCATATTCTCCCCCTCTCTCTCTCTACAGTAGTCAAACTACATTTCCCATGAATCCTTAGAATGGAAGTGAATGTGGGAGGTACTCTAGGCCTGTACATGTAAATGTGAACTCGCCCACTTCATCATAAAGCGCACCCCTCATTCTGCAGCCACACCGCTGAGCACACAGACAGATAGGTGGTAGTCTTCTAACTGTAAAGCTTGCATGTGCACAATATTTAGCTCATTCTATGTAGTCTACTTTCATTAAATATTACATTCTTCCTCCTTTAGGTTTTCTGTTACTGGCTGCAATCTTCACATGTCATTTCCCCCTCCATCCACAATAACAGATAAACAAATTGCCACTACATGCTTTAATTATTACCAAACTATAGACACAGGCCCATAATAATATATTATGCACACTGTTATCTGCTGTAATAACGGGTGAGCCTCCACTAATGAGGCTGCTTTGGTGAGCTTCCGCTGATGAAGTTGCACTTGTGAGGCTGCAATGGTGAGCCTTCACTGATGAGGCTGCACTAGTGAGCCTCCACTGGAGAGGCTGCAGTGCTGAGCCTCCATTGGTGAGGCTGCAATGCTAACCCTTCACTGGTGAGGTTGCAATGCTTAGCCTCCACTGGTGAGGTTGCAATGCTTAGCCTCCACTGGTGAGGCTGCAGTGCTTAGATTCCACTGCTGAGCCTCCACTAATGAGCCTGTACTGGTGAGGCTGCATGAGTGTCCACTGGCGAGGCTGCAATGCTGAGCCTCCACTGGCAAGGCTGCAATGCTGAGCCTCCACTGGCGAGGCTGCAATGCTGAGCCTCCACTGGTGAGGTTGCAATGTTTAGCCTCCACTGGTGAGGCTGCAGTACGTAGCTTCCATTGGTCAGCCTCCACTAATGAGCCTGTACTGGTTAGGCTGCTGAGTGTCCACTGGCGAGGCTGCAATGCTGAGCCTCCGCTGGTGAGGCTGCAATGCTTAGCCTCCACTGGTGAGGCTGCAATGCCTCCATTAATGAGCATCCACTGATGAGGCTGCAATGGTGAACCTCCACTTATGAGGCTGCACTGACGGAGCTGCACTGATGGGGCTGCACTGATGGAAGCTGCACTGATGGGCACTGACGGGCACTGACAGAGCTGCACTGATGGAAGCTGCACTTATGAGCACTGGGGCATGGTGACACCCCCCTCCCTCTCTATTCTGAACACCAGCAGCTGCATCTCCCATCCTGGCAGCAGCTACAGGTGGCTTTCTAGTATAGCTGGCGTGCTCACAGAGAGGGCTCTGCGTACCAGCTGTGGCACGCGTGCCATAGGTTTGCCATCACTGCTGTAGAGCAAATGCATTTGCAATGTGCACAGTCTATTTGCCTATTGTGTTAGAAATGACTCTGCATGCCAGTCATAAATGAAACTAAAACTACAAGCACAAAAGTGAAACATCACTCAACATACATGTATAGAAATATGCTGCGTTGATTCATATACCAAAAAAAAAAAAAAGCAACAACCAAATCAAAATAGTGCTACATATAAACCTGTGTATAATAATGATCCAAAATCACCATATAATATTCCTTGATACAAATGTCCATGAATAAGGTTGTGATGCAATCCACCAATTCACAAGTTCACCGTTCAATTAACTGAGAACTGATTGTGTGATAGCAGACACCTCCACCAATCCCCTTTTGGGCACACAATCACCGTATTGGTGATCAGGGGCAGACTGACAACACTCAAGGCCCCCGGACCAAATAAAGCGTGGGCACCCTGTCAGGCCCCACCCACGATCCACCCCTGACCTCGCCCCCACATTTTGCACAAAGTACAACAGAGAGTCTGTTAGAAAGCATCCCCTCCAGGCCCCATTAGAAACTACAAAGGAGTATAATGGGTCCTGGAATGGGCCTCTTTCTAACAAAGTGTACAGTGAGCACCTTTATTCACTGGTCCTCACAGGACCTCCTCCTTGTGCCATGACTCTCACCCCTGTACATTACACACTTCTGACCTCCTGAACCCTGTACATTGCACACCCCTGACCCCTGCTCCCTGTACATTGCATACTCCTGACCCCTGCATGATACACACTCCTGACCCCTGCACCCTGTACATTACATATTCTTGACCCCTGCACCCTGTACATTATACACTCCTGACCCCTGCACATTACAAAGTCCTGAACCCTGCACCATGTAGATTACCTGCTTCTTAACACCTAAACACTGTAAATTGCACACTTCTGACCCCTGCACCTTGTACATTACATACTTCTGGCCACCCGCACCCTGTTCATTGCACACTGTATATTACACACTCGTGACCCTTGCACCCTGTCCATTACAAACCCCTGACCCCTGCATCCTGTACATTACATACTCCTGACCCCTCCACCTTTTTCATTATACTCATGCCCCTGCATATTACACACTCCTGACTCCTGCACCCTGTATGTTACGTACTTCTGACCCCTGCACCCTGTACATTACACACTCCTGAACCCTGTACATTACACACTCCTGCACCCTGTACATTACATACTCCTGGCCCCTGCACTTTACACACTCCTGATTCCTGCATCATGTAAATGACATACTCCTCACCCCTGTACATTACATACTTCTGACCCCCGCACCCTGTACATTACACACTCTTGACCCCTGCACCATGTAGATTACCCACTCCTTAACCCCTAAACCCTGTAAATTGCACACTCCTGACCCCCTGCACCCTGTACATTACACGCTCCTTACCCCTGTGCCCTGTACATTACACGCTCCTGACCCCAATGCCCTGTACATTACACGCTCCTGACCCCAATGCCCTGTACATTACACGCTCCTGACCCCAATGCCCTGTACATTACACGCTCCTGACCCCTGCGCCCTGTACATTACACGCTGCTGAACCTTCACCCTGTAAATGACATAGTCCTGACCCCTACACTATGTACATTGGTGCTACAGGGACTACAAAGGAGTATAATGGGACCTAGAGGGTGTTGGAGGTCTCTCTCTCTAACAGTGTCTATTAGACAGTCTGTTAGAAAGCATCCCCTCCAGGCCCCATTAGACACTACAGCAGAGTCTAATGGGACCTGGAATGGGCCTCTTTCTAACAGAGTGTACAGTGAACACCTTCTATCACTTTGGTCCTCACGGGACAACCCTCCTTGTTCCATGACTCTCACCCCTGCCCCAACCTCTGACAAGGTAGAAATACAATTGGCACTGTGAAGCGCTCCTCTTACCGTAACTATGGGTTCTGTAGCTGTGGCTGGCTGGCTCCTGTGGGTGGCTGGCTGGCACCCTGGCTCTGCTGTGGGTGGGTCACTGTGAGTGGCTGGCTTGCACCCTGGCCCTGCTGTGAGTGGGTCACTGGCACCCTGGCCCTTCTGTGGGCGGGTCACTGTGGGTGGCTGGCTTGCACCCTGGTCCCTAGCCCTCCTATGGCTGGCTGGTGGTGTGTCCTCGACCTCTCTGTTCCAGTGCACTGTTTGCTGAGGTGAGAGGTAGCGTCCTTTGCCCTACCGATATCTGGGTAGAACTAGAAGAAGCTAGCCCAGGAGTCCTGGGCTGCCTTCTTCTACCCGGGCCGGGCCCCCTTCCTATAATCATCACTAGTGTGTACTGGGGCTTGGCTGGGCCTGAAAAAGATGGTCACTGTGGGCTCACGACCACACGTTTTTTTTTCTTCCACTCACTCCCTGGTCCGACCCCCGTGAGTTCCAACAGGCAGCGCCGGTGGGCCCACCTCGGCCGTGCACTTGGACCATGGCCGTATAGCCCGACCGGTCAGCCCGCCCCTGGGTGTGATGATGGGGGGGGGGTGCAGTGTGATAATCATAGAATATAATAGAGTAATTTGTTGGGGGATCAGAGAAGGGGGGTATCACAGTCGGTGTACAGTAAAGGGTGGAGGAATGTTCAGGGGGGAGCGGGGCAGTAACAATGATAGCCTGAGCTGTCATTTCACAGCCCCCCCGATATTCAGCTGAAGTATCCTGTACAGCCAGAGGGGGGAGCAGTATATGTAATAATTGGGGTCCCTGTGTATGATTGTGGGGTACATTGTATGCATTGATAGTATGGGGGGGGACACTCGCTGACTGATGTACCTCCTGTGAAGAGCGATCAAGCACGGTCTGGGAAGAAGTCGGGCGATCTGTACATTATCCTCTGATTTCCTTCAGCCCGCCACACCCCATATCACTCACCTTCTTCGCTCTCTCCTCTGTCCGCATACACCGCACACATCTTCATGGAGACCTACATCAACAATCACCACAGCAACCGGGGGGCGGAGCTTCCTCCACAGCCAAAACTGGGCCTGCTGCTAGGGGCATACCTAAAGCATTTGGCACCGTGGCGGATACTATATCTTGCACCCCACCGGGGGGGGGGGGGGGGGGGGGGGGGGGGGGGGGGGGGGGGGGGGGGGGGGGGGGGGGGGGGGGGGGGGGGGG
>BLSH010147988.1:20649-34738 GCA_018402905.1 Glandirana rugosa
GGGCTCCTACGCACCCACCCTTTAAACTTGGGTCATCTCTTTTCGACGTCTGTCGGACACGGACGCACCCCCCCATTAAATCGGGAGTCCGCGCAGAGCCCCCCCCTTACATCAGAGTCCACACAGAAGCCCCCCTTAAAGTCTGCAGAATTTCCCCTTTAAGGGGGAGCTCTGTGGACTCTAATGTAAAGGGAAACCTTGGGGATCTGATGTAAGGGGTGTTCTGGGAACCCTGATTTAAGGGGGATTGCTGTGGACTCTGGTCTAAAGGGGACTTTGCATCAAAGTCAACAGAGCACCCCTTAAATTAGTTTTATACAGTGGGAGGCAGGAGAGAGGGTGAGCTTACTCATCCCAGGATGGAGGCTCAGGCACAGGCTGTCTGCAGCTTTTCTCTACTGGGTTCAAATTTCCCACCCACGCATCCTCGGGGAGTTTGGGCGAAGCAGACTCAGGAGGAGAGGGGCGGGAGGAAGAGGAGCAGATACGTTCTCTCTCCACGCGCGTCTGTGCGGAGGCAGGAGGGTGAGTCAGCGCCGGTGTTCTGACGAATACTGCCTCCCGCCAAAGAATGCCTCTGATGGGTCTGCTCATGCGCAGTACCAACGTGCATGCACTGTGTTGACGTCACGCCACCTGATCAACATATCAGCTGGAGTGACGTTTGGTACTGTGCATGCGCAGACCCATCGGGAGCATTTTTCGACTGGAGGCCTTTTTCAATAGAACCACCGGCTCTGAGGCTGAGCTGTGTGTGAGAGAGGCACAGCTCAGCCCTGCAGCATTTAACCTCGGAGGAAACACAGGCATGGCCGCACAGTGGAAGGTGAGCAGTAAGGATGGGCTCAGGCTTGTTTGCAACCGAATGTGCCCAAATCCGCCAGGAAGTGAACCCTGCACTGCGGTAATCACAGGCAGTGAGACATTTCCCCGATTTGCGGCTGCAGTGATCGGGGAATGTCTCACTGCCTGTGATTAGCACAGTGCAGGGTTCACTTCCTGGCAGGCTCGGGCACATTCTGTTCCGAACAAGCCCAAGCCCATCCTTAGTGAGCAGCAGCCACGACCTGTGTTAACCCTGTCCAGGCAGCGGTCACCGATTACCTCCCACTGTGCGGCCTTGTCATCAACGGGCCTGGGCACTGGGGCCCGGAAAAGATGGTAGTTTTTTGTCCCTGGGCTGGACCCAGAGTTCCAGCAGGAGGTGCCGGCAGGCCCCCTTCTGAGGCCGGATGGTCAGTCCGCCCCTGTTAGTGATTGACCCTTATTAGAAAGATCTTATTGCACCTTTTAATCAAATCAGTCAGAATCCACAAACCCAACTGGACTCTCCCATGGCTCAAACAATAGTTTCACAGTTAGTAAGGTTGAATAAAGACACTAGTCCAGGGGTAGGCAACCTGCGGCCCTCCAGCTGTTGTGGAACTACATTTCCCATGAGGCATTGCAAGGCTGGCAGTTACAATTGCTCCCAGAGGCATGATGGGACTCGTTTTGCAACAGCTGGAGGGCCGCAGGTTGCCTACCCCTGCACTAGTCCATCCAGTTCAACCTGTGTGTGTGTGTTCGTGTAGAAAATAATTTACCATATTCCTATATATTGTGTTCACTAAGATGCATGTTCAAGAGTCTTTTAAAACTATCAATACTTCAGCTGACACCACCAATTGTGGAAGAGAGTTCCACATCCTTATCGCCCTGACAGTGAAAAACCCCCTACGCAGTTTAAGGTTAAACTGCTTCTCCAATCTCATTGTGTGGCCCTGTGTCTTCTTGCACTCCTGAGACTGAATATTTTCCTCCCTAAGATGGAGTTGCCATAGATATTTGTATATCGCTATCATATCTCTTTTTTTAAGCGTCCCTCCTCCAGAGAGAATAAGTTTAGCGCTTGTAGTTGTTCCTCGTAATTAAGGCCCTCCGGCCCCTTTATTCATTTTGTTGCCCTTGTTCTACCACTTGAGCCAATTTGTCAAAAAGTGGGCAATACCGTCATTTCCGGCAGTTACAGCCCATGCGCCCATGTCCAGTTGCACATGCGTCCCACCTCCTGTGATTCTTTTACGGAAGTGATGCTGGGGACATTAGAAGAGAGAAAAAATTATAGACCATGGATGTGGACACAGGTGAAAGTGGTCGGTGAAAAGAGCTCACTCGGCCTCCCGTCATTATTATAACAAACTCTGTATCAATGTGGAAATTGGGGAATGACCTTGGACACACCGGAAATGACGCAATTTGGCTTTTTGACAAATTGGCTAAAGTGACAGTACAGCCCTTCTCTGAACTCTGTCCAGTTCCAGCACATCATTTCTGAGGACTGGTGACCAGAACTGGACGGAATACTCCAGATGTGGCCGAACCAGAGTTTTATAAAGCTCCGGCGTTAAAACATGGATCAGTGCTCAAAAAAAACAAACAAAACAAAAGCTGATATAGTGCTCACTGAGGTATTTTATAAAAAAAAAAATTAAAAATAAGAAAATGCATGCACATAATTCACGGACATTTGTATAAAGGAATAGTATATGGTGGTTTTGGATCATGAATATACACAGGTTTATAAGTAGCACTATTTTGATTTGGTTGTTGATTTTCTGGTATATGAACCAGTGCAGAATATTTCAATACAAATCTACCCCATTGTGTGCCACCTGACTGCTTTCCCCAGTTGTGCTACTAGTGCTTCCGACGGAATGTAGTAAGGCTGGTACTGGTACATGAATGAATTCTTTCACAATAATCAAGGATGTGTACTATGGGACCATAGAGAAACTTTAATAGGTGAAGCTATTCATTCCTAATCTGCAGGATCATGGGTTCAGGATTAGGTGTTCCCAGAACAGCAGGTTGCTGTCAACCCATGAATTTTACACAATACTGCATGATGTACTTAGACATTTGCAGGATAACCTTGGATAGGTACACTAGTTCTCCTGTATGCATTGCCCTGATTTATTTACCTGACTGGGGTGGACTTTCATCATAAAGTCTCACCAAACATTGACTTATTGCTCCTGTCCTGTTACACTTAGTCCAGTCTTTCTAGGCAGTGTTATTGCTTAGATAACGTGGTCAACAGCTACCCCCTTCCCCCTAACTCTGTTCGACAAAAGATCAAGCAATAGATTAATTGTTATAGCTGTGATTGACAGCACTTGTCCCTGGAACTAGGCACTTCCCCGAGACAAGCGGCGTCACTAGGTATGCAGGGGGCGCGGGTGTGTCATTTGCACATTCCACCACCTCTTTCTCTTCATTGGTTGCATGTAGGATGCAGGCAGCTGGGCCAAACAGCATCATCAGTTGCTAGGATGCAGGCGGCCAGTTTGCACAGTGTTTAATGTTTCTATGGTGTGGGCAGCTTGGATGCCTTGGCCATAGTAACCATAGAAGTTATGCGGCCCAGCTTCCTACATCCTAGCAACCAAAGGTGCTGTGTGGCCCCACTGCCTACATTATAACAACCAATGATGTTGTGTGGCTACCTGTGCCCTTGCAAGCAAGGACACTGTGTGGCCCGGCCTCCTGCTTCCTAGCTAGGGTTGCCACATCATCCCTTTAATCCAGGACACATACTAATTACACAGGTTCTGTGGCTGATTAAGGTGGTAATTAAACTCACTTGGTGCCTCATCTGCATTAAATTAGCCTCAGAACCTGTGTAATTCATATGTGTCCTGGATTAAAGGGAAGATGTGGCAACCCTATTCCTAGCAACCAAAGATGCTTAGCAGTCCAGTCGCACTGTAATCATTACAGTGCAATCCCCTTTATACTACAGTGCCCCCAGCAATCACAGCCTACGCCATCACAGTGCCCCTGCAGTCTGCCCCCCCCCCCCTTCTTCTCTAACATGACACATCCCCATTCTAATCTCTGCCTCCCCTGCACAAAACTCTGGGCAGAGGCTGTGATCAGTCAGTGTGCCCTCTCCTGGCTCCCCCGCCCGCCTGACGATATCATCCTATCAGCAGGGCAGGGGCAAGAGGAGCTCTGCATTCCGATCTGCAGCTTCTCCTGCCCCCTGCCCTGCTGATTGGATGACATCATCGGCCATGTGGGTGAAGGAGCCGGGAGAGGGCACACAGGCATGGCCGCACAACAGGAAATGAGCGGCGGCTGCAATCTGTGATGGCCCTGGGTGGACCGCAGTCGCCACTCATCACCTGCTGTGTGACCCAGTCATCAACAGGCCACGGACCGGCACCACTCCGCAGGCCCGGGGATTGGGGACCCCTGCTTTATAGTCCCACTGTATGTAGGAATGTAGCCACCCTCTCTTGCTCTCTTCAAGAATAGACTATGGACTATCACTATGGCATGTGTAATGTGCAGAGAAGTTCATATGACCGCAACTTACATCTACTGTTTGTTCCAAACAAACAGAAGTAAGGGGGGAAAGGATTGCTTATGGAAGACATCACAGTGAGGCAGAAAAACACAATATGAAACAATTTTATGAAAGAGTTTGGAGGACCATTAAGAAGTGGACGCATACAGATTGTTTTTGAATAATAACTTTATTGCTTAGTATAGGTCTAATAATTTGAACGCACATAAGCCAATGTGACAGCACCTTATTGGTATACCCCAAAGAGATCAAATCACCAACTTAAAAAAAACATTGCAGGTAAAGGCACAGAAAAAGCAAGTGTGTGTGCGCGCCTCTGAACCTGCCACCAAATTTGACTACTACGGCCATCCAGCCAACCTATCAACCACCTTCTGAAAAGTGATCCACTGTTGATGGCTTTTCAGAGGGGTGGCAAGGGCTGCTGCTGTTAGAGATCTATTCCCAAATGGTTAATTCTTTATATGTAGATCAACGTCATTCCAGTCCATTTCTCCAGGAACATTTGTGTAACTTGTCCGACAGGTAAGAGTAAAGAAAACCCAGTGTTTACAAGAATATAAATGCGTACATTCGTTTTCTGAATACTCTCTATAAAAATGTGTTCATTTGCAAGGAATAGTTTGTGTATGTGTTTTTCTTAGCTGCCTTATCTCATTTTAGCTATGCACTTATACCATCAAGCTGAGGTTCTGCGCAGATGAAGCAGCTGCTGTCTGAATACAATTGCCTACGACGTGCACTGCACAGCTAAACTTTGTGTTATTTCAGGTCAGGCAGCATGCAGCTCTACCTGAAGGTATAAATATGCATACACGGGAGGACTGAGCAGCTACTGTAGCATATCTACATCATCTAGAAGTGGAAATGTATTTTTAATAAGACTGTCACATTTGACCGGAGTCTCATGTTTACTTCCTTGCTGTTTCATATTTTATTTTTTATAAATCAAATTATCACAAATAATTCTAAATGTTTCATTAAGCTTCTCAAATATTTCTGCACTCTTCAAAAAAATCTGAAGCGCTGAACAGAGATTCTCTGCTTTAGATGTACACTATGTCAAGTCAAACCTGGAAAGAGATGGGTAGAATGTAAACCCCTGCTGGGTTTTCCCGTTATCCAGGGTTCAATTAAATACACTTCTCCCTGCTTAGAGTGGCACTACACTTTGGTTTAAAAAAACGATTTTATTCAAGTATGTATTCTTAAAGTGGTTCTAAAGTCAAGACATTTTTTATCTTAATGCATTCTCTTACTTAAAGGGATTGTAAAGTCAGTAGGTTTTTCTTTTTTTATCTTAATGCATTCTATGCGTTAGATAAAAAGCCTTGCATGCGCAGCACCCCACCCCCCCAGCCCCCTAACACTTATCTACTCCAAGATTCTCCCTCCTGATTGGCTGATTTCCAGCAGCAGCGCCATTGGCTGCCGCTGCTGTCAATCAAAGTCAGCTAGCCAATCAGGAGAGAAAGGGGACGGGGTCGGGTCGGGGTTCCGGGTCCGAATGGACACACGGAGCTGTGACTTGGCTCGGGTGCCCCCATAGCAAGCTGCTTGCTGTGGGGGCACTGAACAGGGGGGAGGGGCCAGGAGAGCAGAAGAGGGATCCGAGAAGAGGAGGACCTGGGCTGCATTGTGCAAATCCACTGCAACAGAGCCGGATAAGTATAACATGTTTGTTATTTTTATAGGAAAAACTATACAATCACTTTAAGTTAAAAATGTCCCACTACCTGTTCTACCCCCCCCCCCCCCATCCCTAAAAACTTACCTGGCTCCTCTCACTGCTCCAGCGCTGTCTCAGCTGCAGCCCCACTCCTCTCTCTTTGTGGTCTCACATTAGACACGGAGGGCAGAGGAAGCCATAGTCTCCTGCTGCTGTCAGTCAAACTCCTGTGAGTGGGGGGCATGGCCTACTGGTGCTATATGATTTATGTAAATTAATGGAGAAGTATGGCCTGGGCTGGTTTGGCCATACTTCTCCTATGGGTCACAGGAGTGGAATTCAGTTTGCACTCCTGTGACCCGTTTTCAGCAGAGACTCTGTGCTGACGTCACTGGAGTCGGGACAGGCACCGCGCCATCGCGACTTTAGGAGTCTGGATCCGCCAGGTGCCTGGACCGATGGCCGAGTGACAGCCAGCAGCTCTCCTCTCTGGTATCAGAGAGAACCGAGGCATCAGTGGTGTTTGATCGCTCGGTTGTCAGTGTACAGGCGCCGGGGGAAAAAAAGTAAGTATAAAGGGGGAAAAAAATCTGAAACCCATACTTCTCTTTTAACACTTCTCAATTTAGTATCACTTTAAGTGTACACCTGTATGAAGGCTGTGTTCGCCTGCATGGGGATAAACCAATTTTCCATGCATCCCTATGCAGGCAGTCCCATTGATGTCCGTTTATGCCAGTGGTTCTCAACTCCTGTCCTCAGGACCCACTAACAGGCCAGGTTTGCAAGATAACTGAAATACATCACAGGTGATATCATTTGCTGCTCAGTGATTGCAGAATTCTAGTCTGCATCTCCCCAAGGTAATACTTAAAATCTGGCCTGTTGGTGGGTCCTGAGGACCGGAGTTGAGAACCACTGGTTTATGCAGAAACAACCACTGCTTCCAATTTGACAGCTGTGTAGGTGTGGCTGCATGCGGGTCTTCGAACACAGACCGTGTGTGTTTGGGGACCCGCATGTACACACACCTGCACAAATGTCTCATTGTCTTCATGTTACCCCTTGTAGGTTACAGGCCTGTCTGTGATATCAGATTGGGAGAAGCAGCTGTGTCTGTGCAGCCGCTGAGTCCCAATTGACATCAACAGGACTGCCTGCATGGGGATGCATGTAACACCTGTGCATGCTCGTGTGGCCACACACTGTCCTTGCACTGGTGTACGCTTAAATATGTCCCTTTGAACAAGGCCTAACACTTAGGGCCCATTCACACCTATGCATTGCAGTGCCTTTCATTTTAAATGAATGCATGAATGCAACACTATGCACAACATGGTGTGTTATGCAACACAACACAGCATAGAGATGTGAATAAGCTCTTATACATGTACAGTAGGCGTAACTCTAGAATTATTTGTTATTAGGATTGCACCGATATTGGTGCTGATACTAAGCATTTGCACGAGTATTGGTACACGTGCAAATTCTCCAATACCTGGAGCCGATACTTTCAGGCTCAGTTCTCTCAGCTGTTAGGAGGATTCCCCCACTGACAGCTGAAATGTAAAAAAAAAAGCTGCCAGTTATTGGTTGATAAGAAGTGGGGCCGCAGTGTCCTTAACCACTTCAGCCCCGGAAGGATTTCCAGCTTTAGGACCGGAGCCCTTTTTGCGATTCGGCGATGCGTCGCTTTAACTGACAATTGCGCGGTCGTGCAACGTTGTACCCAAACGAAATTTGCGTCCTTTTTTTCCCACAAATAGAGCTTTCTTTTGGTGGTATTTGATCACCGCTGCGTCATTTCTGATCGCCGCTATAAACAAAAGAAGAGCGGCAATTTTGCAAAAAAACCCAAATTTCTTACTTTTTCCTAAAATACAAATCCAAAAAAAAAAATATAAAAAAACATTTTTTTTCACCGTTTTTGGCCGATTTATATTCTTCCTCATATTTGCGATAAAAAAAATCGCAATCGGCGTTTATTGATTGGTTTGCGCAAAAGTGGTCGCGTTTACGGATGATGAGAATTCATTTTTGGGGTTTTTAATTTTTTTTTTATTTTTTACTAAAAATGGCGGCGATCTGCGATTTTTTGCGGTACTGCGATATTGCGGCGGACATGTCGGACCATTTTGACACTTTTTTGGGACCATTGGCATTTATACAGCGATCAGTGCTATAAAAATGCACTGATTACTGTGTAAATGCCATTGGCAGTGAAGGGGTTAACCTGCAGGGGGCGCGCTAAGGGTTAACTATGTTCCCTGGGCGTGTTCTAACTGTATGGGGGATTGCCTAGCTGGGGAAGGGAAGTGGTCACAGCCTTCACGTAAAGGAAGGCTGTGATCACAGCCCTTCCCCCTCACACAGAGCGGAGGTCCGTGTTTACATACGCGGACCTCCGCTCACTCGCTCCGGGGGGGCCATCGCGGGTAGCCGGCGGCAATCAAAGCCGCCGCACCCGCTCCCCGGCCCCCCCTGGACACAGTGAGCGCGCGGGCGCGCCTCCGGCGGCGCGCGCACGCTCACTGAACTCGTTCCCGCAGCCGCCGTCGTATGACGGCGATTTGCGGGAACGAGCCACTTTGCCGCCGTCAGATGCCGATCGGCGGTCGGCAAGTGGTTAAAGCGGAGGTCTGCCGTCCCTTTAAAAATTAAGGGTCAGCAGCTACACATGCAGTAGCTGCTGACTTTTAACTTTAGGACACTTACCTGTTCTGGAGTCCAGCGATGTCGGCACCGTCACCAATCTGCGGATTGGCTGGTCGTGTTCTGCCACCGCCATAGGGGGTAAGGGAACTTGGAAGTGTAGCCTTTCGGCTTCACGGCCGGGCCCCTACTGCGCACGTGCGAGCCGTTGCAGCGCTTTCTCACTGGCCTGGCGGCAGAGGAGGAGGGAGCCGGGCTTTTGACATAATCGGCCTGGACTCCCGGATGTAGGAACAGAATACCTGTCAAAGACCGGTATCCTCTCTCCCCTCCCCCCCGAAAGGTGCCAAATGTGACAACTGAGGTTGGGTAGGAATCCAACAAGCGGAAGTTCCTCTTTTTGCTGGAACTCTGCTGAAACAACCAATGACTCATTCAGCTGTCTGTGGGGTTCCCCTGTTGACAACTGTAGTGTAAACAAACTCCTGTCAATTGGAGATGTCAAAAAAAAAAAAAAAGAGCAGCCAGGCAATGTTTATCAACAACAATGCTCAGCTGCTGAAACAGAAAAATACATTGTTTCTTTTTGTATCTTTCTGTTCATCTACAGATCAAAGAGATGAACTTCGATCTGCAGATTAAGTCCGTTTTTAAAGCAACCTGTTAAGTAAAGAAACCTTTTTAAATTTTTTTTTTTTTTTATTAACAATGTTCTTCTGTTTAACCCCTTATTAACTCTTAATTAACTCTTTATTCTCCTTCTGCATTTAATTATTATTTGCTGATTTTTTTTGTTCACTTCTATTTTATAAGCTATGAATAATAAACTTTTTTTGTTTGCTTTGTTCGTTAATATTTTTACACCCTTAACATATATTTACATGCTTCACAATCAAAAAAGCATAAAATTAGAAAAATTGGTATCGGCAAGTATTAAAAAAGTATCGTTGCTTGTACTCAAAAAAATACATAAAAAATGGTATTGTGCATCCCTATTTTTTTATCTATTATAACAATTGTGTTGTCCGTCTAAATTACAGCCAGGTCATGCAGGCTGTATGTTGAATTTGCAGAACTGGTGGTGGTGTGCTGAATGGGTGATGTCTGTTAAGCACCATTGCCTGCGGCAGGGATGTCAACATTACTGCATGTAAACACTTGAAAGGAAAAGTATTTTTGTCTTTCTACAATATAAAGGATTTCCTGATCTCTTGTGTTTACTGCTTTCAGTCTACTGTCCAGGCAGAAAATACATCAAAATGTTTATGTAAGGAAACAGTATGGGACTGTATTGTTCAGGTGATGATCAAATGGACAGATGACCTACAGGGTGTAACCTGAAGACAAATGAGTATGTATCAAATACAACAGCTGGAGGTCATAGTTTGTAGAGCCTTTCAGAGACGGTTTACACTTGAGCGGCGCAACTTGCAGGGCAAAGCAAGTCGCCTCGCTCGAGGCGACCTCAGCGCGGCTTGCAAGGAGACTTGTATCCATAGAAGTCAATGCAAGTCGCGCTGAGGTCGCCCCAAAAATAGTGCAGGAACCTTTTTCTAAGTCGGAGCGACCTGAGTCGCTCCTATTAGAACGGTTCCATTGCACTGCATGGAGACGACTTTTCAGGCGACTCAAGTCGCCTGACAAGTTGCCTCAGTGTGAACCCGGCTCTAATAGGGGAAAAAAGGTGAAAAAGATCAGCGCTGAATAAGTGATAAAATGTGCAATCAAAAAGCAGCCAGCAAAAAGGAAATCTCGAAACCTCAGTGCAAATAATATAAAAAAACACAGCGCTCCATTAAAACAAGTCTAATAAGTGAAAAAATATTTAGTACACAAAACCTATTGAGTCCATCAACTTCAAAGGAACTTCTGCTGTATCATAGAAATATATCCTCAGAAGCAGGTGAAGTGACCACTCACCAGATGTAGATTCTGCCTCTATTAAGAGGACAGAAAATGCATTTTGGTGTCCACACAATGTGAAGAATTTTCCAAATTATCACGTCCTCATCCCATCCACCGGCATTACCAAGGGAGGAAAAAAGAACACAACATGGTGCAGTATGCCAACACTCATATGAAGAAACACAACAGTGGAGAGGGGGGAGTATTCACCTGTGCCAGGTAGACAAATGTGGTAACACCGTGTTGCATATCACCATCACTAGGTGAAGTGCTAACTCCACCAGATGGTGTATGTAATATACACCCAATACTCCATTGCATTCGAATGTCCTCACGACACATTAGTCTCAAGGCATAGCTTCCAGATGATCATGCAAGGAGTTATCAGCCATAATAATAACACCACAATTATCCCATAAATGAAAAAAAAAAGGGTATCATAGCGTAATATGTCTTTTAATATAAAAAAATTAAAAATACAAGCGAATAGGTAGTGTAGACTAAAGTATACAATAAAATTGTTCAAGTGAGCCTCTTGACAAGAAACGCTAGTCACAGCTAAACACAGCGTTTTGTGTCCATTCAGTCTGGAGATTTACGCAGTAATGCCACAGGGTACAGCCAGCCTGGTGACCTGACATTTCTATACTGCCGGTAAAGCAGGGTGTTCTGAACGGCTAGCTTCTGTCAAAGGGTCATCCTGGAAAACCAACATTTGATCAGCGCTTTCAGCCAATGGCTGCAGCACTGATCAGTGTAGTCTGATGTGGGGGAATCCCCCCTGACAGAATTCAATAGCGCAGCTGGAGAGATCATTCAGTCAGGTGCTAGAATTTGTACTGCGTTCAGGCTGCCTTTGTTTTGGTGTCTGCATAAGCTCAAGCTGCGTCCAGGCCTATAGAAGTGGATGCAGATGCAGCAACTGCATGGACACAGCTGCATATGAAAATCTGACATCCAGGTTGGATTGGCAGTACAGCCCCAAATGCACACTGTCTGCTTTCAGGGTCATGCAACCACTCCTGCATGGACGCTAAATGTGGACATGGAGCCATCCCCATGCAGCCGCTGCATCTACATCCACTGCTATAGGCCTGCACGCAGCTTGGAGAAGATACAGTTGTCAAAACAAAGGCTGTATGTGCAGTACAGGTGCCAAATCCCAACTGAATGAGGCAAAAGTGTAAGCATAACTAGGATTATGAAAGACCTGGGGTACCTTAGGATCCAACAGAGAAACAAATTCTGTGGTGAGCATAGTGCACTCATGCAAAAGGTGTGCATGACTAGATTGTACTTCAACCCATGTTTATGCATAACAATATCTTAAGGGTGTCTCCACCTCCATGGCAGTATACAAATCCGGGAATGTCAGCCTCTACAGCTCAGGTTTCTGTGCACTTCGTAAGCCTAAATTTGAAGAGAGCTGGAGTATGATAACAATCTTTCATAGTGCTTTTTTCGCTTCTCATTTACAAAAAAGGTACTGTGAAGGACTGCTATTGGACTCCAGCTCTCTCTTCAAATTAAGGCCACATTTTCACCTGAGAAATTTGAAGCACTTCACTGGTCGACACTAGAATTTCCATTATATTCATTGGTGGCCATTCACGCTCAAGTGTAGTGTCACTTGAAGCTCGCTACTCTCAAAAGCACAGGAGCTTCTTTTGTGACCGTCATGCGTTTTGGCCCCAATATACTTCAATGGGAGCGCATGAAAAAGCACATGTATCACAAGTTTTCTTTCCTAGTAACTACATTTCCATTGGCTATATATAATAATAAAAAAAAAGCACTCAAGGCTGAAATTTGCAAAACGTCCGCACAAACACTCATAAAGAACACTTTGAAAATGACTAGGGATTTTCAGCGCAATTGTAAATAGGGCCTAACAGTTGGAATGGCTTGAAAGTGAATGATTAAAGAGACCTATGCCTGTTTGCTGTATACACTTCATGCATATGTCACAGTTCTTGCACCCACAAAATGCTGCTAATTACTGTGCCACAAGTGACACATATAAACCTCAGCACAATGGATCATTTTACTAAAATGAAACCCTTACATTACATATGTTTTTCTCTACACAAAAAGTTATCAATTTGTTTGAACCTGCCATAAAAAAAAACCTTAATAAAGCAGCAACTGTTGGGAGAGAAAGCAAGAGAGAGAGGATAAGAGGGAGAGGGGGCATTTATAGAGAGAGGGAGAAAAAGCAAGAGAGAGGATGGAGAAGGGAGAGATGGCAGAGTGAAAGTGAGAGGGAGAGAGAAAGAAGGAGGGAGTGAGAAGATAGAATGGGGGGTGTTAATACTGGGAGAGTAAAAAGAAGGGAGGGATGGAATGTGATGGGGGAGCGGGATAGAAAGGGGAACAACAAGGTGGCTGTGTTTTATTTTATCGCTCTGACATGGTGCAAATTTCATGCAGTGCAAACTGGACCACATTTACTTCAGAAGGTTTAGTGTTCACTGACACGGGAAGGGATAAAGAGTCAGTTTAGGTAGTGCCAATCTTAAACATATTAGTCTGATTTCTTTGCACAAAAATCAGACACCGATTATCATAAACCCGAGCAGAGAGACCTCTAAACCAGTGGTTCTCAACCCTGTCCTCAAGTACCCCCAACAGGCCACGTTTGCAGGTTTTTCTTTATCTTGCACAGGTGCTTTAAATCAGTCAATGGCTTGGTATTTTGGACAGCTATTTTATCTAAGAGAAATTCCCAAAACATGGCCTATTGGGGATACTTGAGGACAGGGTTGAGAACCACTCCTCTAAACAATGCTTTGTAACTTCCCTCCTCATCCTTAGTTGACTCCCGTGTTTACACCTGCTCCGAGTCTGTGCGGCTATGCTTCCCATCCAGTGAGTTGCACCAATTGCTGGCGTCTTGCTTTTTCCTCTAAAATTATGTTATTAGCTACAGGGGATGGAGATAGAGTTTGTTGTAGTGCTTTGCCATAAATCTGCTGGCTGGCTTCTCCTTTCTACAGATTTTAATGAACAAGAGAATATAAGTTTTCTCCTACGTTCACTGACAGACGCAGCTCTTCATGACTTTGTGGGTTTTATGTTCGTCTTACCAGGAGTTAACTAGGCAGGGAAAGAATTCAGCTGGCCCCTCCCCTGGGGGCCGTCCTCCTTTCCTACATTAAAACCCCCCTCCCAGAGGAGCTCTCCAGTTTCAATGCCTAGTTTGCAAGGAGTTGACCTGGCTTCCCTATGGGAACTGCGGTCCTATTGTGACCATTTTTTATTTTCTTTTTTCTGCAATCAAGATGATCTGCTATCAAGAAGCCGGTCGGGGCATCGAGAGTCTTCGTGCTCTGTACTTTCCCCGACCTGGCCAACATGATGCGAAGCCGGCCCCAACACAGGGACCCGCCGCATCTTACCCGTTCCGTGCGGGTGGCCCGGGGCGAGATCCCCCATTTTGGTCCCCTTCCCGATTCGTTCGGCAGGGTGACCCTGGGCCTGCAGCGACCCCCCGCCAATGGTGGAAAGTC